>JACDJE010000764.1:311030-334433 GCA_016647715.1 Pavo muticus | reverse complement strand
AAAAAAAAAGAAAAGAAAAGAAAAGAAAAGAAAAGAAAAGAAAAGAAAAGAAAAGAAAAGAAAAGAAAAGAAAAGAAAAGAAAAGAAAAGAAAAGAAAAGAAAAGAGAAAAGAGAAAAGAAAAGAGAAAGGAAAAGAGAAAAGAAAAGAGAAAAAAAGGAAAATAAAAGAATATTTGTACTTGTTTAGCTCTTGGGGTTTAGTTTGTTTTTAAATGCTACTGGAAAAGTGCAAGTATGAAAATATTTGGATTTTCTCTCTTTAATTTTCATCAGTATTAATAGCTACATCTGAATAATGAGAACCACACATGCAAACAAGAACATTAAATGATTGTTGCTGACAAGTGGTTTTAAAAAGAAGATACTTTCATTAACTCTGTCATGAGTATATTTTTAGCAGCATAAGCTAAGTAATTGTAGAAGCAGAAGTATTTACAGCATCCAGACCAACATGGAGTCCTGCCAAAGGGAACTGAATTCCCCTTGTATCATCAGCTGAAGTTCTTTGGAAGAAAGAGAGACTGAATCTTTCACAAAACCCCATATACTGCAGATTTGTGCATGTCACTTTGTCTTGCAGCTGACCTAGTGACAGAGCGCCTACTGTTTTCTGCATCACTTCAGATCACACCACTATGCTTCGCAGCAGCTATGAGTTTTCCAACAGCATCTCACGTATCAGCATCGGTAGCACAGGCAGCACTCAATTAATGGAAGGCCCAATATGAGATTTAATGTTGTATAATGAGTGCTTACACAAGTGACTGGTCTCCTAGATATTTATTCTTCCTTGCTACTCTGCTTTTGTCTTTTCTGATTTATTTTGGGTTGCTTGGCTGTTTTTGTTTGTTTGTTTGCCATGTAGGCACATGGTAATTAGAAATATTTGCTACTCTTTGTATCACTGGAATACTGGACCTTGAAAAAGACATACGAAGTTACATCTGAAACATAACAGTCAAAGATGGTCTCAACAGAAAATAAGTAGCCACATGCCACTCTCAAAACATATGTGAAATGTATGTGCTCATGGATATCTTGTGTGATTTAGGGAAAACACAAAAGATAAATTGTCTTCTGTTCAGGATTTATGAGGTATATTTACACCACAGATTCTTCTTACTGGTGGTTAAGTCTTTTTTTTAAAAATAGGATTGTTAAAAAAAATAAAATTGTGTTCACATTTTGAAGTAGTTTTTAATTTAAGTTGCGGAGTATGTTGCATATGACTTTTTTATCGTACCAAAATTACATACCATTTGAAAATCTGATGTACAAAATGATAGTTGTTCTTCAGAAGCATTAAAAGGTGAGCTTATAAAAGTTCTTAAATACTGTCCAAGAAGAGCAAGCAATACAAAAGAAGAATTCTGAAGATTTTGCACACAAAATCCAGTGCGGTGCCACTGCTTTTCCAAGTCAGCTTTTCAGAAGTACTCACATTTTCAGCTACAGATAGTCAAACTTTTGCAAATCTAATTACTTCATTTAGGGGGCTTTACACTGAGAAACAGAGAAGATCCTGTTTTTAATCAATGTCATTAGAATAAAAATTTGCCTTAACTGTTAGCATGCTTAAAGTTATAAGCAAAAAATACTGAAAGAAAAAAAGAAAAAAAAGGAAGAAATTGAGGCATAACATTCTTATATTTAATCTCTTAAATGTAGCACATTATATTTCAGAAGCAGCCCTAATTCTGCCTTTAATTCTCTTTTCCTGTCTCTACTTGTAAGCCAGCACCTCCTGTGAGCAGCAAATCCACATCATATATATATAATCATTACAATATACACAGAGTCTGATACTTCTCAACCCAAATAATTCTATGTTATTGCAGAAATCATATCTGTTTTCTCAGTCTAATATCTCAGTTATAGATGCCCAGGAAAACTAACTTCATGATTTTTTTTTTGGTGCAAGAGATGTGCCTCCTCACACAGCAGCTACTAGAATCAACACTTCCATTTTTTTATGATGTTGTCAGACAAGACGTCTGTTACAAAATGCATTTTCATCAATTCTCTTCTATCTGATTAAGAAACATAAATCAGACTCTTGCCCTGGAATTAATTATAGCAGCTCCTTAAAGGTAGTGCTGAGGACTTCTCTATAATCTGAACTATGGTCAGAACTGGTCAAACATTTTGTTTCTGCATTGTCACAGCAATAAAAACGTCATACACTAGTCAAAATATAAATTTTAAAATAGAAGCTATGACAAAATCTTGGCTGCAGTCTTAATAAGGGGAGTTGCTTCTGAGAAATTCTGTATTTATGGTAATAAATGGCCTTTAAATCAATCAAAATTTGATGAATTTCCTTCATATTGTATTTTGTATCTAAACAAACAATTGTCTTTTTACAGTGAGTTCACAGCTGCAAAAGGACAACTGTAAATACTTGATAACCATAGTCATCTGCACAACTCTGAGTTGAATTTTTACTTCTGTTCTAAAAGCATTAAGCTTTATCCTGTTATAAACTATGGAAATATCATGCTTGTGATGATCTGTAACAGGGCACTCTGAGATCTAGGCAGTAGAGGATAATTGTTTTCCTGTATGATATGTAAAAATAAACATTTAATTTTAAGAGTACACAATTTAGAGTAATCTGTTACACAACAGATTACAGAGAGAGATGAATGTCTATTTATTTATTCTCTAATTCCAGTTGAAGTGAGAGGTCATATACTTAAAATTTTTACACTTTCTATAGAAGTGATATTACACATTTCAGTTCATGCATTAATCATACCTCGTAACAATGCATAGCTGTAATGTTAAAAAATAAGTGCTACTTTAAAAATTTATCAACAGTAAATAAGTAAGTCCTTTGTTCTTTGAGTATGCAGCTCTTTCCAGGAAATTAGAATTGGGTCTCTCTGTTTGCTCCCCAGTTCTAAGGTAGGTTTCAGTGCACCTACAGATAAACATCTGCAAGCTGACCTAATCAACTAAGATCCCTTTACTAACATTACAGATACAGGTACCTACACAAGATTCACTCCATTTTGACCATCTAGCTTTAGCTTTGTTCTGCTCCTGAAGCTGACTTCCTTCAATAATTGCGGGGATAATCTAGATGACCAGCAAGATATTCAGTTTAATAGCTAACGGTAAGCGAGTTGCATCATACCAGGAGTGAATTACATGGAATTATAATTACCTGATTAAAAAAAATCCACAAAATATGTTACCCAAATTGCAGACTGAGGGCTGGAGTATCAATTAGGTCACTAAGTCCTGAGTTTTTATTAGGAAAAAAACCCAAAACATATTTGACAGAATTTCTCCAAAACAAAACTAAAGTGAGAACTGTCCTTCATCCTAGATGAATACTGGAGAATTAAAAGTCTGTGATATCACTCTAACCTATTGCACCTCCCCTAAAGAAAAGGTTTATTTTCACAGACTAGAACTAATTTATTTCCAGCAAGAGGAGGTATATTATTTCCAGAGTTCTTTCAATGGCCCCCTAAAAATGCTTTCTTATATCTACCTGTCCTAATATGTGACTGTATAGTAAATTTGAAGTTTTAAGAACACTGTCATTACTGTGATGTTACATAAACGTTCTTGAGGATCTGAGTGGACACTTGTCAGCTTTGCCAGAAGAATGGAGCTCATAAAAATGACATTTTGAAAGAGACCAGAACTCATACAAACCTTCTAGAAGCCACCAAAAATGATTAAAAAAAAAAAAAGCTATTGCCAATGCCTTTCAACAAGTATCTTATGACTTGATTATGTTACTTTTGAAGAAGAAAACAGAAGAACAGGCAAATTCAACCTGTACAAAATACACTTCTGGTATGTGATCTTCAGATGTAACAATATAATCGTCACAGTCTAACGGTCTACCTTGAATAATCACTTGTTGACCAGTGTTTGCATGAACACGCAGAACATGCTTCAAGTGCTGTTGTCAACTGTCTGTAAAACCATTCATTCTATTACTTTTGTTAGTGCTTCCATATTAAGACGAAACAGTGTCTTTGTAAACTACAAGTATTGGTATGTATTGTTCATATATGGTGAATTTGGAATACTAAATTTTATGAATGTAAAATAAAACTTCTAAGGTTCTACCAATTAATTTGCTATAACTTCTAAAAGTTTAATTTAGGGAAAACAAAATGAAAAATTATGGCCAAGAAGGGAATAGCAAAAACAAATTCCTGATAAGATTCATTAGCCTTCAAAAATCTCATAAGAAAAAATATAAAAAGAAAGATCTGGAGATAGTTTGAACCAGCCTGGATGATGAATTATGGGGAATATTTTTAGCATTCCTTACATTAATCTTGCTTCCTTTATTTTTTCTTTCAAAAATTCACGTTCACAACATTCCATTGAAATGTTTTTTATATTTTACGGATAAAAAACTGTTCAATAGTGACTATGCAAATATATATATAAATAACTATATATATATATAGTTATTCTTTTTCAGAAAAGAATATCAGGATTAAAATTACAGCCCCATAACAATCAATCCAATTTCAGGAAATTGACTATTGCTTCATGAAAGAATGGGCTTCTGCTTTCAAGAATTCCTATTTAAAAACAAAATAAAACAAAACAACGACAGCAACAACAACAACAACAAAATCTATCTATTAAAAATTAGAAATTCCTAGCTCTTTTCCTTCTCTNCTTTTTCTTTGTGGGTGTACCTCCCGTTTTCCTTTATTGTTAGGATCCGTGATACCATTAACCAGGCAAAAGCACATGCAAAAATGCCTCCTCTATGGGATACAACTGTAAACGGCAAGCATTTTGAAAGCAAGATTTCTGTTGCACAGCAAGTGATATAGTGAACAAAAAAACCCCTAATCATCATCATCATTATCATCACTATCTGCCAGAGATGTATTAAATCAGAAAAGCACAGGAAAATCTAAGAAAGCAATGACTTATAAGCAACTAGGAAAAAAAAAAAAAAACACCCCTATCTCTACATTGTTAGATACAGATTATAAGATAAATGTCCTCAGGACTTATGAAGAAAGTTTAGGATGCACATGTTTTTTAGAAATCATTTATGGATTATAATATTGTTTTCATCTTTGTACATCATTTCAAGAAACACTGATCATAGTTTTTATGCACAAATCACAGCAAATAAAAAGATTATTCTATTATTTAAACATAAAATGTGAATAACACATGCTACTCCAGGTGGAACAAACAGGAATTTTTTATGTAACTTGGCAAACCTATTTAAAACTGTTAATTCTTGTAAGATTTGTAAGTAGGATGATCTTAAACTGTCTGAACCTGTGAAGGGGTTTTAAGTCTCAGGAACAAAATGGGGAAAAAAAAAGGTAAGCCAGACAAACTTCTAAAATCATTCCACTGAAAAAGTAACAGTCACATGGAACAAGCTCCTTTGTAGGACAGCTGAATCAGTGTAAGTAGAGAATAAGTAGAGAATCTGATCTGACCAAAGACAGACAGATACTTTTATGCAGAAAATGGCTTGGAATTTACAGAGAAGGAAAAAAATAATACCTGAAAGGAGACATGCTTGTTTTAACATGACTTATTGTCTCAATGTATTTTAAAGGCCTTTGTTTTACCCCTCTTTATTCCTAGAAGTTAAATTATTTTAGAATCTTTAATCAGCAATAATCACATCTGAAACTTTGCTACAAAACAGTGAATTCCTACCCTTCAGCACAACCTAGAAAGATGACAGAACTGACAAAAACACAACTTCTGATACTGCTTCAGGTGCCGCCATAGAAAATTGTTTCTATCAAGCTCTCCACCTCCTTTTCCCAGAAAACAATTTTTCTCTAAGGAAAATGCAATTCTCTTTCTATCCGAATCACATACATCAAATTTCTCACTCTCCTTCAGTGTGGAATGGAATGGAATGGAATGGAATGGAATTGAATAGAATAGAATAGAATAGAATAGAATAGAATAGAATAGAATAGAATAGAATAGAATAATGTGTAGAGAAAGCTAGTTTGCTTACTGCCTTTCAAAAGAGAGAAGTTACGTTGGACTAAAAGCCCTAATCATACAATACTCAATGACAAGCTATCATTGATTTTGTTGAGAACACCACATTGCACCACATTTGTTACCGCAATGATTTCTAGCTCCATAAGGTGCTCGCTGCAGTTCAGTTTTCGTAATATACCAAATGATTTTATTACCACCCACTTGAGATGGAGGGAAACAAATAGATGTCTTTACCATTTGAAATTATATTTTTCGAGGGGGGAAAAAAAAAAAGTGATCTCTCTATGCTAATTATTTATCTTTTCTTAGTAAAAAAAAAATCACATAAACACCTGCTGCTGCAATGCAGCGGCTAACAATACTTAACATTCATAGTTCAATATACGTTTAAAAAGAATGTGAGGAATTAATATGAGCCACTGCCATGAGTTGTTTCCTGATGAATGGGGCCCCTCATAGAGATATAATGATAAATGCAAACCTCCAGATAACTTTTTCTATTACAATGGAAACATACAATATGAGTGATTGGCTTAACCTGCTTACTAATGTTTTTATATTTTGAGCTGTATTGGTCTTGACGTTATACTGACAGACTGCAATAAAATTTGAACTCTGGCTATATAGTGATTTTCTAAAAAGCTCTCACTTTTTAATTATTTAGAGCAGCAAATTATTTTCCTAATGAAACTTTTTGAATTTTAGAACTTCATGCTTTCACTGCTGTACTTGATGGGTAGAAATCCAGCCTTTTTGTTAAAACAAAACTGAGAAAATTAGATACACATTCAAACAGTTTCTTAAAAAAAAAAAAAAATCTAGTACTGCATCTTTATACAGATCAATGTCTAATTATAAGCAGAGACTTGCTGTGGCAAAAGGTTAGGAAAAAATAATCTTTCTGGCATTTATTACTTGGAAAATAAGGTCATATTTGAGGTCAACCCTCAAATATACACAGAATAAGTTATAGTGCAGCATTCTAAATATTCTACATAGCAAAAGTCACATTGCGATCCCAACATAACCAGAAACGTATTCCTAATGACTGTATAACAGATCAGACTGGGCTAGCTAAAAAAAAAAAATCTAGAACAAATTAATCAACAATTAATAAAAAGCTTATATTTTTTCTGCTTAATTATAAATGTGGCTTCTCAATAACATTGACTTATTTAATCATCTCTTAACTTTCTCTAAGACTGAATCATCTTTTACACAACTAACCTAAAATAAATATACAAAACATTCCAGCAGTAGTGCTCTTTCCTATAGCCTACAATCTAGGCAAAATCACATAAACACACAATGCTAAAGTGCTCAGTTTGTCCGTTTTTTTTGTTTGTTTGGTTGGTTGGTTGGTTGTTTTTTTTTTTTTGTTTGTTTTTTTTTAAAGTGTTTCTTTTGAAATAAAAGACCTTACAATTAGATAGAGCATATCTGGAAAAAAAAAATGCATTGGATGCAGAGTTCGAAGAAATAAACATCCTTATTTATCAGAATGAAGGCTTGCAGAGATTGTGGTCATTGTTCTGCTATAAGTAATTTTAGCTGATTCACAGACACTCGTCTTTGATATCTTCCTAGAATGTGGGTGAAATTATACTAAAAATCAGATTATTTTATTATTTGACAATTCTCATACTATTATTAATTGTGAAATCAACATTACAAATGGAAAAATACATCCTTCAAATGAAAACACTTTCTGATCGGTTTTTACTGTTGTCTGATATCCCAAGTCTCTTTTCTTTTCCTCACATCCAAACTACATGAGGAATGTAAATGACTGCTGTTCTTTTATCTGTTGCAGTCATGTCTGGGTTTTCAAATCACGTTTTTGGCTGAAGAACAGTATATAATATATCACAGGCAGTGCCAGTGGAGATAAAGTATTTTCTAATAGTTCTTAGAAAAGAACTATTTATTTTTTTTTTTTAATCTATTTTGGTTCTATGGAAAAAGAATACTTGTGGTTTCATTTCATGTTCATTCTGAAAGATCCTGAATGCCTTTGCTCTGGGCTAGCTACAAGATTTACAGTTTTCTCTGATAGTATTATCAGAGGGCTATTCCACCCTGTTACGCTGCAACTGCAATGCTAATAGGTTTATAATGATGGCTTAACTTACGCTTTGTAAGCACTGGAGGCTTCACTCACCTTGTTCAAGTGGCTGGCTTTTAGTTGAAGTAGTTTTCATCTTGAGTGCCTCCCTAACAGACATGTCACAGCAGGAGCCTTTGTTAGTGTCTTGGTCACTGTCAGCCTGATCACTGTCCCCATGCCCGCTGTCCCTCAAGCTGGCTCTTTCTGGATCCTTGAACGTGGAGCTACTGAAANTTTTTTCATTTTAATAAAAATCTTTGTTATACCACTATTCTGAAAATTTATAACGAGCTTTGGTGTACCATTTGAATAATGCTGGACAACAATAAAAGAAAAAGTTTTCATTTTAACAGACCTCTCTTCTGAAAAAGATGGTTCATAAAGTCAATATGACTGCAACAAAAAAATGAGGAAAAGTGAGAGAGAAAGAGGTAGAGAGGGAGAAATGCAATATTTAAGTATTCTTGACAAATTATGTCCAGAAATAATAGTCATATTAGGGAAAGATGTATTTAAAAAATGTAAAAAAGAACTAAAACATTAATCAGTTTTGTGAATATTCGGCTACTAGAATATTCATAATTTTTTCGCAGAATTACAAGAACAAGTATCACATTTTCAGAAACGATTCAACACAACTCTATTTTATGTAGATGTTCATACCTGAAACTATAAAATATCTTTGCTGACTCTAAATTCTTTTTAATTAAACATTAAATACAAAATGAGATGAAATATCTCTCCTCGTTATCAGATGACTACTTAATATCTACTTCAAGCCCTTTCTGTGTCTTTTCTTGAGAAGTACCACCCTTCCCCCATGAAACAAATATCTTATGTAATGATAATCATTTTTCAAGACGAAATAATATATTCTGCAAAATCAGGTTTTGAAAGAGCAGGCAATTGTCTTGATTTTGTTAGAAACAGTTTTTGTTCAATATAGTACAATTTTTCACAAAGAACTCCTCAGTCTTCCACTTACATCTAATGAGTGTGTTTGCTTAGCCTGAAGAACAGTTTTTGATTTCACAAGACTTCTTTCATGAAGAAAAGGTATTACTTCAACATCAAAAATAAAATAAAATAAAATGTTAAAGAACTGAGCATAAACTTTTAATAAACAATTCTATTTTAACTGAAAGGCAAAATTAAACAAGATGTTTTAACAAATCTTGTCCTAATATGTGCTCTCCACTCTATCTTTGAAAATATTTTTGAGACATAATTTATACGACTGTACATATTTGAGATGTGTCACAGGCTGCAAAACGAGTATTTTTGTGTTATAAGAACAGTGTATTTATGTGAATTTCTGACGTGTATGACATTCTTGAAAAACACATGGCAAGAAAACCAGTCAGATGCACAAGGCCATAACATTCACCAGTCTGCTGTACGTTTTACTGAAGGATGCTGGTATTTTCTCTTTCTCTTGAATGAGAAAAGCAAAATGGTGAGGGAGAGTTCCTGGGCTACTCAGTCAAGTGGTTAGAAGGGCTTCAAAAAAGTAAAAGCAGGACTCAGGAGACAGAAACTTTTGTTTTTTCCTGAAAGTGGAGGAATACAGATTCTCCCCAGATATATAGCCTGATCGATGTACTAATTTTCTTAGCATATACTACAATTGTTACACATAGATGTTACCAATCTTTTTTATTAGAGAATTTCTTTCAGAGTGCCGCAGATAGTTGTATTTGTAGTACTGTCTCACTGAAAACAATTATTTTTCAAGTTTTTACAAGAATTTACTCTACAGTGCACAAGGCACACGAGAAGACAGAGCCCAAACGATAGTGATTTAACGTAGTGTGAGGATTAGAAAACACAGTGCCCAGTGAAGATTTCTCTCCCTTCATTGATGGTTGTACCAAGCCTGAATTCTGAAGAAGCTAAAAAGGTCACTGTAAGAGAGACAGTTTTTGTGTGGCCCTGGTAGATAAAGAGACCTGTAAGACAAGAGAAAGGGTGAGTTCAGACTGATCAGTTTTTCATATATGAAATAAAGATAATTCCTCTGCCAGAAATACAGAATACACATTTATGGGCAGACTTCTCATTAACATAAAACTAGGAAAAAGTGTGGAAACTGAACCCAAAGCTTCCTTCTACTAAAAAGGGAATTAAGAAGATTTTCCAGACTGAATTCCAGTTGCTGTTGGTCTTACAATGGTTTTTAGGCTTCTGAGCCTCATTTCACTTTGCAGTGCAGAACCAAGAAATATAAGCATTTAATGAAATTACCACAGTCTGGGAAGAGAATGTGCAGAGTTGTCAAATGGGACTAGAAAAATCTAACTGCAATATGAACTATTTTTTGGAGAATGTGTAAGATCAGAAGAAGTGGAAGAAGTGCTAAATATCACACCACATAAAGAGCTCTATCTGAAAATACAATAGCTCTCCTTCTGCTATCACAGCATCAATAAATAAACATAATGAAATTCATGACACATTATTGCATTGCTCTGTATTGCCCCTATTCATTTAAAAATGATGAACACATTTAAAATAATTCACAACCTGTCAAATGCCTGTGAGCAATGCAGTTAGACTGGAGCTTTAAGAAGCCTTTGTGAAGATCTTATGAGAGAGCTTGATACAACCTAAATCAAAGTGAAGATGGAAGTATGGGAAAACAGAATAATAACTACTTCACCTGAATCTACTAGTACAGTTGCATCCAATATATTTACACTGTTCACCAATGATATGTACTTACTGAAGCTGCACTGTCAATAAAAAACACATTAAGAACCTTCTGAAAGAGCTTCCCTGTCAATTAGACTGCAGATACATTCTATCGCTCCAGTTTTCCTGTCAATTTAATATACTGGATCATATTAACAGTACTGGCTTGTCAATAAGGCAAATCCGAATCCTATTAATGGAGTTACACTGCCAATATAATCGGCTTCCTGTTTATCGAGCTCCCCAGTATTTGGGAAAGCTGTAAAATGGGATTATAAGGTTAGGTTGCATGCATCTGTCTCTATAATATATAAATATTTGAGGAGTTGTATCCTACTGTGAAGAAACACGTGTAGTCACTTTTTTCCTTTAATATAAACTTCAGAAGTCAGAATAGCGCTGTAGTTTACCATCACTGTGAAAATACTAAATAATCCTAATTTATCACATGTTTCCTGCTTGCTTTTAGTAACACCGTTACAGGACAGTCTACTTGTGTGCCAGAAACACAGAAGTGCCAAGAGTTGTATGCAGTCCATCGCACCTGCATGAGAGTATCTGTGCAAGAAAGTAAAAAAGAAGATAAAATATGTTTTAGCAATAAAATCTGAAATACTCAAAAATTTTGATGCTTATTTAGTCCTTGTGTTGTGCTGTATAATCTTGAAGGAATTGAAGCTTGTAACCATAATTTTAGTGCAACAGAGACCCCTGGAAATAAATAACATGAGGTAGTAGTTCAGGCATTAAAAAAAAAAAAAAAAAAAAAAAGCCAGTAGAAATTCAGCAAGCCTTCTATTTAGAAGCCTTAATGAAGTTGAACATTAGTTGCTTTTTACCACATTCAATATTAAATAACTACTTTGACTGGATTAGCAGAATATACAACAGACCATTAAATCTGATTATATTTAAAAAAAACCTTTTACTTAAAAAAAAAAAGAAAAAAGAAAAAAGAAAAGAAGAAAAAAGTAATTGTATTAAAATGTACTGGGCATTCTCTTATCAAATTAACTCTCTAGATCTAACTTGAAAATATGGATTTAGAAAAACATGGTCCAAAATGACAGTTAAAGGTCAATGAATCAAGTTGCCAATTATATTTTCTGGTAGCAGATGGGTGCAATGAAACCTAATGATTGAATTTGAAACGCTTTAATGCACCTTTTATCCATGGCTCCCACCATAGTGAGTCTACCTCAGTATTCCTAATAGATATTATGTTTACTGCATAACAAACTCAACCACGGCTAGCTAACCAGAATGAAATCTGCACTCCTCAGTATATCCAGTTTATTGAAGAATATGATACCACAGAATCAGAATAACACTTGGGATATTATCTTTGATATCATTAGCCTTTTTTTACTTTTCACTCCAAACTGCATGGTAAATATTAAGTCTCTAAGTTAACACATTAAAATTAGATGGAGATTTAAAAAAAACTACTGCCTTGAAATTTAAAGAGATCAAAGTATTTGTTATCATATCAAAAAACATTTTTATTTCCTTGTGTTTTTAACCCTTTCTTTTCTGTTTGAAAGCAACCTTTTTTTCTTTTCTTCACATACAGATATTCTAAAATACAATCGTAAATTGCTGGCATTTTTATTTTTAATGTTAACACATATCTGAAAGCTCTTACTCAGCAGGAACACCCAATGAAGCCAGTAAGAGTTGTAGAATATGTCTTGTTCTTACCACTGCTGTTTTCTTGTTTTTAAGAGCAGCATATCACAAATGTTTTCTGAACAGATAAAAGCTTTATAAAAATTGGAATACTATCTGGTGGAGAAGGAGATCAAATTATGGCTTTTTAACACTGACAAACTGTTTTGTACTCATAAGGTTCGGTAAGGGGAAGCAGAGAAAATATTTTAAATCTGTTAAGTTCATGTTAACACCTATCCACTCCGTTTACCTTCTGTCCAACCTATACTCTCACTAAAAGCAACAATAAAACTCCCAGAAGCCATGACCTGAGGTCTACTGAAATCAATGGATGTTTTCAATTTTGTTTCAGTGGTCCTTGGATCAGTCTGCTTAGTTCAATTACAGGATAAGTGAGTCTTTACATAGTGTGCTACATTCCCACAGATACGTATGTTGTACGCTGTAGAAAGCTGCAAAGGAGAAGTAATATTACTATGGTGATAGAAAGTGAAAAAATTCTTATATATAATATTCCTTTATGCCAGCATATGGTCCTCTCAATGGATGACATTTAAACCAATTTGTAATGGCAGCAACAAGGAAAGGTGATTAGCTAGTCAGAAAACATTATATGTGGCAGAAGAGTCCAGTTACGTATTTCTTCACTTCAGTGTGAAAAATATTAGAAATAAAGGTAAAATAGGACCTGGTTCTGAAGTCACACTGCCTGCACAGAAAATGTACATGAAGAAGACCACTGAAGCTTTCTTCCAAGGTGATGGACAGAAGAACAGAGATAAATCTAGATCACTTATTTTCTTTTCAAGATGAAACCTCATCCTCCTCCTTTTCCTAAAATCCAGAAAAGCAATGATTCCCTTAAATTCATCAGGAACTAAGAAGCAAATTGCAGATGCTAAAACTTAGTTTCTTCTGTCTAATTTCTTATTTAGGTCATAGACCTATTTCAATATTTTGTTAAAAAACGTCAACAAGTTATTCTATAAGTTATTTTGGGACAGTATAAAAAGCCCAACTTTCTCACAAATATCTTGGCATAATTATTTCCTCATAATGTTAGAAAAAGATCTACCTCTAAATATGCTGCTGAAGTAATGGCTAAATTTATGACAGACTAGTAGATCATAAACTTTACAGCTTCACATGCCTGTGTAAGGATATCTTCAACTATAAAATGGTGATGAGTTGATTTATTATTTGTGACATATGATAAATAATTTAGGCTTGCACAAATTTAGCAAGAAGTTCTGTCCCTAAATATACTTTAAAGCCATAACATTCAGGTGCCTATGATGAGGTACCTCATAAAACGTAAAGTTTGATTGAATACATCATGAATACAGTAGCAATGGCCAAGTAGGTGTAGACAGAAAAAATAAGGCCTTTTGATTACAGGGCTCTGTATAACCATCCACATCTCTGTCACTTCAATGTCAACCTACCGCAATGACTTCATATTCTGTACATAAATTCAGGAGACAGAGCAAGTAAAGAAGATTGTTATCTTTCTCAATAGGAACACTACCTATAACACAACACTCACTTATCCAGGGATCTCTACAGGTAACTTCTATACTCACAGATATTTTAGGGTGTGACTTTGACATTTAAATTCTTAACAACCTGGGAGAAAATGTTCTGGATTACTCCTCTCATTAATGATTGTCATACTGAGACTATGAAAGAAGATTTTGTTGTTAAAATAAACCACATGACAAAGGGTTCTCTGCAAAGACCGCAGAAAAATTTCTCTTTCTGTTCTAAACTTTTGTTGGTTTGTAAACATCTAGGACATTTCTACAAGATTCACTACAGACAGAGACTCAATATCAATGCTAATATTTGACTGAGGGTGTTGTTAGAATACAGTATTTAAATTATGGATTTGTCTCTATATTTAATTAGCTCAGCCAGCATTCGAGCATATTCTTTCAAAAGCAAACAAATGTAACTGTGTGTTGTATATCATTTTTTATTCTCTTGAATATGAATTTTCAAAGAAAAGAGTTAATGTAACCTTATCTAAACCATGTCCATGTCACAGAAGTCCCAAGCTAGTATTCAGAAGTTTGTGTATGGAGGAATTCTCTTTCCAAATAGGAAAATGATTGAAATACGACAACAACTGTGCAAGAAATTCTAAAGAAACTCTCATGCATTGGACAAAAAAATAATTTGTTAAGGTTGTTCTCACTGCCCTTCCTGAACATCCAAGCCAATTATGTGTTTGGACGTACTGCTCCCTGCAGGTGGATCAAGAGCCCACAGGAAGTCACACCAATAGACTTCTTCATTGGAACTCAACATGAGAGTTAAGTGCTTGCCCACATGAAATGATCTCTAGGAGACCATTGCCCTGTACATACAGTTCTATACATATGCCCTCAAAACCTTTTATTTTCAGGTAGAAAATTTCATTAGGAAATGAATTAGATCATTTCCATGGAAAGTTGCTCATTTACATAATTAAAGGTCATCTTAATCTATTGATGTTTCTTTTTAAATAAGCAGATTACTGTGTCATTGTGAATAAAACAAAAACGTACAGTAGCAAGGCCTACAATATGGGCTTTAGTTCACATGTGACTTCACTAATTTCACTGTGACTTTCTAATAATGGATAAACTTAGGTCTGTTGATTGCTTTCATGTAGATCTTCTCAGACATAACAGTAAAATAACATGCTCTTCTAAAATAAGCTAGGATCAAGAGTAAAATCAATCATCTTTCATAAAAATAGAATTAGGACATAATTTCTAGAATGCCATGTATCAAACTTCAGCAGAGTTTCTAAGGCCTACAGTATGAAGCCCTTTGTCTAAAGACTCGTAATAGGATTACTGCTATAATTTTAACCATTACAAAACAAATATCACCAATATAATGATACTAACAACTTTAATAGTGTATAACTAATAGACAGTTACTTGCAAGAATTAATCTGCCATTTCACACATCTGCCCAAGGGAGGTATTGTAATTGCAAAAAATTTACTCTTAGACTGCTGAGACTCATAGTAATTATGTTTCTTTTTTTTAATAGAAATAGCCACAGGTAGTAACAAATTGGGTTTTGAGATGGGGAAGTGGGCATGCATTCTAACCTAAATTACTATATAATTGTCTTTATTATAAAATACTATAGAAAATGTATAGTTCAAAATTTAAATTAAGACAAAATCTTTTATTTAAGTAATCTCTTCTCCTCCGCTGGCTCTTCAGCATGACTGCAAGCAATTTATCTCTATCTACATATTTTTGCCAATACTAGCCAACATTCCTGAGGATTATATTTGTTTAATAAAAGCAGTTTTCTTCTGCTTTACTTTCATCCAAAGAAGATAAGCTAACAAGTAGGTCAGAATCTGGAAATCTATCTACTAAGGTTATTTTGTCAGTATCTATGTACAAGGGGATGAAGAAAAGAGGCTCCTTGTGTTTCTGCACTTATATTTTAAATGAACTGAAATTAAACTTTTCTTCAAAATTCTGGAATTCAGTTTGAAACATGGAATTACTTAAAATGAGCTACTTGACAGTTGAAGGTATTACTGTTTCGTTTACAATCACATTATGGTGATGATGGGATGTGTATTGTTGAGGAAGATCATCTATATGGTGGCCAACTAATAAATAATAAAATAAATTTATCCAGCTGTTCTGCCCCTTGCAATAATGTATTCTGTTACAACTGAAAAGAAGCTACAGGTAGTTTAAACAGAACACATTCACAGACAGACAAAATGAAGACTATGCACTCAAAGAAAAAACATTTTGTTTCTCCCCTTTTTTCACCCCATAGATACTTTCTATGTTGTAGAAAAAGGTGTAGATTGACACCATTTTCTAAAACACAGATAATGCATAGTGTTAAATAAATGAATAGTGCATTGCTCGTTAATAACTTTTTTTAATCCGGCTAAATAGTTGCTTTGAATCTGTGCTGCTGTCACATATATGTATCTACACAAAAGCAGTTTTATTATCTAACATAAACTCTAGACATTCAAATAGCTTCCAAGGCTTCATGTCTCCCATTTTTTAAAAGGCTTTTAAATTCATTATTTCCCAAGCACTCTAAATTCCACTACATTCTTATTGTCATTTGATCCACTGAAATGATGAAGAGATCAGAAAAGAACACACTGGATACTTTACAGCTGTGGCTGGATAATCTTGCTCATGATCATCAAAGCAGGATTGTTTTTATGATCTTCAAATCTGCATATCAAATTACACAAGTCTATGCGAAAGAGCAAAAATATCAAATATTCAGACATCAGGACTATCTCAATAGAGTACTAGAGAATGCAGTTTGAGGCTAAGTGATACGAACAGCTTTTGCAGCATTGCAATGTTTTTAAAGTAAGGGAGAAAAGCAACAGGGAGCAGTTGAGCTAATACACACTAAGAGATTCTGAGCTTAATTCTACATGTGCTTATGCATATCAGCAGCTCCATTCCTGTAAGCAATCCATTTAACTCAGTGGTTCTATTGACCTAAATTAAAATATTCACTGAATAAGTGTTCTAAAGATCGTTCCTTGAAAGACATAGTACAAATGCAATTTAAAAGAAGGTTAGTGTCTGTAAGCCTCAAAATTACTTACGTACTGATTAAATACACCATCCTGTTTTTTCTGCTTTTGTTGACAGTCTGTCCCTCAGTATCAGTAGGAACAAAGCCCAAGTTCTGAATCTGAGAGGCATTATTAAAACATCTTTAGTGTTTGTTGTTGTTGTTGTTGTTTTGTTTTTAACCTTTAAAATGTTATACATTTTAAATATTTTCATTAAGTATCTTTAGCTCACATGGATTTACCTTTAAAAAAAGAAAAAAAAAAAAACCCAAACACTGAATTGTAGGTAAACAAGCTTAACTGTAAGTGGTTGCTTAGCAATCAGCAATGAACAAGACAGAAATATAGTAAGTAAAGATAGCGACTGACATGTTCTGTGTTTGAATCATGGTATTCATTAAAATGAACAGAGTAACACCAATAGAAGTTTAAAACAAAACTCTATTAATAAAATAATGCATACAACTGTCTTTAGGAACAAATTACTCTTTCAAAAGCTACAAATTGTGATTCATATATCCGTTCTCAGTAAGAAAATTCTTTAGCTATTATTAAAAATACATTAAAATCCTTCAAAATTTTGATGAAGCCTTTATTTACCTTTTGTTTTTAATTCAATTGTCAAAAGTGCTTCCAATGATTTTAAACATAGTATATATCTACAAAGCAAGCAAGAGTTTATAGCTTTGAAGACTTGAAATTGATTTTTAATGCACCAGCTTTCAAACACTACAAAGGCTGCTCTCTGCTGATAAAGACAGTAAACAAGAAATTGTCCTTTAAATGTTCCCTTTAATGTTTTTCTTTAATTAAAAATCAATCAAAAAAAAAAAAAAACCCTCCAACACTGTGACATTAAAAAATTAAAATTAAGACATTAAAAAGTGTTTAAGGCTTTTTGACACATGATGCATTCAAACTAGAATGAAAACTTGTTACTTTTGTTTACTTCTGTCAGTTTAGAATTTCTTATTTCTTCTCACTGTGAACGCTGTTAATCAAGAAAAAAAAAAAAAAAGTCAAGATAGTTTAGCACTGAACACAACTATTTTTATTGTGTAGAAATGTTAAAATTGAGATAAAATAAAAGTAGATGTTTTAAAAGTACTGAAGGAAAATGATTTTAATACCTTTGGATTATTTTAATATGTTCCTTTCCTCTAATCAAACCAAAGCCTATTTATGTAGATTAGTTACATCTAGAGTCTCATTTATCCAACCTGTATTTATCCTTTGATCACAAAGCTTGTTAACTTAAATGGTCTTTTATTGTTATGATTCGTTTTCCCATAATTATGCAGTTTAACTACCTGATTTTTTTTGAATAAATATATGCAAACGTGCCAATCATATTCAGCAGTGTTATGCTAGATGCTCAATGAACTGTAAGAGCCATTTCAATACAATAAAACTGCCTGGAAGTGTTCCAGGGCAAGGACTGCAAATACCAGTAATCATAGTGTCACTAGAACTAGTACAGGCAAATACAAGCGTGTCACATGTATCAATAGATGGTCTGAAACACTGCCTGAAACTCATTTCATTTGTCTATCACTGCAAGAACTTACAATGCATTGATCAGAGGTCCCACCCACACTACTTGTAATGAGAGTTCTGCTTTTCCCTTTTAGAGTCCTCCTTTGGCATGCAGTGGAGACTGCAGCACGCAGCCACACAGCAGGGAACAGGATGTAATTAGAAACTCTTCTGTTACAGGCAAAAGTATTTTATGAACCAGAGGAACCCTGGTCTGACGCATAAATGACAAAGGCAGCAGAAACTTCCACAGATAATATGAAATACTATTCACTTGAAGCATTTACTTGCCTAGATTTCCTATAGGGCACAAAATTGAAAACAGATCAACACGGGGGTTCAAATGGGTGCCATCTCCTCACTGCACCAAAAGTAAGATGCAAACTGATCTTCATCCTGTCTTTCTGCACAAGCAACATTAATAATTGGCTGAAACATTTCAGCATCATCTATACATGTAGAGGGACTCCTCAATTTTTAGGACATAGGGAAGTATTTTCTTATTTCAAGCAACTGCTATCCTTTCTATACAGTTAGCTCTGTAGTTGATGCAATTCAGTAAAGAGATGCTTCTCTTGTGACCTTAATAAGCAGGAATTGTATCAGAAGCCTTTGGGACTAAGAAAATATATGACTGCTCAAGGAGGTTATTTAAAGCACTACCTAATATCCTAATTAACAGAGACATTCATATGAATTTGCTTGTTCGTGAATGTAGTACTTAATATTGAGCATTTTATCTAAAATACTTAATAATTTATCTATTTCTTTCTCATAGGATTTACAGTAATTAATCCAGAATCTTCTTCTGAAAAAGACTAAAGTAGAATAATAATAATAATATAGTTGTATTTAAAAGACCATGACAAACACATTACAAGGGCTTAGAATGCACCCTAGCCAAGATTTATTGCAGTCAGCATACTCCATTACATCCCATCGTATCAGGAAAAGCTGCAACAAATAGTTAATCTCCTTGCTGCCCCCTTAAAAAACCTAATAAACAAAACATTCAAGGAACTTTTTCCAAAATCATATTGCCACTCTCTTCCTAGTATCTTTATTTATTTATTTATTTATTGTTTTCCTATGTAGGTAAGAGATTGCACTCCCCTGAGAGTTTTACTTTTTTTCCTATATTCTCAAACCCTTTAGCGTTAATTTCACCATTTCTCTACAGCTGAAGTGGAGATACAATTGAAGGCATAAAGCTCTCAGACTATCTGCCTTAAAAATTTGTCCCAACTGCTCTACTCTGACCTTTTGACTTCGATACTTTTAAAGATAAAAATGGAACTGTGTTTCTGCTCTGGTCAACAAATCATTGTTTAAGTTCTTTTCACAAGAAAATTCCTACCTGCTGGAAAACACTAGTAGCAAAATGTAATTCCTTTATATTTACAGACAGTCCTCAATCTTGAAGCAATGTCTCAAGACCTCTGCCACGCATCCTGTATGTTTTCATCAGAAAGAAAACAGCAGCCTGGACATACACATTTGCAGATAATTTGGCAAGGCATTTTGACTTTTAGAGGAACAATGAAGAAAGAAAGATCAAGCAAGATCTTTCAAAATATAAATGCAAATATTACTCTGTATGTTAATGCTTCTTGAGGAGGAAGATTATAAAACGGAAACAAAATCTCAAATAGATTACAGCCATATATTGTGACCGGAACATATTATCTCATTCAAGTTTGTACCTATGCCTTTTTATCAGCAAGAGATATTTTCAAAGAGGCTAATCTAAT
Source organism: Pavo muticus (assembly GCA_016647715.1). Taxonomy (NCBI): domain Eukaryota; kingdom Metazoa; phylum Chordata; class Aves; order Galliformes; family Phasianidae; genus Pavo; species Pavo muticus. The sequence continues at coordinate 314,115 of JACDJE010000764.1, read as the reverse complement.
TACAATTTTCCACTTATCAATATTTGCTGAATGTTAAGAATGTCACATTCTGCACATTTTTCTAAAATTTATGAAAACATATGAAAAAGGATTTTCAGCAATATGTTCAATGGAGTACTTGATTTCCTCTTGCAGCTGCACACCTGATTGTGTTGCAGTTCACATGATAGAGCCGAAATCTTCTAAATTCTAGTCTCATCAATTAATGCCTGTAAAGACGCTGTAAGAAAACATCACAAAAGGATGAAGTCTAAAAATAACAGGCCTGATCACACTATTCTTAGTTGCACTCTGTAAGAATCTTAGTCACAATTTACTTCAATCCACTGAAATAATTGATGAAGACAAAATTATGCTATTGACTGATATCCGAGTAAAACCAGGCCTTCTCTTTAATGTGGGTAAGAATAGCAGAAACCTGGCCAAACCTGCTGTTAAAAGATTACTCATCAATGGATCAGTCATGAAAATTGCACTGGTAATTACAATCATGTGTGAAATTTACCAGTTAAAGTTAGGAAATAAGAGTGAGCACCAAGATGAGGAAAGCTCAGACAACTTTAAAAAGCCTTTGAGAGGTGAGATCCAGTAGATGCTGTATGACTTGTCTCATCACTTATTTTAACTGTGCTTTCTACTACTCTCATTATTTATAAACAGCAACTTCTAGGGAGACATTATTATTCTTAATTTATTGGTGACCAAGAATTCCTATTGTGGCAGTATCAGTTTCTTTCTTAGATCAGTGTTCTACTTCAGTCTCTTAAGTTGCCTTTCTCCATGTATTTTTATTGCTTCGTATTAAAGCATTTCATCTTGGAAAGTTTTTTAGATTTCACATGGACCTATAAATCAGGAATTTTGAAATAATGTTGCTATAAACAATATTGTCAAGGAGATCAAGACCAGGGCAGCAATAACACAGAACAGGGCACAAATTCTGCTTCCTCTGCCTATTTCAGCAACTGGACTGGACACCACACTTTGCTCTAGGTTGTTACACTTGCTTCCAAAATGAATGTACTTTGTCACAGCATTATGCAGTGGAAAAATGGAATTATGCTTCACCTAAACACAGAAAATGTCCTGTCCTGCAATTCTTGTACAGCTAATCCCAGTACTGACTTTAATGAATAAGTAAACCTAAAGCTACAGAACTACAGAATACAAAATCCTACTAATTGCAGACTGTATTTACACAATGCAAGCATTCACAGGAGTTATTTTGCAAGACATCTGCCCTTGCCAGATTGTAAAAACTACCATAATTCATCTCAGTCAGGCTGTTCTGAAATTTCATTTTATGACAATCCTTAGATATGGCCCTAGAATATATTCAAACATGTAATGAGTATAAAATTGCCAATTTGCAAATGTGTAGAACTGCCCCTGTGTCCTCTTGGTGTAAAATATTAATTTCTACTAGCTGTAGTGAGAGAGAATAATATTTGCAGCAGGATACACAGAAATCAAACTTAATACCTCTGATTTTAGACAGGAATTTTAAAACACTGAGAACAATGCAGCTTCTGTAAGGAAAGTTGCATGCTTCTTTTTTGCAGGACATTTCTGAGCTGAAGTTTCTCAAAGTAAAGCATGAAACAATACAATATCTAAAGAGAGAGCAATACTAATGTAGCCCATGTTTTTATTTCCCCTGAAGATTGCATCTTCTTAGGTACTACCAGGCACCTGGCAATGAAGCTGCACTGAGAGTTAACAGTAACCTGTTGACACATCATAAACATCGGGTACCTGAAGTATTAAGAATGATCTGTACTTCATCTTAAAATGCTACAGGACTGCCTGGTACAGCAACTGAAGTGGTTCCCAGCTTGAGAGCTTCTTGCAGCACTGCCATTCTTTTTTCTCTGGGTTGTTTAGCAAAACCTGTGGGCACTACTCCCCTTTTTAACTCCTGCCTCATTCCTCATATATATACAAATCTCTCCAAGTTACATCTTTTTCCAGAACTTATATATTTAAGCAACCTATCTGTTCCCCTGTATCCATCCATTCTTAAATGCTGGAATCCTGCAGGAAAATAAACTGTTACTTGTTCATGCAGGGAAAGGCTTCCTCATAACTAACACAAACTGATCATAACATAACCTTTTGTTATGGCAGACATGAACATATATGTGTATGTTTATACATTTTTCACATATATACATACGTATGCTTTATATATACATATTTAATGTATCTTCGTCAAAATAAAGCAAAATACTGTTTCTCTTAGTCAGGTGAATACATGAGCTTGATGTACTCAACAGAATGAGATGAACAGAATTTGCCCAGTAGTCTTTAAGATCTCAACTGAATAGATACTGCCTGTCAGCCATGTAGACACTCAATTTTCTCCAGCTTTCCCTATTTTCCCCAGTAAAAATAAACAGTTTGGACTCCAAGTGATTGAAAGACTGCATGGAATATTTAATCTGGTGATGAGAATTGTATAGCTCTTGTCTATATTTGAATGTTTTTCACTGAGTTACTCTTTGAAAGCACTGTTTCTAAAGTATGTTTAGAATGTGATTGCTGAAGTAAAAAACAACAGAACATGCTAATGTGTAGTTGTTCTAACTGCACAGTACGTTATTAACGCTGTTCTTTATACACATCAACTTCACGTGCATGTCAAATCACAAATGGTCTATTTTCAGAAACCGTAGGCAGTTGCAATTCTCTTATATGCCAATAAATGCTAGAGGTATTCAGTATCCTTGTCTATTTATCCAAAATTTTATACATACCTACAAGTGTGCATGTTTAAATTATTTAATTATTATAGTAATAAAGGACTTCTCTGACTCACATAAGTAACACACACAATCATTACAAGTACCTGAATGCTACAAAGTAGTGAATAAAGACACAAGTTGTTAGACCTTGTGACTCGTGAATAACAGGAGTCACTCTAAGAGAGGGAAGATTACACCGCTCTGATATATATCCAGCAGTATTTTGCTTCTAGTCTTCTGGGGTCAGCCTGAAACCCATAGCCACTAAGGAACAGTTTACCCCACAGGTATACACTGATATAAATTGTGCTGTCTGTAGCACAATTTCATCAGAAATCATA
>JACDJE010000764.1:292629-310691 GCA_016647715.1 Pavo muticus | reverse complement strand
GAAAAGGAAAAAAAAAAAAAAAAGAAAAAAAAAAGAAAAAAAAAAAGCAAGCACACAAGCACTCTTATCAGGAGTGAGAAAATTTGGATCTTTCGGATAAATAAATTACTTGATTTTAAATATTTAGACTCAAATGCTCTAAGTAATAATATAACACTTAGTATGTGTATATATATGTATATGCATTATATATAAGCATATAGATATATACAGATAAACAAAGTTATAATATCTGACTCCTGCTACAGAACTTTGCCATTCTCACTTGCTGAGAAAATGAGAGTGAAGGGAAGCAATTTCATTGTATAAATAATATAGTGTGAGATTACCACGATTCGGCAATATACCTGGAAAAACTCAAGTGAATATTCGCTAGGGAACACTTATACAACCATTTGGCTTTCTCTCACTGAAGTAACGAAGAAAACTGCTGTTTTGAATTGACTAATGAAAAGAGATGATAAAGCAGCTGCTTGGATTCTGTATCTTTTTTTATCCACTGGCTATACTTTTGATTCCTAACTGTGCAATTTGCTCTTCTTGTGTTTCCTATGATACGTTAGATCCACAGAGAGGACTGATTCTTTACAGCTTCTCCGTGAGCTTGCAGTTTGAATTTTATATGATGCAGAAATGGAAGACCAGACAGAAAGTAGTGTGTACATACTAAATTCAAATTTTATATAAAATTTACTCTAGAGATGTAGAGATGGAGAATACAAAACGTATTTCAGTAATACAAAATTAGAGTGAAGAAGAATCAGATTTTCCCCTCTGACTACTTTAAGTCTGGGCCTCTCCTGAACTGAAAACAGCTGCTCTGTTTCACATGGTGGTTTTGTTTGGTTAATACAACTATAAAGTATAACATTAGTAAGTACATTTGAACAGGTGTTCACTGTGGAAAATGAATGTTTCCTAATCTGCTTGCTGGACCATCTAAGTATCCCATGCTGTGTTGGATATTCAGGGAAAGCAAGAGCAAAATACTTGATACGCCTGTATGTGCTGTGTGGAGTTATGGTAAGCACTTCCCACAGTCGCCATATCAAAAACTCTTACAGAAACCACAACACACCTTTTTAAGGGAGGAAATTCCTCTTTTAGCTTTATATAGACCTCAGGAAAAAATAATAATAATAATAATCATGACTAATATTATACAGTGAACACTGTAAAAAAGGTATCATATTTTCCATAGGGATTTTACACTACAATTGAATTTTTACTACTCAGTAGCATCAATACATGAATTAATTGCTTTATATAGGCATTACATGGTTGTAGAAAAGTAAAATTATTTGGCTCTTAGTAACTATTACACTTGTCAGTAGGTTAAAAAAAAAAAAATCTCTTTTTTTTTCTTAGCATTCTGACCACTCCATTTTACAGTAAAAAAAGTTGACATTACTTAAACATGTGTCTTTGAAAGTTATTTGTCTCATAAAGCATGAATTATAAATCAAATTATCTCTAGTTGCGCCCTAACCTAAACTCTTTCCTGAAGTGTCACTTTTTGTTAAAATCAATTCCAGATTTTACGTATTGCTCTGCTCACCTAATTGACAGCAACACAAATTCATGATAGGCATAAAATGAAATTGTTTCTGTGACACAACTCAATTCAATAGTGGGTTGAGGATTAGTTCACAGTGACCTTGTACAAACAGCCTTTACTTTCTCTCTCTCCTTTTTTATTTTTTATTTTTTTTTTATTTTTTTTCCCTGTCAAAAATATTCAATTTACAGGCTATCAGTTACTGGAATTTTTGTTACTTAACTTTTCAATTACTGATGGCCACTTCTATTTAGTTTAAAATGTTAGATGCAGCTGGCAACTAGAACATTCGGTGTTCACAGACTGCAGGGTAGCATAACGCAAAGGTACTTCGAATTTTCTTTTGGTACATCAAGTGTCTAAAGTGCAACTTCTTTCCCACTAGCTGCATACACAAAGTGAGTCTGTGTCACTTCTGATACACTCAGCTCATTCCCCTATGACTCAGAACAGCATATTAGGAGACCACATGACAGAACAGATATGACATTTTAAATATATTTAATAGTCATTATCCAGAGCCTGCTTTCAATCCAAATGTTAAAAATCACTTTGGAACATACCTGTAGTATTTGAACATTAAGCTGCATTAATCATGAAGCAATACTTTAAATTATATCAACTGGAGCCAAATTCTGCCCTCACCTTCACTCTGTGAGTTCACTGCTCTAGAATATGTCTTCTGAGTTTGGACTACCTGCTAGAAATTAAGTCAATTGATTAGCACCCTATATCCAATGGTCCAAATTCTGCCCTTTCTCACATTCACAAAAGTCAGTAGAGGACAGTATGGATATAACTGACAGCAGAATGCAGCCCAGCTGTAATTTCTAAATGTAATTTCTTTGGTAGAAGACAGAGCATGTAAGTCTTTCACTATAAAGCAATAATCAATATTGACTCAGGCTACTGGAAATCTGACTAGTTGTTTTGCTGTTTTATGACAGGATGTGAGCTTTGTTGACATTCAGGGGTAGGAGGGAGTCACCACATACATTTTTTTCTACTTGACTAAACAAAAATTTTTGGTTGTTTATGGGGAGAGGAGGAGGCAATGGGGCCCCAATGATACTGTTCTGTGTCAAAAATAAATATTTATGTATATATATTCTAAAGAAGGAAATTTAAAAAATTAAAAACATACATCTTGAAAAGAAAGCTCATATTTACATACGGGATTGGAGGGCTATAATACACTGTTGCAATAGTTGTCCTCAGTGGGTAGAGTTTCTCTCATGTCCTGTCACTACAGATGATAAGATTGCTTTGGAAACACCCTCCCCCATCTCCACCCCCAAACCAAAGCCAAGTGAAATCTGTGGATGCGCCCACCTCTATCTGATGATCTTTTGGAAAATTACCCCAAAGTGCCCCAAATGTATTAAACGCCTACCTGCACTCTCACACGCACCTCATTTACACTCCTGTAACTCCAATTGTTTCACTGGGCACTTACTTTTGAGTCACACAAGAAAGACCTGTATAACAGCAGAACCAGACACATCAAATGTGATCTGTTTCCACTTTTACTAAGTCCACCTCTCTTTAGTGACTTGGGTTGGTCCCTTCAGTGGTGCCTTACAGCAGATTTCACTGCAGACAAAACGTAAAGTTAAACCAGCGTCTAAAGTGAGGTCCAGGGTATTCTAAAAGTCTCCTACCTGAATTATGGACATCCGGCTCGGGGGAGCCTCGCTGGCGTTAGTCCCTTGCCCTGTGAAGCTGGTGTGGCAGCCCACATGTCCCTGGGGTACAGTCAGGTTGTTGGAGGCGGGCTTCAGGTACATCACCTCAGACCTGGGAGAGCTGAGGGGCAGGCGGGTCTGGTAGTCAAAGTACATGGGTGAGGTGGCCAGGGATGGGCTGCTCACCACGTTCATGACATTGAGGGGGCCCCGGCTGTCCTCGCCCTCACTGGGCACCAGCATAATGTCATTCTTGCTGATCTTCTTCTTCTTGCCCTTGCCCCCTCCACTGCCACTGCCTCCTCCTCCCCCGCCACTGCCTCCCCCTCCTCCCAGCTGAGGGTGGCTATACTCGGCAATGCGACAATTATAGGTGCGGATCTCCTTGTTCTCTCGCTTGCACTTCACAGCAATAGTGATCATGGCAGCCAGCAAGATGATGGAAACAGTGCTCAGGGTCACGATCAGGGGCAGCGACAAGTCCCAGTGCGGTCGCCGATGCTGCTCGCCATTCACCTGTGGCTCGCCAGCCTCGGGTAGGGGCCCTGCCAAGGCCCTGACAATGAGCTTGGCCACCGCAGAGAGGCTGGGCTTGCCATGGTCACTGACTTTTACCACTAGTTCAGCCACAGGGCTGAGCTCCTCCCAGTAGGGGTGCAAGGTGCGTATCTCACCGCTAGTGGGGTCCATTTCAAAGAGGTGCTCCTCATTGCCTTCCACAATCTCATAGGTGAGGCGCCCACTCTCCCCAAAGTCACTGTCCAGGGCACGAACGGTGCCCACAGGATAGCCCACCCCAGCATTGCGTGGGACCTGCAGCTCAGCAGTGTCATTGATGAGGGCAGGCAGGACGATGAGGGGTGCATTGTCATTGACATCGAGCACGGTGACACGTACTGTGGCATTGCTCTCACGGTGGGGTGAACCTGAGTCCTTGGCCAGCACGCGAAACTCAAAGTGCTTTGTCTGCTCATAGTTAAAGCTCCTCAGGGCATAGATAGCACCATTGGTTGGGTTGACTGAGACATAGGTGTAGATGGATACGTCACCCACGTGCCCGGGCAGAATGGAGTAAGAGACTGTCCCATTTTGGCCCAGGTCAGGGTCTTGAGCCAAGACAGAGCCCAAGTACTCTCCAGGGATATTGTTCTCGGGCACCTGCAATACATAAAGATTCTTGCTGAAGCGGGGTGGGTTGTCATTCTCATCAAGGATTCGGACAGAGAACGACTTGGTGGAGTTGAGTGGGGGGTTGCCCCCGTCACGTGCCACTATGGTCACATTGTACTCATCCTGTGCCTCACGGTCCAGGGGCCGGTCGGTGACCACAGTGTAGAAGTTGTCATAGTTCTCCTCCAATGTGAAAGGGACAGCTCCAGGCCCACCACCACCTCCTAGCACCCGGCACTGGAGCTGCCCATTCTTACCTGAGTCACGGTCAGTGACCCGCACAAGGGCAATGACGGTGCCTGGTGGGGCAGCCTCACTCAGTGCTCCCTGGCGAACGGAGACAAAGCCAATGGTGGGAGCATTGTCATTGCGGTCAATGAGGCGGACGGTGACCTTGCAGTGAGCAGGGATGGGGTTGGGCCCCAGGTCTCGAGCCTGGACATCAATCTCTATAAGACCACTCTCCTCGTAGTCCAGGTTGCCCTTGACACGGATGAGGCCGCTCTGTGGGTCGATGCTAAAGAGGTCACGGACGCGATCAGGTGCATAGCCACTGAAGGAGTAGAGCACCTCACCATTGGTGCCCTCATCAGCATCAGTAGCATTGAGGTCAATAACAGCTGTCCCTAGTGGTGCGTTCTCTGGCAGTTCAACCACATAGGAGGCTGCCTCAAAGACAGGGCTGTTGTCATTGGAGTCAATGAGGCGTACATTGATCTGCACCGTGCCTGAGCGTGGTGGGTCGCCACCATCCAGTGCCGTCAGCACCAGAGTGTGGTGGCTCTGCTCCTCACGGTCTAATGGCTTCTGGATGACCAGCTCCGGAAACTTTGTGCCATCACCGCGGGACTTTACATCAAGAGAGAAGAGGCCGTAGTCATCACGGGTTAGAAGGTAGGTGCGCAGCCCATTGTCCCCAGCATCTGGGTCATGGGCACTGGTGAGGGGGAAGCGGGTGCCCGGCGCGGCATTTTCTGAGATGTCCATGTCCACCTGGTCAGAAGGGAATGTCGGTGCATTGTCATTCAGGTCCTGGATCTCCACCTTGATCATGCAGATCTCCTGGTCATTGGCGAACACCTCGAGGGACAGTTGGCACTTGGTGCTGCGCCGGCACAGTGCCTCACGGTCAATGCGTTGCTTGGTGTAAAGCAGCCCACTCTCTCCGTCCACATCCAGGAGGTGAGGGGCCGAGTTCTCCAGCACCCGGAAGGTGGACTTGGGGCCGCGGCCGGGACCACTGCGCTCAGCAGGCAGCAGCCCACCCCCTGCTGCCCCCGCCGCCAACCGCGCATCGCGGCCAATGTTCCCGATGACCGTGCCCGCTCCCTGCTCCTCCGGCACTGAGTAATTCAGGTTCTTCAGTGTCAGGGCAGGAGCCCAGCAGAGGAAGAAGCAACAAATGGAAAGGTACATCCCCGAGCAGGGGTGGGGGGTGGCAGCAGCTGCAGCGGCAACCAGGGTTGTCCCCGTCTTCTCTGCCTCCTGCACTAGGTTTGTTCTTCCTCCTCCTCCTTTGTCGGCTCTTTTTTTTTTTTTCCTTCTCTCTCCCCACCCCTATATTTTAAGTTCCTGAACCTGTTGCTCTAAAACATCTGCAGAGACACAGGATGAGAGGCAGCAAATGGACCATGTAGCTCAGAGGGAGGGAGAGAGCAGACGGAGGGGGGCGGCGGGGGAGGGGGGAGCTCCGGCAGCGTCTCAGGAAGCGCTCGCCGTGATTGCGGTCCCCTCGCAGTTACTTCAGCCGTCCAACTTCGGCAGTGGGAGAATTGCAAAAAAAATCAGAAAATTTGCAAAAGATCTTCTCCTCCGGGCGGATGAAGCGTTCCCGATCCTTGAATGTCCGCAGATGTACAAAGGATAATAAAAATAATAATCATAAAAAATCGGCGGTGGTCGTTGTTTTTCTAAAAAATGATCAAAAAGATTTTTTTTTTTTTAATACGTGTATTCATATATACATGGTAAAAGGGGGTGGTGACCACAGGTCTGTAAGCAGTGGGAGAAAAATCTTATTTGCTACTCATCGCTTGCAATGAGATTGATGAAGCTGAGGGATGGGAGAGAGACAGAAGGGAAAAAAGTCTCAGCTTGCTGGAGGAGCCCTCTTCGTGTGCAGTGAGAGGCAGTGAAATGTCTGATTGCACCGCGGGGCTGTTGGCTTTCAGGGAGTGTTTTGCTGCATTTAGAGATCTAATCTCGCATTGCTTGCGGCGGAGAGCTGTATCTCGCTGCCATCAGTATTTCCTCCTCTGTTTCCTACACCCTCACTCTTTCCTTCCCGAATCAAAAGGTGAGGGTATGAGAATGGCAGAGCAAAGGATAAAACAAATAAATAAATAAATAAATTAAAAAAAAAATAAAAAAAAATAAAGGCAACAAACTAGTGTCCGGATTTGCAGTTCCCTTTCTCTCCCTCTACTACCAGCCTCCCACTCACCTGCTAGGGTTGGGGAAAAAAATAATGAAAATCAAGAAACCCACCAGCTCATCATCACCATTAGCAGCAAACATATATCTTTTAAGAGCAATCGTGGGCTGCGCTAATCAGATACACACTCGGGTTTCTTTAAGACAGGCCAGCAGCCGCCGCCACCACATCCTTTCTCTGTGCGTCTATGTGTGTGTGCGGATGCGTGTCTGAGGAGCTGCACTTTTCTCGCTGCAGTTTAATCCCAGTTTGCTTTTCTCTCCAGTCGAGAGGAAATCAACAGGCAACCCATGGCTGGACGCATAGATTAAACAAGAGCGCGAGAGAAAGGAAAGGACTGGGGGGGTGGGGGAGAGGGAAAGAAAGAACAGCACCACACGCACACTCTCTCTCTCTCTCTTAGTCTCTCTCTAAAAGGAAAACAGCCTCTGTATTCACAGGGCTGCGCTGTCAAGTGCCTCTCTTTTCTTCCTATACAGCATCTCCTCCCAGTGACACTGCCGCCTAGTCCGCTTCATCCAGGGGAGGGGAGTGGAAGAGAAAAGCAATCCCGGTGGTGAATAAAGTGGCAGGTCTTTTAATTGCCTGATTCACCTATATTAAATCTATGCAGCTCTGTGGCGGGTGTGATGCATTTTTGCAGCCCCTTCAGGCTCTTGCAGTCTTTCCGAGCATCTCGGTAATAGTGGGGAGAGCAGCAGCAACGCCAGACGCGTTCGCCCTGTCTGATTTACCTTCCCCAGTAAATACTGGGGAAGGGCAGCTCAATTTTGTTTCAGGTTCTTTTAACAACCAGAAATAAATGAATGGCAGACCCCGAATGCAGGTGTTCCAGGCTGCTGGATGAGTCAGATCCAGCGGAACAAATCACATTCACTATCTCCTCATGTTCCTCCCTTCACAGACATTAGTTGCAGCTTCTCCCTAACGCTTCTCTGACTCACTCTATAGACAGAAAGAAATAATAATAATCAGATGTATGTTTTGGAGGGGAGGGGGGGGAAGCAAAAAGAAAAGAATGAGAGAGGGGGTGTCAGATCCAGCTACACTTTTACTATACCTCTTTCTCCGGGAGACTGAGGATCAGGAAAACAAGGCTGTTATCCACGCTCTGGCACAGAGGCGCGTCTGTCTCCTGCTTTGCTGAGTGTTTTTAAACCACCTTTCCTCAGTGTTATGTGTGCAATAATCAGAGCTCTTTCAGATTAAAGGAAAAAAAAAAAAAAAAAGAAAAAAAAACAGAGAAGAAAACACCCCAAAGCAACATAGGTTCCCAACACACAGCTCTAGTTCCAAGTCTCAGTCCTGCACTGCTTTTTCTCCTTTATTTGAGTCCGGACCCAAAGTACAGAGTTAATGCTGCAACCTGTGGTGGAGAGGCTGGCGAAAGCCAAAGCGAAAACACAATTTCTTCTCTGCCTCATTGGTGGGTGGCCCCTCGCAAACAGACGGTCGCCAGCCTTAGCCAGACAGCACGCAAAAGGAACGCCGACTCCCGATAAACCAGATCCATGGCACCAGCCGCCCGCAGGGAAGTGGAGATGCAGCGAAAATTCAACAGTTGGAGCCGCTCTCTGCCTCTCACTCCCCCCCCCTTTTTTTTTTTTTCCTCTTTTTTTTTTTTTTCCCCTCCCTGTTCCTCTCCGCCTCGCCTCCCTCACTGCAGCACTCGCGGGGCCGCCTCGCCGCGCTCTCCCAGCGCCGCTCGCCGACTGCCTCTATTCACCTCACGCCGCGGCTTAAACATTGATACGGATTCCCCGTCAGCCAATCGGAGGCGGCGGTGGCTACCGGCCCCGACGCCTTCCGGCCAATGGGAAGCGGCGGGGGGGCAGGGGGCGGGGCGGCGGCGGGTGCTGGGTGTCATTGATTAGATCGCTTCGCTGGGAGACGCGCAACGTGCGCGGTGCTCGGGATGTGGGGCCTCGAACACGCTCAGCGCGGCTTCCCCAACCCTTACCCAACCCACCCCCCTTCCCCCTCGCGCGGCTTTCCTTCCTTAATGACTTTTTTTTTTCCCTTTACTATTATTTTATTTATTTTAGTATGTATTAACAAGGCTTCCGTGATGACGGGCGGAGAAAATAAGGAGGAGACGCGAAGGGCGCACTCCTCCTTCAAAGCACTGCGAGGGAGCACCCGACACCCCCCCGCTCCCCGGGGACTACTCCGCCCTGGGCTGCAGGGAGGAAGGGGTGGATGGGGGGAGCCCACCCCCGCTCCCCCCCCCGTCCCCCCTGTTCTTCACACCAGCCCTCCAGGAGCCGCCCCGGGCGGGTGTCGCCCACCCCAAAGGGAGGGAGCGCTGGGGGCGGCCCCCGGTGCGGTGTAGTGCGGTGCGGTGCGGTGCGGTGCGGTGCAGGGCGAGCGGCTGCAGCGCCCTCCCCAACCGGCGCGGCACAGCGCACTGCGCGCCCCCCGCACGGCATGGTCCGGCACGGCGCGGAGGGAGGTTGTCGGGCGCGGGGGGAGGACTGAGGCTGGCAAGGTGAGAGCTCGGATTGCCGGAGTGCCGGGAGGAAGCTGCCATTTGTGAGCTGTGAGTGACGAGCGTGTAAGTAGCATGAATCATTTAAGGTTAAAAAAATAACGAGGGGGAAAATCAACTCCGTAGCAATTAGAAGGCGCTCCCGGCAATTATTTTCAGAGCGGCTTTTATAATGTTCGGTTTAAAGAAGCTGCTCTGTTGCCTTCCTCAGTAGGATAGCCTCCAGCCCTTTCGGTGCCGGTAAACATCATCCGACTTGGAGAAAGTCTTGCTAATGGATCAATGCAATAAGTGGTCTTTCTGGACCCATCTGCCGTCCTGGAGACGTCTCTGTAGCTCGGGCACGGACAGGATGCCCTGCAGGACGACTCTTCTCGTAGCCATCATAAAACCAACGCTGTGTTAAAATGCAGTGTATAAATAAACCATCCATACGTTAGCGGCAGCGTAAAATCACTGCTCTCAGACGTGCCAACTTTCAGTGCGAGAGCGACAGACAGACGAAATAAGGGAAATGTTTACAACATGCTTTGCTTTTCGAAGGAAAGCTTCAGATTGGCTGATGGAAATCGGCGTACTCGGCCAAGTCACTTATTTGGAAAAGTCACCCGTAAAAGCAGGAAGGCTTTGGAAACGTAGCTTACACCAGAGCCAGACCCTGGGCTGCCACGAGACCTTGTATCACCGCAGCTTGAGCCCTGTGCTTTCCCTTCCTTATCCCTTACTCCCAGCCCGCAGGTTGTCTTAGGATGTCCAGGTATCTCCTGCTAACTGGAGGGAAAAAAAAAAAAAGAAAAAAAAAAAAAGAAAAAAAAAAAAGGTCGTTGTAATTATGTATTGGCTCCCTCTAGCGTGGTAGGGACACTGCTGCATCTGGGGTATGTGTGTGTGGCCTGCGTGTGTACCTGTGCGGGAGCTCGGAGGGAACCGGTGGGGCACCAGCACGGTAAAACAGTCATTTCACTATTACACTGGCATATACTGTATAACAGGTGTAGGGCAGTGTATTATTTGGTTTACTGATGTTAAATAAAAAAAAAAAAAAAAAAAAAAAAGAATAAAAGAAAACTAAGTCTTTTCTTCAGGAGCACGCTCGTGTCTCCATCGCTTTTCTCACCAGCCCACTGACTGCCTTTCCTTTTACATGACTCAGCATTGCACAGTAAATACTCTGACTCCACAGTGAAGTCAATACATTTGAGGGCACTTTGCAGTTTGTAAAACAAGTACTCAGGACTATCAGTTAAAGGGAAAAGTATATAATCTGTTATCCAAGTACCTGTGTTCTTTGCTTGTAAATTCTGCCTTTTTTTTTCATCAAACGTCTTGCAGCTTGTAACATCCCATTGATACCAACAACATGCATAGAATATTTAGAGGAAAAATAAAACGTGAATCACTAGCACTAGATCCTCAAAACCACGACTGCCTGTCAGGTGATGATCATAAGCAAAGTTCTTATCCCTTCACCCTGCAGTTCACTCTGGCTTTCAGTACTAACTTCAGGAGACCTATTTTTTAATACTTATTTTCAGGTCTAATTGTTAGCAATTTCAAGTGATTCCTTGGAAATGGTCTCAGCCTGGCATCTTTAAAAACTGTGGCTCCTAATCCCAAGAGTGGCTTAGGTGCCTAAATAAAAAAAGCCAGGTAAAGAAATTGTTCCTGCATATGAATGCATGCCTTTGCTAGGCCGATGTTTGTTACATCAGACAGTTTATAACAACAAAATGGCATTTATTGATTTTAATCCACCTGTGCAAGTAATGAATATTTTATTTGTTCAATGATTTTACAGTATATCTAAAATGCTTTCTTTGTGTCAAATTTGTAGAGCACACTACATATTTGATAGCTAAGACTTGCATCATAATTTTCTATACTCTCATCAGGAAATTGCTGTATTTTTCACATAGAAAAGATAGAAATAAGATGTGTGAAGGTAATGCCAATGAGTGCCAATCATACCTATGTGCTGTGTACCATGTCACTGTGTAGTGAATTTGTACTGGAAAAAGGAAACAAAGTAAGAACTGCATTTAAAGATGTTTATTAACAGATTTGTGAGAAAGCTGTAATGTGGAGAAGCACAGACAAAATGCAAATCCTAAATACTATAGCATATATACATATGCTTGTATATATATATACATGTATACATATACGTATCTTGTATATACATATACAAGAATTACACTATCAGGCCAGTCCAAAACAAACAAACAAAAAACACCATTAAATGCTGTATGCCTGAGAAGCTCAGCAAAGGAGCAGAGTCCAATATAACAGCCCTAACAATGATCTGTATGTGGAGGAATCAAATAATGCTTTGGAAATCTAATTTTGGACACTTGGAATGTCTGTTCATTGGAAGCTGTAGTCTGACTTCAGCCTAAGTAATGGGTAGTGATAGAGCTTAACTCAAAACTAAATTTTTAAAAAACAGTGATTAATCATGAGCATAATACAATTATAGTCAGAATTTTGAGGGGTGTATTCATTATAAAATCTATGCTCAATCAAAAGTTTTTAAATGAAAATCTTTTATTTCAGTACAGACAATACTTAAACATAGACAAAAAAAAAAGTTTCAGAACAAACATCCCTAAACAAATAAAAGAAAATAAGAAGACGAGGAGCAGATCAATATAGCTAAATGTCAAGGTTCAGTATTTAAGTTGTTTGAGCCTAAAATGTATCATTGGGAAAGCCCAAATCCAATCACCTTGAAAGCAATAGAAAGAAGGAAAATTAGAAAGGCCGAGGAAGGAATTCAAGGAACAAGAAGTACATCTATCAGAGAATAAAAATACCTGCTCAAATACAGATGTATGCTTTATCAAAATGGGGAAGCCATGAGACAAAACGTGTGGATCTACTAGTTTAGCAGCTATATAGAAGAGGAGGTATTGCAGAGAAATTAAATGTCTGTACTACAGACTCATAACGAATGAAGACATTTCCTCAAGTCCGCTTTCTTTTTAGTAACAAAGATGAGATGTGGGTGTGTATAGAGGTGTCACCACAGAGATTCTCAAAGAGCAGAAAGTAGCTAACTAAATGGTAGTCATCAAGAGTTCTTACAGAATCTAAAAATGAAGTAAATGAACTGTTAAAAATATGCTGTCATTAAGATCCTTTACTATGTGTGAGGATTAAAAGGTGTAAAATCTGTTTATTGTCAAGAAAGACTGAAAGGGTGATCAAGGAATTACAGCGTGGCAAGCTTTACTTTTAGTATGAGGGAAAATTAGTTGAAATGACAATAAAAAATAGAAATTATATGGCATCTAGAGAAATGTAAGAGAACTACTATCCAGAAACTGAATGAAATCAATAGAAACCTTTCATCTAATTTGATTCATCCCATAATGATGAAGTAGTATAACTTACATAGATTAAAAGGACATTTCTTCCATTTATTAGTATTGTTTCAAAGTACCAACAGAACAATAGATTAAATGACTTTTTGTGGCTCTGCATGGAAGTAGTTTTATGTCAATTTAAACAGCAGGATTTGGAAGGGAGAATAGTTACTAGGAAAAGCAACAAGAAGTGACAGTACAGTAGGTAACGGCAGGAGAAGGTAAGTGCTTGAGTAGATGGTGTTAGTGGACTAATAAAATGCAGGAGCCAAGAAGTGGGGGAAATTAAAAAAGGATGCTGAAGTGGAGCACTGGGCTATTAAAAATACTTGAGAGAAAGAGAAAGAGCAAGTAGGAGATAAATGTGAGATTGTTGCTGAAGCGATTAAGACTCACTTCTTCCATCTAGCTGGGATGTAATTCATTTACAGTTCTACCTGTGTCATTCTGAGGAGGAGAAAAAAAAAAAGATCCATTAGGCTTAGAGAAAGGATGACTTGTTAGGCCAAAGATAAGTGGCTTAAGGCTTGGATTCTCATGCCTCCTTTCAGGCATGTTGTCTAATGACTGTTTAGTACAGAATACAGAAACATCAATTTATTTATTTATTTTTATTACAGTGAAAACAGGACACAGAAAATTGCATTTCAACCAGACTAAGTAGATGTTTTCTTAATAATTCAGAAGAATAAAACAATCTCTTTAAGAGCAATCGAACTAATGGAAACCTGTTTCCTACAAGTATGTGTTTTAATTTTCCCACTGCCACTAGTATCAGCTTCCCCCTGTGTCTTCCATTACCCTGGAGATGTGAGAGGCTGAGAGTGCCTGGAAAGGAGCAGTGGGTGTTTTTCCTTTTCTCACGTAGGGCATCCTTTCCTCTCCCATTCATACCCATCAACTTCAATGAAATTTTAAACTATAATCACCTTTGAAATTTCTGTCCCTCTTGCAAATATCGTTGAAATTGGCCTGTACATTATGAAGTTACTGAGAGTAATAATAGAGAAATATAGACACTCAAGTAATGGTCAAGTCAGCTGATTGTTTACTTAGATAACCTCCTTAAAAATAACAAACCAACAACAACTAGAATATTAAATACAAGTAAAACTAGTAGAACGTATTAACCATTCTCTTGTAACATGATCCTAGTTCTGGAGGGTACAATATAACATGGTAAAAACGATCATATGATATGACTTGGCATGTTGTGATACATGCACAGATACTGCTAGCAAGTTAGGAATGCACTGTGTAAAAATAAACAGCAGAGTTTGCAGTATGTATTAGAAAATATGTGCATTTTGAATTAAAGGATGTGCTCTGAAGCATTTACCAGCTTTTCTGAAGCAAACTTTTTATGTACTCCTTTAAAACTGACATTTTTTTGTGTTCATGGTAGTTTGCATTAAGACCTGTAGAAATCAGCAACATATTTCATTTTCACTGAAAAACTAAGTCCTTTACAGATGAAAGCCTGTTTTGTAAATTATTTGTGACAAATCTGTTTGAGATTAGACCACATACACTCTTCAGTATTGCAAAGGTTTAACTATTTGTTAAGAAATTTTAAAATGTCATTAGAATTTAATTGATACTCAGTGTAGTAGATGGTGTTTAGTTTGTCTGCAATTATTGCAGGCTAATATTTCCTATGTCCTTTCAACACTATGTGGCAGGACAGAGAGGATATTTGTCTTCTTGTTCCCCTCTCCTCTGGGCTAGGCTGCACTCCAGGAAGAGGACAGGTTGTGTCTTCTGAGAGCACACAACAGAAGAAACTTAAGGAAGCGCAGGATAAAAAGGAGAAGAAGGACTTACAAAGAAAAGACAAAAGCAAGCAGAAACTCCAGAAAGTGCTGAGAAACACATAGAACAGAACGGGTATTGATGTGTCAGAGAGGCAGGAAAGAAAATGTTCTCCTGGACTGCAGGAGGGGACTGCAGAGCTGCTGTATGGCGACCATACACCCTGTCACAACAATATGAGCTAGGAGATATTTATTCATGCATTTTTATTCTACCTCACTTTGGGATATTTTATGAAACTTTATTTTGAAATCTGGTCTCTGAGGTTTAAAATCCCTCTGGGAGTGCTGGTAGCACTCACTTTGAGGAAGAGGTAGAAGCAAAACTACCTCAAAGATCTGGGTAGCTGGCATGCATTGTGCAGATGAAACAAATCACTTCTCACAGCCAAAGCAAGTAGCTTGCAGCTAAGTGGAGTTATCTAAGCATGCTAACACACAATTTGAAGGTGGGGAAACACATGGCAGTAGTGCAGTAGTCTATTAGAATACTGTTTCTGTGTATACCAATATTCAAAGACACTGAAATTTGCCTTGAACTGGAAGAGCAATCTTACAGAAAATACTCTCAGGATGAGCAGACGTGATACTGAAACTTGTATTTTTGTATAGGATTTGGCATTAATACAGTGTGATTGTTGTACTCTGGGACCCCACTGAAACTTAGGTGTGAAGCACACACTCTACCCAGTAGACTTCAAAGTTATGTTATGTGAACTTAGGTGTGGAAATAGTCTTTTTCCCCACTATTCATTTTAAAACAAAAACAAAATCCTCAAGTCCCTAAACAAACAAGATTACTTTCCAAATGGAGTGTGAGGGAGCTGCTGGATATTTCTCATGTTTCTTATGCAGGTATGTCCCTAAAGCCAATGAAAACATAGGTAATAATTTGAAATTCACTGAAATCTCAGTGTAGAGTGTCACTGCACCTCCTTTTAAGAGGAAAATAACTGTGCCTTCTATGTTAGTATATTACTGAAAGCAGACTGATGCTGTTGCTGAGTCAAGAGGAATCTGGCTGGCACTGCAGAACCAGTAAGTTTCTTAACTGGAACATCACAGGCTTCCCACATTTCACACCTTCAAGCTGCAGGAGATTTGGGTCACCTATTCAAAACAATTTCTCATATTTTAAACCTCAGTGTTGCTTCTTATGCAGTGGTTAAGTTTTTATTGTTCACTCTTTTACAGTAGTGTTTGCCAGCAGTGGCCAAGGAGTTGTAGAATTTTTTCCTCTCAGAACACTGCTAAGAGTTTGAAGGCTGTTGCATCAGACAGGTCAACAGTTTGCTTGTGAAGGCAAGAACCAATGTATTTATGGAAATTCAGAGACAGCGTTGCCACCTGGAAGATGTGGCAGGAAGCAGAGAATTGGGGAAGACTGAAATATTTCTGATGTAAAATGCTACGTAGTCCTGAGCCATAGAAATTCACTTCTGCTGGTATTCTTACTTTCACTACCCAGGTGGAATGAAGATACCATAGTTACTGAAACTTCTGGTTTCTTAGTACAGTAAGAAGTTTCTTAGTTTCCTGAAGAGAATAAGCATGAAGTATAAGCACAGAATAATCTCTCTCTATATATAAATTTGAAGTATATAAAGTTCCTACGAGGAAAATAAATAAATAAATAAATAAATAAATAAATAAATAAATAAAGCTTTTTGACTGTGAGTTATTTCCATGTTTCTGTCGTTTTATTTTTTCTAAGTTAGCATTTTGCACCAACCAACAAAATTGCAAACATTCCCAAGGGCGTATGAAATTTCTCACGCATTGCACACTGAAGATTCTGCAAGCTAAATTTGCCTGTTATGCAACCCTTTTGTTTCCAAAGTATTCCCTTATTCAGTTATACGGTTAGCAGCTCTACTTTAAACATAACTGATTGCAACACTGTAAACAATTCTGTTGTTAAATCTCCTGGAGAAACTGAATCCCATTTATTCTCTCCTTGCAGTAATTTCAGAAGATTAGAGGGAAAAAAAATACCAACAAGGTAATGAACTTTTTTTACTCTGTACCCCAAAAGTCCAGGGACGCATCTAGGGATAAGTAATAATAATAATAAAAATATACTGAGTCAAGTGTCACATTTCTTCGGTAATCTTTTAAAAGGGAGTAACATCTTTAGACTTTATGTGGGTGAAACCCTTTCTTTACTAGTTTACACATCTATTTGAAGTTAACCATTCAGTTGTGTTCCTGCTAACTCTTTTATTTTGAGTGCTCTTATGTGAGCTCCAACATAAACAAGACTTGTAAACAGCAGACTATAGCTAAGCTTTCAAAATGTTGTGTGGCATTTTGCCCACATATATGTCAAGTAAAAGGTTAGTATTTTCTCTTTTTAAAGAAAAACATACCAATTAGCAGCAATGCGAGGCTGTCTAGAGCATGAAGTTTTCAAAGCTTGACATGTCTGTAAATGCAGCACAATCCATTTATTTGTATGAAGCTCTCTTTCATTTTCTGATGGAGAGAAGGATCCCGTGAGGGTCAAACCTACAATATAAGTACAACTGCTCAAAGACATAACTAGATCAGATTCTTTGCCTGGTGTGTCCAGCACAGTTAAAACTGGATAACAGGGTTGCAGGTGATTGCTTTGTATTTTTTGCCTACCAAATTGCAACCTCAATACTGGTTTCAGTGGCATAGTTACCAAATAAGACTGTCAAACACTCTTATCCCCAGTATGCAGGAAAATAAGGGAGACTGGAAGGTTTGCTTCCTGGCATGGGCTAGTGGAACTGCAGGTCATGGCAAAAGCTGGAAAAAGTTGATAGCAGCCCTCTCAGGTCTCCATCCTGATGGGGCATTGGCAGCTAGTGCTCAAGGCCACACAGGGCTCTGGCTTCATTCTCTCGACATATTGCCCAACTGAGATGAGCTGACCTGACAGTTGGCTGGTGGCACAGAGCAGCAGGAGTTTGTGCCCCCCCTAGAGCCAGGGGCAAGGAAGAGAGGAAATTATGTTTATAAAAGTCATAATTCCTTTCTCTGTTTGCTCTGGGATGGTGCTGCTATGCATCCCTCTTTCTGCAGGCAAACTGTTGTCTTGCAGTCTTGTCATAAGTGATTAGTCAGAATCCAGTATTTAAAAAAAAACACCAGAACCAAATGTACTAACCAAGGTGCAAAATTAACCTTTAAAAAAATCCTATAACATACTGCAAAACAAAAACAGATCCTAAAATTAAAACATACTGTATCCTTGAAACTACACAAAAGCTTAATGAATTTATCTGCTTTTTTGCAAGACTTTAAAGAGGTTTTATTTTTAAAAATAGCCAAGTGCCCCTGTCCTGGAAGTCATGACTTTTGGGCATCATATCAAGTACCTAAAATCACTCTTGAAATTTTAAAATAATAGCACATCTTAGCTTATTTATCAAATAGGATAAGACAGGCAGGCAGGAAGAAGGAAGAAACATAGAAGGAAGGAAGCTGGCAAGGCAAGGCAAGGCAAGGCAAAGCAAGGAAGGAGGGAATGGAGGGAGGGCAGAAGAGAGGAGAGGAGAGGAGAGGAGAGGAGAGGAGAGGAG
>JACDJE010000764.1:223565-292594 GCA_016647715.1 Pavo muticus | reverse complement strand
GGAAGGGAAGGGAAGGGAAGGGAAAGGGAGGGGAGGGGAGGGAGGAAGCTATGCAAATATAAATCCTACTTACTTTTTCTCCTGCTTGGTTTTATGTGTGAGGTACAGAAATTGTTTTTAGTTTTATACAGGAAAGTGTATTCATGGCTGCTGCCCTGAGGAATTTATACTGACAATAAATTAACAAAAATGAATTGCTACAATTTTCTGTTTTATTATAATATCTTAAATTGTTAGCAGGTTTAACAGCTTTACATACATCTAGAGATAACATCTGAATTGCAAATAAAATTCTACAAAATGTATGTTGCAGACAGTTTTAATTTAATGTGTGCAACCATTAAGTATTTAAATGGCTAACTTCTGGCATTTGCCTGTTCCACTAGCTGTGTCCACTGTAGTGTAAAGGGGAGGGTACTGTATTAAGATGAGTAATATTTTATATTAACATTTGGTTTATGCTACAGATGTTTAATTTGTATCTAATGAGTCAGAATAACAGAATAGTTATTTTAAATATATTTATTCAGATCTAGAGACTGCATAATTGATTTTTATCTTTTTATTTTTTAAAAATAATTTCCTTATCTCTTAATAACCAGTTCCTTTTTAACATGCAGTAACTCCTATTAAACCTAAATTAATTGCTTTTAGGTGGACTGTTGCTTAGAATTTTATTGAAGTAAAATTTAATTCTCAATTAACCACTTAATTTTTATACCAAATTAAAGACACACAAAGACCACTGAGGTAATAGGATGTGCCATTTTGTTATGGTGAAGGATGACCTGCCATCAGCTATATCCTTGTGTTTGCAGTGATGAGTCCATACAACATCATGGAAGCTCTGGCTGACATGGTGCCAAAGTACATCTCCTCCCTAATGCTGGCTCCTAGCTGATGGGTCCGTATTTCACCCTTATCTGAAGGTGTTCAGTGATTCAGGGTATCAAAAAGCCCAAGTCCTCTATGAGGTCTGTACTTGATAATTTCACCATTTTATTTTATTTTATTTTATTTTATTTTATTTTATTTTATTTTATTTTATTTCATTTCATTTCATTTCATTTCATTTCATTTCATTTCATTTCATTTATTTATTTTTCCTCCCAGAACAAATTTAGAAAAGATTAATTTGTACTTTGTGGTACACTAATATTACTATCATTCTGCATTGGTGAATGTCCATCAAAAATCTGAATAACAAAGAAGAGAAGACCACATATGGCCAAAAGAAAGTTAAAATCACTTCTAGTATGTGGTGTCAGGGACCTAAGCTATTAGGTCACTAAAGTGTCTGAGTTCAGAAGTTATTGAGCTCTTATTACAAGACATAATCTTATAGAAAACTGCTGAAGAAGTGCATTTAAAATTGCTTTGCTATTTTCTTCCATAAGAGAAAGTGGCTTTCATGATCATTGTCTTTATTCTTTAATGGATGTAGTCATATTAACATAGCATTCACTTCTTCCATGGATGTAAATTGTCACTCCAGCATTATATGTGTAATCCTGAGTCGGCTCTCTTGCAGAATTTTAGCAAGTAATACCTTATTGCACTTTCCTACTAAAGGCTCATTACATTATGTATGGATTTAAGCCTTAATGTGCACAATCATCTTGTGATCATTTGTCCCACACGATGAAAAAATCAAAGTCCTCAAGGAATTGAAATGATATGGAAAAAAATTGAGTTTATTAATAAACTTTGAATCACAAGATCTTTTTGCATGGTTTTTTTCCTCCTTCCCTCCCTCCCTTCCTTCTTCCCTTCCTTCCTGCCTCCCTTCTCTCTCTCTCTCTTTCTCTCTTTCTCTGTCTTCCTTTTCTTCCTTTCTTACTTTATCTTTCTCCCAGTGGGTGAAGATAATTCTAAATTTTATCTTGTGACTATTCATAAGTGTTTCATGTAGAAAAAACTCTTTTACTTCCAGACTTTAGGGGAAAGAAATAACAAACAGGGGCCATTATTTATTGTCTTATAGTAAACAGTAACTGTCTGAAACAGAAATTGGCTACAGTACTCTGGGAATTGGATCCAAACTTCTGAAAAGCCACTTATTCTTCAGTAAAGGCATAAAAGAAACATTCTAAAAATATATATATTAGACTTGCAGGATGATTTTGAAAGACCTCAAAGAGACCAAATGTTTTACTACGCTGTCTAACTCAAAGAGTTTTATGTAAGAAACAACACAGATTTACAGCCAGCAGTCCCAAGCAATACTTGCACAAAGTATATAGCTTCTACTACATAGGTCACTCCAAAATTAATGCCTCCTATTTATTTCCATGGAAACTATACTAGATATAAAGAGCACAATAACACTATTTGATAGAGCAAATTCTCAACTACAAAACACTATTTTTTTTTAGCATAGTCACTACCATTAGCTATGTAATTGTGCCAGAAATCAACAAGAGCCTGCATGCCGTGCTTGTAAAAATCTTCACCAGCAGAGGTGACCCATTGTTGCTGTTGCCACTGCTCAAATGCGCCACCCACTGTGCTCACATCCCCTGCTTGGTCTGTAACAGCAAGCATTGATGAAAGTCAATGGGCTTAATTTTTCCACATGGAGGAATTCAGTGACACACCTTGTTTCATATGCACTTCAATGGCAGATGCCATTTTGTCAGAGTACCCCTCTGCTGCCATCAGTCACATGGCAACAGAATATAATGGAATATTGGTGGGAAGGTTCAACCTCTACTCCCATACCACCATCTGCCTCTAATATCATGGGCCATAATAAAACAGGAAACATGACTTTCAGAGCAGCCCTTGCAAAAACAAAGTTCATTAATTCTTCATCTCTTTATTCTGTTTGATGGAAGTGTTTATTTCAAATATTCTCATTTAGAGCAGAAACTTTGATGTTCTCTGATATGCAAGTTCTCTTTCTAGTAATTGGACCAAAAAGAAAAACAACAATACTTAGTGTTCACACCTGGTTACATAACAGAAAAAAATGGATGATTATAAACAGTAAGTCAAATAT
Source organism: Pavo muticus (assembly GCA_016647715.1). Classification (NCBI taxonomy): domain Eukaryota; kingdom Metazoa; phylum Chordata; class Aves; order Galliformes; family Phasianidae; genus Pavo; species Pavo muticus. Next base: position 289,593 of record JACDJE010000764.1, on the reverse strand, counting down.
TAATATACCAGGGGACTTGCTGTTGTGTATGACTGACATGAGTTTAAAATGAATTAAATCACCTCATAGTCATCTATAGTATTAACTAAGGCCTAACTCTTATGTTACTGAATAGAAGAACAAATTCTCATTGGATTTAACATGTCTTTTTCTGGTATTAAGCATATCTATTCACTTCAGAAGATAAAAATGATACAAACGTGGTTGTTCACATTTGCGGGGTAAATAGTGAGTACCAAACCTACCAATGATGCAGCTATTATATGTAATATATCAAGACACTTTTTTGAAATACCGATGTTCAGTATAAAAAGGTTTTGTCACCTTAATGCCTTGGTATTGAAATTCGCACAGATAAAACTAGAATGTGAAGTGAAAATGTGCAACAAAGCGGACACCCATGAGATAAAACCAGAGATGACTACTGGCAGATTCTAAACATTAAGACACAAATACCTTTAAAAACAAAACAAAACAAAACAAAACAAAAACCTAAAAGAAGTAAAATGGACAGAATCTTTTTACATCATTGCTTCTGCCCATGCAACACATAAATGAGTATTCACTTTCAATTATACATTGTTTGTGTATTTGGAGTCAAGTAAATAACTGAGTAATTTACATTGAATGTGTTCAGTTTGTTAGAGAGGAAAGTACTTTCTAATTGTAGATGTCAATGTTTCCAGCATTGTTACTGTATTTCAAGGAAATAATAAATTTGTATCAACATTTTTAGAACAGATAGATGATGAGTTGGTCTAAGTTATAGTATATGTCTCCAGAAGTGTGGAGTGATTGTCACAAACAATGTGAATGCATGCTTAAATTTAGGCAGCCAGTGATCAACGTAACGTGTTGAGCTCTCAAAGAGATTAATTTCTGTATCATTTTATGATGACATATTTTTATCTCTTTTGCTGTTTCAATTACCTTGATAAATTGAGGAGGGGGGTTGTTGTTTTCCCACAATAGCATCAGATACAGAAATTTTAGGGGAATTTTTCTCACTTAACTCATCTACATGTTACAGTTTAAGAAACATACTGCTAATTAATCTAGTTATTTACATATTGAGAAGCAAACTTTGTGTGACAAATAATTTTTTAATATATTTTTTTCTGTTAGTACTTTTCATATTTTGGCTAGAAGAGATGAATCATATGCACCACATGTTGTTAAGAAAAAGGAGTTACTGATTTGCTACTGCCAGCTTTAGCTTCTGTTTCCTACCACTTCTGTCAATAAAACTGAAAGCAGTTGCCCTTAGATGTTTCTGATATTATAATATCATCAGCGGTAAAGACTCATGGACATTAATTTATCTGACAATGGATATAGAATCTAGTTGCTTAATAGCTGAATTATGAAAAAGATTTGTATGATAAAGAATCTAAATGCCCCTTGCCTGAGGGAAATCCCGTGAATAAAGGATTCTGTTATGTCTGTGGGATTTTTTATTTCCTTTTTTTTTTATTATTATTATTTTGAGAGAAGAAAAATCAAAATGATGCCAGAAACTTGTTCCCAACATTTGTAATTGATACAAGCCTTATCTGTTTCAATGATCTCACTTCTTCTTCTTTGTCTTACAGGCTCAGGTATACCTGCCTTCCTTTGCAATATGACCTGTTTGATTGAAAGACATCATTTATTTCAAAATAAAACTATGGAACAAGACATTTTTGAGGAAGACATAGAGCTCATAGTTGACTGTCAGGGGCCTTGCCTTAATGAGAAATGAAAGTATATTTTAGTACATGCTACTTTGTATGATTATTCATAGTGTAATGAAAGATAAAGTAAGTTCCATAAAGGTAATTTCTTCAGTGTTATACCAGCTACTTCACAAACATTTGGTATTTTCAGAGCAAAACTCTGGCCCCAGTGCTCTAATAACCAAATATGCACAGTATGCAAAGCAAATTGGACAAAGGGGAAAGGAATTGCAACAAAGCAAAATGATTGGCATGTATCTAGGATCTTTGGAAGGTTTGTTTCTGTGTTGCTTATCAAACTCACAATGCTATTTAAATAAAAAAGACTATGCAGTCTTATGTGTGAACAGAGCAGGGTGCTTAGTGATGAATCCTTAGAAGGAACCTGAAAGAGGAAAGAGATTGTTTGGCAAGGTAGAGCAGAGAGGATATTTTAGGCACTGAAAAAAATTTGGTGAATAGAAAGTCACACATGAACTAAGTGTGCACACAGTAGACAGAGTTGTATCTGAGCCAGGAGAGAGTAAGCAATTGGTCCATTTGTAGGCTAAGGCAGACTTAGGAAGCCTTGAAATTGAAGAGGAGAAATTTGACCTTGTAGTGTAATGAGACAGAAAACCACCTGAGAGACTGAGACACGAGGTAACATGATCAGAGTGGTGAACAAGAAAGATAACCTTGTCCACAGTGTTCCAAGTTGACTCTAAGAGGCAGATTAGAGGCAAGGTTACAATTGCTAAGAGGTCACAGCAGGAGAGTAATAATGAAGGCATGAAGTAGGGAGGAAAAAAAAGATGAATAACTGAAGATACTGTAGATGGGAAAAGATGTCCGTGGAGTCCAAAATTGGTCATTTAAAAGTCACTGATTATGTGAAAAAAATATACATTTAAGGTTACTTCTGTATTTATTAACTATTTTCTTGGCATTCTGCAGCAAAATTGCTATAGTAAAAGTCACAAACCTTTCTTGATTATCTATACCTTTATCTGTCTCTACATATTCACATCTATTGATAGATAATTATTTATATATTTTGACAGTGGAGCAGCAATAAGAGAAACAGGTGACACAGGTTTATTTTGCTGCCTCTACCACTGATTGGCCCTGTGATCTTGTTTGCTATTTTACAGTTTTTCTGTCTGTAAAGAGAAAGAGAAAGCATTTATTTTCTTTCTTTGTATGTATGCAGTTGAAAAAAGGTTGATACTATTCAAGTAGACTTTCAATTGTCTGTAGAGCTCAGTTAGAAGATGAACCCCAAGCCAGCCCACACAAACACCTTCACAACAACCAATATGTTGGTCCCTTTTTCTCAGGGCATACTATTTCCAGATACTGGTGTGAGCCTGGATGCATTTGGGATTGCTAGGAAGTTGGAAATAACTGTGCCCAAGTAGGTAGTTTTGTTTGGAGGTATAAGACCTCAACTGTGTCTGAAATATAACAAAAAAATATATATTTGCCAACATACTTCACTTTCCAATTGGCTTGTGGGTTTATGTGTGGCTTTGAAACAAGATATCAAAGGGCTGTGGTGGTAAAATGCATTATTCAACACAAGAAGGGGCTTTTAAAAACATTGGTAAAATAAGGCATAAAGACAACAGAATACTTCTTGGGAATTTTAGCTAGGGATACCAATATATTTGAAATGCTGCAAAAATAAAAAAAAAACAAACCTAACCAACCAACCAACCAAACAAACAAACAAAAAAACCTGCCAACATTAAATGATCATGACTGAGAAGACCTGAAAAAAAAAATCTAGAATTGGTTAACCAGTGAGACCAAGTCTTTTTCACTTTGGCTAAGTCTTCTAATTTCTGCTGGTCCTGAAGATCTCCAGAGGAGAAAGAAAGATAAGCTCCATAGTGCTAAAGAAGGTTACAGTTGCCAGTTATTCTCCAGCTGACATTCTGAATTAGCCAGAATTCTTATGGAAGTCATCGCTGTGGCTTATTCCACCTGTATGTCTTCCTGCAAGCTATGGGTATAGAAACAGTGGCTTGTGTACAGTCAATATTTAGGAAAAAAAAAAAAAAAAGCAAAAAGTTAATTTTGAGATGCATTTTACACATTGAATGCACATTAAAAGAACAATAAATAGTGTGTTTTGTGTATAATATAGGGAAACATGTTTTTGGAAGTCATTGAAATAAATTTCTTAACACAAAATTCTTAGAAGGATAAATTTACAAAGAGATCATCCCAGTGTAGTGCAAGAAGAGATAATTCAGAAAAAAAAAAAAATTAAATATAAAAATACATTTTAATATACACTTTTTATCGTTCTAAATTAAATTGTTGCCATTTGCTCCTGAAACAATTAGCAGGCGTCAGTTAGAAGACACAATAGATTATGTACCCAATTACTTTCACTTTTCAGACAACAGTTTGCAATCACAAGAATATGTGTGGAGGCTTAATCAAAGATTAGAACTTTTTAATTAAATGGGGCCGTATGTGACTAGTCATTTGACATTAATTACTGTTTTAGTTGGATTCTTTTTGATTTGTAAAAAGGCCCTGAGCACTGCAAAAATTATGTCACATCATAAAAACTGCTGATTATTAAAAGTTTTCTTCATCAGCCCACCACTCTCCTGAACAAGAAATATAATTTCAGAAGTGAAATGGTTGCCTTAGAGAAGGAGATTGGTGAGTTTTAAAAGCAAAATAGCAGATGGTACTTCAACTGACTCCTCTTAGAAGGGACAGTCTGAAAGTACTTAATTGTAATGATTGATAAGGTCTTCTGTCAATGCTCAGCAAAACTTCCAAGGGGCTAAACAGCTGGTGTGAGGTTCATTTGGAGTTTTAACTAGTTGACTACCCTTTGGGGTGTCTTAAAGCTAACTAGCATCACTGACATTAATAGAGGACATCAATCAAAATGAAACACTGTAGCAGAAACTGATCCAAGACTTCAAGTAATATTTTAATTTGTCGGCCAACAGAGTGCAGGATAAATGTTAACAGTGTCCTTGTGTGATAGCTTTAAATTCAAGTCCAATGATGCCACCGATGTTTGCAAGTCGTTCTTTTGTGACTTCTTCTTTTTCATAGACTCCACTTATTCAGTGTAAAGTGAGAACAGTGACAATGGAAATCCTTATCTGAATAGCCTACAGAAAGGAACAAAAAAAAAAAAAAAAAAAAAAAAAAAAAAAAAAAGAGGGAGAAAGAGAGAGAAATATATAAAGGGAGCGGGAACAGTTCTTAGCTTATGTAAAGATTAGGGGTGAACTTCATGCAAACACACACACACTGAGAGTCATTGTGCCTTTTGTGGTGAACTTTTAAAGAGATTGGAGCTGGGGAGATACGTCTGTCTGAAGGTGAATTAAGAAAGCAAAATCAACCCATAACCTGCAGTGCTACAGTGCAGTCTCTGCACATGGGGCTTGGATAGAGGTGTCTGCAGCTCTTTCTTAGCCTACCAAAATGGTGCTCTGTGCCAGGCTGCTGGGTCTGTCTACCACTGAGCTTGTTCTTGGGTACTGCAGAATACCTGACTGTCAAGGCAGGTGATAGTTATCTTACAGAGAAAGTTTGCAAATGTTTGATTTAGAGATAGCCAGAGTGCTAGCAATGCTAAGTACAAATCTGGACCCTGTGTCCTCCTGTTTGACTACAAAGTGATCATACAAATAATTCTAATTTTGGCAAAGCAATTAAAAATTAAGTTTTGAGCCCCAAATTAACAAAGTGCACAGTCTTTTGTAGACAGAAGTATTGACATGATAGAAAGAAATAATATTACTTGGAATTAGCTAATATTCCCAAATGGATACCTGATTTACATACAAGTCAGCTTCAGGCTGTCAACACAGCAGTAAATCTGCAGTTTGAATAATAGCTAAAGAGAGTAAAGATACTTGATGGAAAAGTGAAGTCCAGTTTACATGTTGGACTAAAGCTCAGACAACACGGGTTCATTTCTGTGACAGTCTTCCTATATGACTGTGAAAAAATGTCATTTAATTTATCTGTAGTACAATTTCCTAACTATAGAGCAATGGTAATACCTTTCTACTTCACTCAGTAGTGAAGTAGAAAACAAAAGATATTGGCTATTGGCATTAGTGCAGTGCCTAGACAAACAGGTGCTTCTAAATACTGCTGTTATTTCTAGTATAAATTGTATTTATTCCTATTTTTCTAGTTTAGTCTCCATCCTGCTACAGTCTGAAAATCACTATGGAAACTGTGGTAGTAAACATGGTATTTAGCAACCAGTTTTCATACCTTGTCTAAGTTAAATGTTTTCCTAAAAAGATCTAAGTCACATTGTATTTCCTAATGGATTGCAACCTTTCCTGAAATGGACAGAAGTATTCACTCAATTCAGATGAAAATTTTCCATTTGAAGTGGAAAACTATCAACTGTATATGAAGGCAAGCATTATAGGAAACTTAAATTCCAGAATGAATGTAAAAAGATATGCTTTATTATTGAAGTGCGATTATTTTTCAAGGGGAAAAAAAAAACCACTGAGGAGAAACACAAAATTATCATAGTATTTTGTATTCATTGCATTAGTTATTTCCCAAAGAAAGCCTATCAGTTAAAATGATGAATTCTAACCTTTACCGATTCTTCCAGAGAACGTTCAATTTATATTCTTCAGGCACTTTACTACTTGTTCACCATACTGATGCAAAATTATTGTTTTTGTAATATTTATAAAGATCTAGTTACAAGTTTTCAAGGACATTTTCCATATTTCTTTCAAATCTAAGTCCTTTAGTATAAGTTAAGATAAAAATGGAACAAAAAGGTAACATATGGTACAGTTATTTAATGCATTAATATTTAAATACAGTGTTGTGTTGAATGCGAGTCTGGTGGTCAATAGAAAATACAAAGGTCACATTATCACAGAGTACAGAAAGCTTTAAGAGATGAATACCAATGGATAAAAAATTCTGCCATGAATCTTTTTTTTCTTTTTATTAGTCCTATGAGATCCAATAATGCTCATTTAAAATCAATAGTTTCAAATTCCCTTTATGAAAACAATCTGGCAAAAGTTCTTTGCATTGATAAATTTAAACAGACAAACAAATTAAAAAAAAAAAAAGTTTTAATATAGGTTCAAATTTCACATTTACTTAATTTGTGTCTTGAATAATTTCTGTAGTGAAGATGTCAATGTTTCTTTGAGCACTCCAGGCTGCTGGGCACCATTCTTTAGAGAACAGAAGTTGTCATGCAAATGAATATTGCAGTCCCTGACTGTTGCTGTGCAGTGTTGCAGAGTTAGATGCTGTTCTTGCTCTGCAACATAAGGGTGTGTTGGGCCTGGTATACAAAACTACCACCATACTGAACATGGAGTTGATGAACACTCTTGTGCTGTGAAAAATGATACAATCTAGAACATCTATGCTTGCTGTTTACAAGTATGTCTATATTCACTGAAAATGATTGAGTCACGTGAACTCCCTTCACAAGAGAGCTGGGACCTTTTCAGAATATCATTTGTGCAGGTACAGAGATAGGATGTTCTGGGGATTTCAAAGGGTGGGAGAAGAGAAATATGAAGCAGTAAATAGTACAACAATGAACTGGGATCTCACAGGTTTTGAGCAGTCTGAAAGCCTTGTTAAAGGCTTTGGGGATTACAGAAACAATGTCCCTACTGAGTGCAGAGGACTGTGCCATTTACTGACAGGTTGATTGAAATAAAAAGTAGAAGGGACCTATCTTTAAAATCATGTTTGTAAATTATTTATTTATTTTTCTGTCCTAGCCACTTCTATTTTATTTTTCTTTATAATAAAATTTTTTTTTAAATATTTTTTTTTTAAAAAGTATTGTATTTGAAAGACTGGTAGAGCCTGGCTTTTTTTGTATTTTCATTCTCCTTTAGGGAGCTTGCTCCAGGGAAAAGGTCTAGACATGTCTACCTCAAAGCTCTGGCTGAACTGGGGTCTCGTCACTGCTCTTGTGGATATTTCACTAGAACTGAAATACTCTGAATGTGTTTCTGGCTTGGCTGTTGAGTACACTGAATAATGTCTATTTTATGAAACTTGAATCTAATGATCTAGACACCTACCAATTTAATGCTGTCAGAAGTTCGATGTTAATTTCCATGGCCTGTGGCAATAGCTTAGTTATAGTAGGGATATCACCAGTGGAAATGTTAGTCACCTCCTAAGTGATATCAGAGATTTGCAAATGTCACTGATATAAAACCCTTGGATGTAGATACCTAAAGTAGTTGTAGCCTAAGGACCAGCTCCACATGAATGCATATGTGTCAGCATAGGTTATTTGCTGATCCCAAGAACTGACTTCATTGTGCTGTTTTAGGAGCCTAATAGAATATACAAATACCGGAGTACTGAGCAGAGTGATTCCTACGTCAGTCAGCTACAGATGACCAAAAAAAAAAAAAAAAAAGGTGTTTAAACATCCTTTCCCTTCAAATTTGGAGATGCAATTAGCTGCCTGGACTTTAGTTAGGAGTCACACTTTTCACACAATAGCCTGGTTAGTGGTTAGGACAATCACCACAGAAGCTATAGTTTGGGAATTAAATCTATTGCTCCTATTTCATAAGATACTACACTGAGTAGGAAAGAACTATATTTGTATTCTTGTCCATATTCTTGCCATCATCACAGTTGATTTTTTTTTTTTAATCTAATTGCTGTTTAATGTAAACTAGGTAAAGAAGCTGGTACTCAGTTCTGTGTTGCTATTTGAGTACTTCAAGCACTGTGCTGTATTGTTCTGCAGCTGTTGTCTGTGAATGCAGAGTTCCTGCTTGGCACCCACCTTTTGAATTCACTCCAAGTTCTTCTGAAGCAAAAGTTTGATTTAAATGTATGATCAGTTTCTTTTCTTCAAATAGGTCTATATTAAGTTTGAGAATCTAATGTAGAACGAACAGCAGTTGATTTGAGGATCAATCACTTAAATGCAAGAAAAGGGTTAACATTTTTCTATATTTCATTACTGTTCACAGGAATTAAAATCTGTGACAATGACAAAAATGCACAGATCCATTTCAAATTTAACATAGGAAAAATCTTCTATCTATAAGGAGATAGCCAGCAGCTTATTCATCCACATTAAGAATGAAGAAACAAACAAAATAAAAATTTCCCTGCAAAAATAAAATAAGTTCCGTTTTGACAAAGGGGATGAAACTGTAAGATAGTAACATTAAGTGTAGTGGTTTTCTACCTCATTTACCTTAGGCAATCACAGAATGATATTTAAACAAGATAGTAATTATATGAAAGGTGTCAAATTAAAAACATTCAAAATATAAATTTATGTAAGACTCTGAAAAGAAAGATGCATTAGTTCTCCTAACTTATATAAGTAGCTAATACAAATTCAAAGACAATTCCTTTTCAGGAAGACAAAGGATTTGTGGGTATAACAGGTATATCTTTGGTAAAAATGGAGAGTTCTTAGAAACAGATTTACTTCTATGTCTTGTTACCTGTAAAAGACAGTACACAGTAAGTGATTTTATCTCTAGGGAGATTTTTCACCCTATAATTTTCCCAGTCTTTGTAATTAGTGCAGGGTTGGCTGGGGAACACCTTTTAATCCCTTACACAGTCTACATGGAAGATGGGTGAAGAAAGCTGATCCTGGGGGGGTTTAGGCATATACTAGGTGCTTTCAGAAGGGGCTTAGACCTAAATGCCTTCACAATGGAATTAAAGGCACTTGGAAAACTCTGTAAAATAGATTTAGCTGAACAGGAGCTTCAAAAGCTACTGGGATTAGCCAGTATTGGAGCAACACTTTGAGACTTTAAATTTGGGATTAAGGTAAATGACAGGGGTATATTAGGTTGCAATGAATAGCATTAATTCTTTTGTCTCTCTGGGTACATCAACATTAGTACTGAACTTTGTATTAAGAAATACAATACATTTGAAATAAATCTTCCAATCTTCTCCCAAAAACTGTGTTATGGTTCATACTGTGGAGTACTCCAGGAACATGTAACTGGGATTTCTTGCAGGTGGCATTACATTGGAAAACATGTCACAGAAGCATGCTCCCCCTGCACTTCACCTACTAATGGGCATTCAGTCCACCAGAGAAGACAGCAGCTTGTCTAAAACACCCCTTTTTAAATATCACCTGAGACAGAAGGTATTTGGAGGGATTGTGGATAAAAAGATGTTAACTGTTAACACTGGAAAGTTTTAGAAGAGGTAGTTAAGACTACCTCTTCTAATGTGAAAATTTTTTTAATTCTTTTCCTTTTGATGAAGTATAGTTGCACACAACAATACCAGTGGCACTCCTCTATCAGATCTAGGAGAACTAGGAGGATAAGTACATGATGAGTAGATTGCTGAAAACAAATAACAGACCTCGTGCTGGAGTCACACAGGAGAACCAGTGGAAGAAACTCTCAGCATTCTCCTTTGCTTCCAGCTTCTAGCCCAAATCATTTTAAACTGTAATAATAAACAAAGAAAACAGGTGTATGTGGGTTACATGTAGCAGATAGCAACCAATAATGAACATAAATAATGGTTATATAATTGATTGCTTATCTCCTTTATCTGGGCTTTAGACCAGAAAAACAAACAAACAAACAAACAAACAAAAATTTGCATGCAATTATGAGTAAACAAAAGACACAGAGTCAAAAATAGTTTATGTAAGAATTAAGTATCAAATTAGAGTTCCAGCTTTCCATTTGTAAACAAAAGACTTGGAGTCAAAAAGAGCTAGTGTGGGAATTCATGTTAAGAATAAAATCTGCCAACTACCAGGCCTTGTCAGCCTTACTACATTTAGAATACAGCATAATTCAGAGTTCTGTAATAACACTTTTTTCCAACAGGTCTCCAATCTGTCTAACATCTAGCCAGTATCAAGAGGTTAGAAGCTGCATGAGATGAGTCATTTGCTGCTGAGATCTTGGAAGCAAGACTAGTCATTAACACATACTGTTGACAGTTTAAACTGTACCCATATTACAACCCTGAGTTACAGGAGATGGGAACTCTCACCTTTCCTTGCAGAAACTTCACAGCTCTCTGCATTCTCACTGTTGCATTGCTTATGCAATGGAATAAATTGTACTTGTTTGGCAGAACAAAGCCTTTACACCAGCACAAAGTTTCAGTGTCTCAGATAAACCACTCAAGTCATCTTGCCGGAAACATTTTCTTTTTTTAGAGATGGGGATTTTCCCTCTCGTGAATAGGTCTTCCTGTTCCCTGAGTTTGGCCAACAAGGTTCACAAAGGGAATGTGTTGCAGGGAGCTCTGTGGGGTCAAATAATGAAATTCAGTGTATTCCTACCCCAACATCTGTTAACCCTGGTAGAAGTTAGGCAGATGCATGACCAAAATGATTTTTAGATTGAGTACGATGTTTCAGGCAAATGATAGACCATTGCTATAAAACTTGGAAATAATTTTCACTAGTAATATTGCAAACACATGATGTACTGCTCCTATTCCTCTTCTAAAATCAATCACCTTTTTTACATCTCTTTGTGTCTCTTTTCCTTTCATCTCTTTTCTTTATGTTTTTGGAAAACCAGAATTAAAACTTCATGAGATAGTCCAGAGGAAGTCAGATTAAACTAGCATTAGAAATATTGCAGAGAGATATTTTCAATCCAAACAAGTAAACCATTTCCATTTTTTTATAACACATTATTTCCCAACCATTAATATAAAAATGCTATTGGAAGTTACTAATTACTCTATTCTGATAACCACATGTGACCTTAATTAAAAATTGTAATCCACTGCAAAATGTGCATGCACATAATGAAAAGGCAATTCAAGTAAGTTGTTAGATAACTAGGCTTTATTACTTAAGATAAACTTCATAGATATATTAAAAAAAAAATAAAAATAAAAATAAAAAAGCTCAAAAAGCATGATATTTTTCTATGTTGCAGTTGTTCTCTGCTATCCAGCAATGAAAACAATAATTGTTATCAGTTCTTCATGTTCTTAGGGTTGGCACTGATATTAGTTTGCATGAAGAATACAGCCATGCAAAAGCACAGTAGCACTATAGAGGAATAGAGGCTGCCAAAGTCTCTGATGAGACTTGCCAAAAAAACAGTCACAGTAGGGTGTCTCTGCTAGCTCTCTATCAGTCTGCCTATAGGTCCTGCTCTCAAGGATAATCACCTGCTGCTGAATAGAACTATTCACTGAGGCCAAGAGAGTGACTTAAATACAGTCTCAAAACTTTATAAACTGCAAAGGTGACAATTCTCTCACTTTATCAGGAGTCTCCTGACACTTGCTTAACTTGGGCTCAGTGCCACATTAGCACTACCACCCAGCATTGGAATTGAAGTTGGTTTTTAGCTGGTCAGCTGGAATGGGGGATAGGCTGACATGTGAATGTTTGCATCTGTCTATAAAGCCATGTTCTCGGCCTTTTAATGTGTGTAATATATATATATATACATATACATATACATATATATATATATATATATTCCCACAAATCTGGAAATCTTCCTGGAAATTTCAGTCCTGCTCATGTTATCATCCTTCTTTTTCATTTTACACAAGACAAGGTTAATTGAACTCAGGAATGAATATGGTATGATGAACTCATACATATGTCACTCAGCTGAGAGCAAGTAGCTACTTTCCATGCAAAAATTCTTCCTCTGATGTTAAAGAATTCAGATTAAAAGAGTGAGATTCTGATTCTGAAAGCCTACACACCTCAGGGGAATAGGCACCAAGGGGATTGAGTTTGAAAAGCAGTGATAAATTCTACTCTCTGTCTAGGCTAGCAGTTAAACCACTCATCCAGTAAGCAGATATTCACCTCTTGAGGCAATTGGTACTTCTTTCTCCCCCATACAGCATTGGCTCTGCAACCTCCTGAATGAAGACCAGCATTTCAGTGACAGGAGTCACCAATAAATTTTTGCCTTTTCTCTTGAAATTAAGTCACAATATCCAGAAGAGTCAAGTGACTATGAAAAGAGTTCTCTGCATGTCATGTGATTGGGAAAGAAAAAATATTCTGGCTTTATCTCAGTACAGATATGTACCTTCTGTGCACTTTGTTAAAAGGATGATGGAATAGAAATAGTACTGGGAGTAAATGTCCGAAAAAAAATAATTCTAGGCTTTCATATTTCCTTCTAAATGCTACAAAAGCTAGAAGGTAGTCACTTACAAAAATGAAGTGTCTGCTTCACATCAGTCCCACCTTAGCAGACCAGTAGAACAAGCATTTTCCATGTTTGCAATAAAGGCTGTGGCCAGTGTTACTCCAGGGTTGGGAATAGGCCTCCAACTTTTGTGAAGAAGAATTCTATGTAGTAAGCAGACTTGAAAAAGGGCATTTTTACTATAGCAATATTTTCAGACTTTTCTGGCAAAGTAGATAGCTGATTGACTTAATATCCTCTGAATAAATCTGTATTGCATCAGAATATGCCTGAGTAATGGGCATGTATCTTTAGTAACCAGCTCTGAGGAAGCATAGCTACTTTTAGCAATAGCAAACTTGAAGCCATAGAGGAAGGATGTATAGGGAGGCCTACATTTTATAAATTTAGGTTTTGAGAGGATTAGGCAGTGCTGAAAAGTGGTGACCTAGATAACAGTATGTCCTGTAGGCAAGTTTGGGCTTCTAAATACCAAGTTATACTGACCTAAGTGATCTTTAAATTATCTTAGTTTCATTGTAGGCCTAAATCTTAGGTTGGACTGGCCCATGAGTTCTTTCTTTGATTTGTTTCTAGTTTGTGATGTTTGTAATGTTTCTAGTTCCTAATGTTAGGCCTTCAAGAAAGACTTGATGTTCCTTTGAGTTTTGAACAGATTTTTTTTTATTTTCAAAGAAAGCGTTTCTGCATGAAAAACATCTGTGATGATTTATATATTTTTGTTGTAATCCCCTAATTCATTAGAAGCTGCATCTCCATTCAGAGGATTACTATGTAAATGCATGTGCATAAATCTAGGGAAGTTAACTTTTAAAAGGGACAGACACTTTGGTTTTTAGAAGCATTTTTACTTGTAATGTTGTTTCCAGCTGTGATAAATAAAGGTCTGAATTGCAGCAGGAAATGTAGAAATTGAGACCCTGATCTTGTGCTGAATTCCAAGTGGGTAAGATGTTTGCCAACACATGGTTCAGTGCAGTATGAAGGCCCTAAAATCTGAACTTTGAAGGGCTGACTTTTTTATTCTGCAGTGTTCAAATGGACTGCTTAAAAAACCTATAAATGCTTCATCTAGACAGCAGGGCACCATTTCAGGAACTGATTGCCCATTATAGTACTGACAATAAAATAGGAAAATACCCCAAGGGAGAAGGAGCAGGGCCTTATGACTTTCCCATTGAACTCAATGTGAAACTTATAATTTCCTGCTCCCACTTTGCAGGATGCATCAGTTTCCAGTGGCTGTTGCATTATGCTCCTAAGCCTCTTTCAAATAAATATGAAATTAGGGGGCTCTTTAAAGTGGAAAACCACACAAAATCATTGCATAAATCAGAGTTCCACTACAATAAAAATTTCCTTCATATATACAAAATATATATTTCTTTCTTTCATATTGACTTCTCCCTTCCCAGAATTAAATGGCTAGAAATAATATTCATTTGATTCACATTTTCTGTGCTAAATTGTAAAAACATGCTTACCATACATAGAATAGAAGTGAACTTATCTGTTTAAGAGATTTTCTAAGATTTTGTTTCATTCAAAGATCAGTCAAAGTGATCTCTGAGACAATAGTCATGGAGAACACGTTAGACTGTTGTATAGATTCACACATTCTCCTTTCCTGCATCAGAGCCAAGAAACCAATATACATCCTCCTCCTCCCCACACTGAATCTCCTTTGTGAAACTTCCAGCCGTCTGCGGTTGCAGAGAGCACCTGTCTGGATAATGTGAAGGGATAAGGGAGTATGTTAAACAAGGGCAGAGGGAATTGGGGAGGGATGCAGGAGACACAGAGCTAATTGAAGCAAAGCATTTTATTAATCTGGAGTGCTGTCTCCAGGCATGCCTGAAATCTAAATAATGATACTGAACTTCAAAGGCCTTATTCTCCATTCCTTGTGCACTCAGTACTCCTATTTAAGTCAAAGGAACTTCTGAGTATATAAAAACAGAATTGTACTATAAGCTGTAACAATCATTTAAAAATAAAATCTTATACTGTTTACAAGAAAAGAATAACTCTTTATCTGGTCAATTCTTTCCCGCCTATTGGCATTATGGGTAGCTTGAGTGTCAAGGTATGTGATTTTGACCCTCTGGAGAGCCATATAAAAGCCTAGATTTCCTTTGATATTTCATTGTTTTCCAAATGATTTGTTCTGCTGCTGCTGTGTTCTGCTGCCGTTGGACACTGTGTGTACATGGCACATCAAGTATTTATGTAGAATCTGGCTACACAGTTTTGTAGCTTCTCAGGTGTGCTCAGGGATTTGGCTTCTGCTTTTTAAAATTCTTCTGTTGTTTCAGTACCATTACATATTGAATTATGTTAATTTCATCATGTGAAAATTAATTATTGGATGGTCTCATGTTTTGAAGCTGTAAGGTACTCTAAAAGTTATCATTAACATGCACTATTGTTAATTCATGTTCGTTTTTCAAAATGTGAAGAAACACCTACCCTCTTTCTTACATGTACAAAGAGGCACAGGTCCCAGATCTCCATCTGCCTCTTCCAGTGTGCTCTTAAGATGTCATGTGCTGAGACAAGGGACACGGTGTGAAATGTTGCTGCACAAAAAGCCCAGTTATTGTTACTTCAGAATCTAAGATCCCTGACATTTCTCATTTCTGCCTTCCTTCAGCAACAGCGCCAAGATGGATATCCTAATACTCAGCTCTCTCTAAACCATGGAGATGTTCTTACCCACTTTCACATACAATTTCACATTAGGTAGGATGTAATCACTGACTATGCTATAGGAGAGACTAAATATGATGTGTCTTTTTCAATTGCATTTAAATATTAAAATTTACACTGACTTTTCTAGTTAGATTTGAATCTTAAAATTTTCCTGGCAGATTGTTTTTTAAACCTTTTCTCTTATTAAAAAAGCTTGGTTAGCATGCTAAGGTTGGCTTAAAACATTAATAATAATTGGCTAGCTGATATTTTTTAATGAGGACGGTATTTCATGGAGATAAGGGAGTTCATCCAAATCAATAGAAATTGTAAGAAAATGTAAGTTTTAATTAAATTGATTAGATTCCATGATCACAGCATCCAGCTGAAGAAAGTCTCAAGCTTTATTTGCTTTGTTTTACAACTAATTCAAATTAAAACATAGGTGTTTGCTACGTGCTATGGAGAGCATGTGGGGCAGCAGTGGATGAGGCCTGAAGGAGGCACAGCCCATGGAGAGCCCCATAGGAGCAGACTTGGGCTGGAGCTGTGGCACATGAGAAGGATTCCTCTGTGGAGTGTGGGAAGAGTATGAGAGGATGGAGTGGCAGAGGTGGAATGCTATGAACTGACCAAGATCCTCATTTCCCATCCCCCTGCACTGTGTGGGAGGATGAGGTAGAGGAGTCAGGAGTGAACCTGAGCATGGGAAGAAGAGTGTGGAGAAAGTGTTTTTAGTTTTGTCCTTGTTTCTCACTATCCTATTTTTAATCAGCAATAAGTGAAATTAATTTTCCAGAAGTTGACTTTCTTTTGCCCGTGATGGTAATTAATTTGTGAATGATCTCTCTGTACTTTTCTCAACCTATGAGGCTTTTTTTGTGTTATTTTTGCACTTTCTCCTGATGAAGAGATGTAAGGGAGAATGGATTGGTGAGTGCTTGGCAGCTCGCCGAAGTTAATACACCACGATGCAGCTTAACATTTCTGTCTCAGGTATTCATATGGGGATTTGTGTTGTGAAATTTTCTGCAGAAATTTTCATGAGTGCTAATCAAACCTTAATTTTCTTTTTTACTTAAAGAAAATCTTTTCTTTAAATATTGTCATAGAAGTTAAAAGCTAAACAGGCTTTCTTTCTGAATGTTGTTTCTTCAGTGTTCTGTAAATAGCCTGTTATACAATTATGCATGCCATTGCACTCGAGGGGCTTAACTCTGACTAGTTTCAGTCCTCTTCTGGCTCCTTCACATTAGAAAGCAGAGAATCACATCTCCAGACTTCTAATTTCAATGGACTTTCTGTATGCCATTTCAAAGGCTGAAAATAAAAATAATAATAATAATAATAATAATAAAATCCCTTTGCTCTCTGTTTTTAGAGATAAAAGAACATCTATTATTTCACCAGTCTCACTCTCTTTAATATAAAGCACACTGGAAAGGTATAGGAAATGACTTCTTTACCAAATGCTCCTCTATAAAATTTTTCTCAAGGGAGACAGGAGAATTACAAAGAAGCTACTAATGCTGTGCTTCTGAAATATTTCTGTAATATTACTGAATATCATAGCAGTATTTGTTAGCTTGAAAAGGAATGAGCAAGAAAGAAACCACACATTCCCCAAACTGGGTGTATTATTTTACTTGTGGAATCCACACTGATACAACTGATGCTTTTAAGGGACAGCCTGACCACCATCCCAAAATAATAATGAATATAAAACGATTTGCATTCACATAGATAGGGTTGAGGTTCTTCCATTATAAAATGACCCGCCATCCTTTATAACTCTTAGGATTAAATACAAAATGAATTACGCAAGTAAATAATCCCATGAAGCTAATGAGTGCTTTCAATGGATGAATTTAGACACATGCTTAAGTTTCTGCTCCAACTGAAGCTTATTAAATAAAAAAAGGCACCTTTCCTTTTTCTAAAGGTAATTTCAGCACCACTAATGGACACTTATTGTTCATCAACTAGAGGAAAGATGGGAAGGCGGAAGGGAGCAAATGATTGTTACGGGATAACCAACACAGAAGACAGAAGGAGTATCAGCAGGGGTGAGATGGAGCTAAAGCAACCAGAGTGCCCAAAACATCTTGGCAAAACTGATGTACTCCCAGGCTGTGGGGAGATTACAATACAAGTTCCTGTGAGAATATATTGCAGACTGTGTGCTAGGAAAGCACCTCCATTAGGGAAAATTTGCCTGTGGAACGAGAAATACAAAAGCAGAAACTGGGAACTGAAGAAATGTTGTTAAGGTCAGCAGTGGGATTTTTTTGAGAGTGATGTTTTTCTTCTGGTGTGACAGTGGGCCACCAAAGCAACCTGTGGGGCTGCTGAGGTACAGTTTTGAAGGTGAAGTGGTGTGAGATTTATTGCCAGGCTGGCAAATCCTCGTGACATCTTTCAGGGCCAATGGGAATTCAAAGTGTACTTGGTGCTTTTATTGGGCTGAAAGACACACTGCAGAAAATAATAATAATCGGCATATAACACTGTTTCATTCCATTGAAATTTCTCTTCCTTTGCTAATGTTTGCTTAATGTGTACTAGCTCAGTACATGCATTGTAGAGTAACCATTACTTCAATTACGAGACATAATAGGAAGTCGCTAAAAGATTTTTTAATGGTATTTCATGTTAGTATTTAGATATATTAAGAAATAATGCTTTTTCAGTTACTTTTGGCACAACAGACTAAATTGTAATAAGAAGATAACTGATTAAAGCAGGCTGATGTTCTTCTGATTTTGCCATGCAAAATCCTTCTTTCACAGATTGCCAGTCAGAAACAATGTTCAACATGGAGAGAGCTGGAAGAAGCTTGATAAAGAAAAGGAGAGGCAAGATTTAAATGTTTTCAGTTATTTGCCTCAGTCCTTATTCACAATCCCTTACACTCCTGCAAAGCTGGTTTTCAGGTTCTTTAGGTAGCTGGAGAAATTTATGCTCTGGCTCTTGAACTGTATTAACACTGAGACTGGGGCTGCACCTGGTTGAAATAGTGGCTGTGATCCAGAAGCAAAAAGTTTTCCATACAAAATCCTTGTACAGTCTTAGGCAATAGGAGAGAAAACAACAGTAAACCTCAGTACCAGCCTGGATAATTTGACACTTATATGGTATTCTCCAGTTATTGTCCAATTAGTGCTGAATATGCAATAGACACACTGCATCTAGAACTGTCTATACACACAGCTGAACATCCTATGCACTTGGATACAGAACTATATTCTGGTCCAAAACTTGTAGTTCTCTACACTGTATAGAAAAGTCAAAAATAAGTGCATTAAAGAATCCAAATTAGAAAATGTTGCTGTATTTATTTTCCTGTGCTCTAGTTTCTGAACTTGTAAAATATTTAATATTCAATGTTTTTATGTCATGTCCTTATTTACTGTATCCGAGTTAGTTACAGAAAATTCTTGAGATTAAGGGTACTATAGAAAACATTTATTTATGTGGGTTCCCAAATCAGGCGCTGAGAGACATAGACTCTGCATTTTTTTTCCAGAATGCGTTAAAACAGTATGTAACAAAAAGGAAAGTTGAAATTTTGGAGCATTCTTGAACCATTCTACTCTCTTACATAGCCTTTTGAGCAAAACACGTTTTCTCAGATTTGTTAGGTTTCTTTCCTGTAGAATCTATATGCCATTACAGATGGAGTAACAGGTTCTTTAATCTCTTCACAACAAATAAGCTGCTCTTTTTAAAAAGTTAAAATTCTAATAGTTTGATCTTTTTAGAGACAGACTGAAATTACTAGGCTAACAAGTATTTCAATAGCAAAAATCTAAGTTTAAATTACTGAGATTTTTACAATTGGAAGTTACAAGATCAATCATGATAGTTGAACATAAGAATTTCTGTGATATGTTTGAATGTTTGATATGTTTCTGCACTATCAAATACTATCACTAAGCAGAAACAACTCATACAACATAAAGTACTGATTGAAAAATAGTGTTTCAATTATTTTTGTTACGCAAAATGTAAAGAATTGCCTTTAAATTATTAAGTTTTCAACTTCCTTAAATGTCTTTTACACTTACTGTTAGAGCTGTGAGCAGTCATTCTAATTGATACAAACATTCATCCTACTTTATATAAGAGATTCTTAATTTATATCAGCTTTTAATTATAATTAGTGTTGAACTATTACAAGTTATTAAAAATCTGAGGTTCAATGTCTTGTTTGTTGAAGTTTGTTACGTCAGTGGTAAATATTTGATTGTTTTTTCTTGTGCTATTTACTATTCTTTTTTTTTCCTTACCAATTTCAATCTTACTGATAATTATCTGTAGCTTTAAAAATATGAACAGAAGATTGTGTCGCCATTGACCATGCATATAATCTCTGCTCACAGGAATTTATTCCCAGATGATTTTGTAAGGGAATCCATATGACGGCATAGATGATTCCATATGATTGTTTGCCATAGATTGCTCTTAAGCATTGAACTACAAAATCCAGTCAGTTTTCTGAATGATTAGCAATTTTTTTTTCTATAATGATGAAACATGCACCACTGCATTATTTGAATTAATTTGTTTTCCTTGCCATTGTACTGTATCAGCTTTTAGCATTTATTATATTTTTTTTCTGCTCTTACTCTTGCACTTGATTTGTCTTAGTCTTGTCATTGCTTATCAAAAAAGATTTTTGCACAAGCATTTTTAATAATGGCAGTGTTTATGTCTGCATTTAAATGTCTATTTATTGTGTCTGCCATCATTGCAGCTGGAAGATAATCTCCATTAAACATCCCATTTAATATTTTTCAAACTTTCTGATACATGGTGGAGTGTATTTATTCATGAATAATGCTTTCTAAATGAACATATCAGTATACGTCATGATGTGTGCCAAATCCTGCATATTAACTTACACAATCAAGCTTATATTGCAAATGAAGCAACTTTCCAAAAACACTTGGCATTACTGGCAAGTCATCATATACTGTAGATGTTCTCATATGAATTTTTCCATAAAACATCAAGTTGAAACTGACCTTGAAAATGACTGTATACTGAGAGATCAATTACTGTGAATTTTATATTTCTTGGTAATTATGTGTTGCATGATATAGGTTTTCTCTGCTGCCATACAAATACAGAGTATGCACTTTCAAATTATAATCCTTGTAAATAACCCAGTGTCTGAATTTACTGTAGTGAAAAACTAATCATCTGAGCTATGTATGATAAAGAAAATATTGAACAAGGATGATTCTTTTCATTTACCTTTACATCTGTATTTAGCAGACACCTATAACAGAGCTATTGGTGTAGACTTCTTTCATTGTTAGTAGAGAAAAACAGAAGTCTATAGCTGACCACATCAATTCCATTGTCTACTGCCTATTGATCTCCATTGGATATAAAGAAATATTGAAAGTGGGGAGTTAATATAGAGATGTCTTACAGAACTCCAGAGTTAGGTGAGATGTCTCCTGACCACTTACTTAAGTGCTGTTTGTATAAATATATTATGTTACTAAATTTTTTATTGCTATATATATTTTTTAGCTATTGCAATGCATTTATTCTGTTCAAATTGTTTATCTGTTATACTGTGTACTTTATAAGGCTACATGGCAGAACCTTTGTATGTTTCCACCACATTGATCATTTTTATATCTCAGTGATATTAGTTCTTAAAATATATTCCACTTTTCATAGTTTACATTATTTTAGCTAGAACACAAGCTATAAAATTAATATTGTTTTCAAAGTAAAATATTCTTGGCAAATCTGTGAATACTAAAAAATATTAATTTCATGTACATGTAAATACAACTTCCTGAAATCCAGGTGCAATAATGCTGCAAGCAAATAGATATTTAAGAAATGTGTATTAATATAAAATGAGTAGGAATATTTCAGATATAATTTCTTTCCATTAGAAATTTCATCATTATGAGATGTTTATTAATTATCATCTAGGAAAAAGAAAACTGACTTTGAAAGCATCAAAACAAAATGAAAAACACAATTTTTCTGAGGTTGTCTGGCACATCAACAGTATATTTAGTTTTTCAGCAGCTTCCTGTTATCACTTTCTTTTTAAGCCTTTTTTTTTCTTTTTTTAGAATCACACTTATTTTTGTTGTTTTGTAGATTCTTTTTCCTTGTTTCCCAACTTCTTGAAGTTTCACTGAGGTGTACAATCAGAGCGAACAAAAAGACTGATTCAGTTCTGGCTCAGCTGGGACAGTGTCTGCAGCTGGCATCAAAAATGTTGAGTGAAACTTGAAAAAAGATGTTTCTATTTCCTTTGTAAATAATGAGTAAGCTCTCCAGTGGAACTAAATCTTTAAAATAAGGCGGAAAGTTTTACCAACCCTGTTCAATTGCAATGGAATTTTCAGTAACTTTATATTATATTTGTGCCAATATCTCAAGTCATTAATCTTGACAGCTGCTGATACTTAAAAGCCTTCAATTGGAAGTTAATATCAAATTGTGTTAAAGAAGAAAGTGACGATATCTGCACAAAATTAACAGAAATCTAACTAAAAGTGTTTTCTCAAAAATCCTTTTTTTTAAAAAAAAGACTTCCAGATTTCCCAGTAGAAAAAAAAAAATTAGATATCTGTTTGACATCATTGAATTTTATTGAGTATTTAATTAGAGAAACCTTTATGTTACCAAGAAATATTCTAATAATCATGTTTTTTGTTTGTTTGTTTTTTAATATATATATATTTGCAGAGGAAAATAAAGATACGATTCATAAACACGTATTTCAATGTTGTTTGCTAGTTATTAATGAAATACAATCATGAAATATCTGGTAAATGAGTGCTTAAAGCAGATGAAATTAAACATCAAAAACACATATTAATGAGGGAGAAGGATTTTTATCTTTCTATGTTGTAGTGCTTTATATCACCAAGCTACCTTGTCTTCCAGTCCAGTACAAGGTAAAGAAGCTGGTAAACATGTCAATAGAAAGCAGAAAGTTCAATTACACTTATAAAAAATATCAGTGTTTTCTATTATTTTGGTCTCAATAAATCTGTTTTCTTGTTACAGCTTCAAAATGACTGATCAGAGAAAAACTTAGCAAAAGTATTAGGCCATATCTAATCTCAAGTTAATTTAACAATCAACAGTGCAGTAATTTTATGGTAGATTTATGTTGGCACCAAAAGCAATATGGCCTCCAAATGTATGATTATACATATTGATCTATATTGACACGTACTTCAAAATTATGACAAAAGTATTGTGACTTGTTTAATTAAAAGTTTATTTCTATTTTGATTTTGTGCTTTGTTTTATAGTTTGTTTCTTCCTATTTTCATGTCTGCTCAATCTTTAATTTTCAAAATGCCACAACAAATCTTATGTGAGCATAGAAATAACACATGGTGAATGTATATTTTTGTTCCATACTGAAAATATTTTTATTAACAATACTCTTCTAATTCAGAAAAGTTATATTTTATAAGCACAACATTACTTATGATCAAAAGGGAAAAAAAGGTATGGTACTGATGTGAAGAGAGGGGAGAGAAGAGGAAGAGATGGGGAGGGGAGGAGGAGAAGACATCCACAGTTCCATGAGCTTTGCAGAAACAGTCATAGAAACTGTTTTTTTCCTGAAATGTCTGATTATGCTTATCTATTAAATTATTACCTATGTATATATATATTTTTAAATGTATATTGCACACTATTTGAGAATGGAACAATGGAACTACATTTATTCCAGCTGTAACTTCACTTAAGACACAACGTAACCTCTGTATAAATTCAGTTTTAGAAAATTGTCACTGAGCACAGGCACAGAAAACATGAAATTCTCTCATATTGATAGAGAAAAGCATGCTTATATTTCTTATTTTTACCCTGGAGAGGTCCTTCACTTTTCAAGACCTTGCCCTTACACTATCATTTACACATCACATTTTACTGAGAGTGTAAGTATTATCACCCTGTAAGGTTACTTGCATTTGCATAACCATGTTGTATTGTCAAGTGACATTTAGCAGCATTTACTTTTTTGGCTGCCATTTCCTCATCTTGCATAATACATTTTTCTTACATTAGAAGCTGAGGCACAGTGAAATTTTAAAGTTTGAGTGCACCTGTGGGATGACAGCATGATAGACATCTGTGAAATAAATGTAGACTTATGGTGAACAGGTTCAGCTGCAACCCCATAAAATGGCATTTTATAGTATGGGGGGCTTAAATGGTAGACTGTTGAACAATCACAGAAAAACATTACACCATATAAAAATGTAGTACAAGGGGGAAAAACGACAACAGTGTGCAGAACTTCAGCTGATCCTTCTAGCCATATGGTATGTCACTCACAGTAATAACACGTACATTCCCTCAGTAAGTGCCCTTAAATATCAGGGAGCGAATAAGGCAGTACACAGATTGTAAAAGGAATTTGTAATCAGATACACTGTTAACTTCATACTTTCAGGAACCATTTTATCCTTGCATTAACAGAATATCGTTTAAAAATGTCGCGATTCTGTGTCTGTGATTTCCAGGGCTAGATACTTAAAAATCTACTTGCACAAATGGTTAAAATAAAATATTACTGAGTAAATATGAAAGGAAAAAAAAAAAAAACCAACATGAAAAACATGAAAGCTGCCATCGTTCTCCCCTTCCCATTCAGGATACTGCAATTTTCTCACTGATAAAAGTTCTCATATATTTTACCAGTGTGTGCTGTTTTTTGTGATCCTGATGAAAAACCAGCTAGCTGAAGTTCCTTGGATGAAGGACAATAATTTGCTCTTTATCATAGATGTATGGTAAACTGCTCAACTGTTCATTATTTCTCACAGTGCAAAATCCACAGAGTGCTCAATGCAAGTTTCACACAGCAGCTTTGAAATAAACAAAGGAAGTACTTTGTCATATCACATCCGTAATTAGATTGTGGAACTCATTGCCACAAGATATTGCAGAAGCCAAAAGAGTAATTAGATTCTTAAAAGGATTGAGGATAGGCCCACTGTCTATATTGAACACAGAAGTCTGGAGCCTTTGTCTCAGGAAGTCTCTCAGACTCTAACTGCTGCAAAGGAGGAAAGCTGTAGGCCTGTAGGCAGGCCTGTTTTTTATACTCATGCTTGCTGAAGAAAGGGTGCTGGAGCAGTTGAATTTACTGCTCTATCAATGTATTACATTAGACTGAATTCAGATCCAGCACTGAATTATTAAGTGGCATCCTGGAGTTCTCACTGGATGTTGAAATATGTAAAAACAAGAAGGCAAAAAGTTTACCAAGGTTTTATTTTCTGGCAAAATACAAAATCAAGATGAGTGTGAGATACACTTGAATCACTATGTTATGCATTCTTCTTAATATCAGTGAGTTTTAAAAGACTGAGCAAGTCCCTATCATCTATACTGATGAGAACTGACAAATTTAAGTCCTTTACTTATTCCCATTTTGACATTGTTTCCTGATTTTAATTTCTTCTTCATATATCTTCCTGTTCATACGTGTGCTAGGTACTTTGGAGTCATGATCAGATGACTGGAAGATATATTTTTTTCACCATTTTACCAGATTCTTGGATCTTCATCCTTGACAGGAAACTGAGTATTTTTTTCCATTTTACTCTGTGAGAAATTAGCCATTCTCACAATTTTAATGGATACTGCACATTGTCACTTAAGCAAAAATCTTATTGGTATATCTGTAAAATTCTTTAGCATCTTTATGATATAACTAGTGTGGCAAATGACTTAAAATGTACCTCTGAGAAAAAAATCCTGCAGTGACAGAGAAAAAGGTGACTTGGCTATACAAATTTCTTCCATTTCTAAAGTCAGAATAGACATCCTCTTGATGTCAGTAATGGAAGCAGATGATTCAGGATCTGAGAACTTACGAGATCTTAGGGGTGCGATGTGTTCAACATGCATATCATCACTTCTGAGGTGGTTCCTGTAGCATCATGTGTACTATATTTTCTTTTCATCTCTTTGGCAGATTTTTCTTTGTTTTTTAACTTTCCAAGCTAGCAGAGTGTACATCCAATAAAATATAGATCTCAGTGTAGGAGATTTGGTAACACTTCCTTGTTATTTTTCCAACAATTTTGACCTTATGCAAGAGTCAGGACATTGTTTTTCCCACTGACTGACAGATCTACTTTTTTTTGAGAGACTTCACTTACATAGTAAATGAATCAATACTCCTACTCACACTTTTCATGTCCTTATTTACTGTATGGCTTATGGGAACTTCACTCATTTCAACTTTCTCCCTCAGCTTTCATGACCTGGAGGGTTTTCTCTGATCATGTCGTAGGATTACATTTTTCTACAAGCCATTTCATCTGAAATGACAGGTCTCTTCTGCCAACATTTCTGTCATCACTTGTAATGCACAATGTTGGGGGATGCCCTTCTGATTTTCCCTGTTGCCCTTTTCCACAATGTAGTACTGTATCATTTGTTGCTTCTTTCTATTCTTCCCCGGTAAAGCACTGACTGACCCATAGCAACCAACCTGATGGTTTCATCATCTGGGATTGCAGACCTGTCTTTTCAGTTGTGGTACTTAGCATCTTGGGATCGGAGTCAATATCAGTCCTTGGCAGAGTTTTTACATTTCAGGGTACTATCTCTCTGTGTGATTTACTGGTAGTTTCTCAAGAGCTGACAAAAGTGAGCTAGAAGTACATTTTCTTCAGCTGTAACATCAGAAGAAAATGTTAGTCAGAGCAAGCAGATTATCTAAACAGAGTCTGATGAGTCTGTGTCCAGGCTCATTGATCTTTCTTAATCCATGTTTGCTTAATTCATTCTAATCCATGACCTTTGCTCCCACTTTAGCTTTGTGATGTCCCACATTCAGCAGCACATCATGCCTCAACAGAGTGTCACTGAGTTAGGGCTGCAGGATATTATCATCTGTGGCCGTTGTTGAACAGAGGGGACCTGGATGCTGGTAAGATTAACTGGCATTTCTTGAAGAAAGATTAAAACAGTAACAGCTGTAAAAGGATTATATCTCATTAAGGTTAGAGTTCTATCCTTATGCAGAGGTGCCAATGCTTTCTTGTTCTTTGAAGATGATCTTCAAAATTATTAAATGAATAGAAATTGAATGATGGAATACAGCTAGCATGTCAGCAGTTGTATTCTGGTGTCCTGAGCGTTTCTGTGATAGTGGTATCATCACAAGTGAGAAATTCAAATTGAAGGTTACAAAAAAGAAGTTTATAAAATGTATAGTGAAAGCTGGATATTTCTGTATCTTGAAAGTACTAATTTCCTGAAAAAGTAGAAGACAAGTATATATATATATATATATTTCTGATTGAATCAATTAATGTAGTTTTTCCATTACAATATTTTTCTCATAGTTGGAGATAACAATAAAATATTGAGTGATATTATATAAAAGTATTTCAGTGTACCTTTCACCTCAGAAATGCAGATAATTGTCACTCCAGAGTATCACTGTGAGTTGGTATATACAATCTATTTGAAAACAGAAATGTTTTCTCTTTTTTTTTTTTTAGTTGGTCATTTTGTATCCTTTAAGGTACATATAAAGCATAAAAATAATATTACAGAATCAAAGATTTGTTAAGGTTGGAAAAGACCTCTAAGATCATCTAGTCCAACCATTCACTTACCACCAATATTGCTCACTAAACCATGTCTGTAAGTACACAACTGCCCTTCCCTTAAACACCTCCAGGGATGGTAACTCTACCACCTCCCTGGGCAGCCATTTCCAATCCCTCACTACTCTTTCTGAGAAGAATTCTTCCTAATATACAATCTGAACCTCCCCTGGTGTACCTTGAGGCTGGTCCCTTTTGTCCTATCCCTGTTTGTCCTATCTGTCCATATCCCACTGTTATCTGGGAAAAGAGGCTGACCCCACCTCGCCACAACCTCCTTTCAGGTAGTTGTAGAGAGCTATTGATAAGATCACCCTTCAGCCTCCTTTTTTCCAGTCTAAACTCAGTTCTCTCAGCCACTCCTCGTAAGACTTGTGTTCCAGACCCTTCACGAGCTTTGTTGCCCTTCTCTGGACTCGCTCCAGGTCCTCAATGTCTTTCTTTTAGCAAGAGCCCTAAACTGAACACAGTACTCGAAGTGAGGCAGCTGAGTACAGGGGGATGATCACAGAATCACAGATTCATCTCCCTGGTCCTACCTGTTCCACTATTTCTGATACAAGCCAGGATGCCATTGGCCTTCTTGGCCTCTTGGGAATGCTACTTGCTCATGTTCAGCCGAGCATCTACCAACACCATAGAATCATAGAATCACAGAATCCTCAGAGTTGGAAGGGACCTTTAAGGTTATCTAGTCCAACTTCCCCACAGTGAACAGGGACATCCACATCTAGATCTCAGGTTGCTCAAGCCTGGTCCAGCCTGGCCCTGAAAGTCTACAGGGATGAGGCATCCGCTACATCTTTGGGCAATGTGTTCCAGGGCCTCACCACTCTCATTTTTTCTTTATGTCCAACCAAAATCTACTGTGTTCAAGCTTTAAACCTTTCCCCTTGTCCTATCACAACAGACCCTGCTAAAGAGTTGTCTCGTTCTATTTATCAGAGCTAGAGGAGACACTTTTTTATATACCTGGAGTGAGACTGAGAAACAAGAGAGGTCAAATGTCATCCAACCTGTTTACTATCAGTTAAAGTGTTGGGGAAAGGGAAAGCTGGCAATTATTATGAATTAGGGCGATGGGAAAGGGAAAGCAGGTGATAGGAAAGATAGGAAAAGAGCAGTAATTATGTAAAGCAGGGATAGTCACCGCCTAGGATCCAGTAGTGTCTATTGTGCGCACCGTTTTGATGGTCCAAGGCTGACATAGGAGTAAAGGTGCAGGGAGAAGCAGCAGCAGAATGGCTGGCCTTAGGAAGCAAGCAGGTAAGTAGTAGATGACCAACAGCAATTCCAGAAGAACCAGGCAGGTCTCAGGTAGCAGGTGCAGGAGAAGCAAGCAACAGGCAAGTTTCAAGCCACAAGTCTTCCAATATCTGGCACACCCCTCCTTGATTGTTGGTGCCTTTTTTCATTGTATTCTTCTGCCAGCATGGCATTTCTGGGCACTCAGGTTAGGGTCACATGCAGCACCAGTGGGCATGCAGGTTCTCTAGATGGTTATCTCCCTCGAGATGTGCCCACAAAAAGTTTCTCGCAGGCCATTTAGCAGGTGCTTATCTCTCGTGGCTGCTTCTCTCTTGTTGCCCTGGCCTGCAAGTCTTCAGATAAAAGATTTCTTGGACTTGACCAGCTGTTGAAGTTGTTCAACAGCAAGCTTTGAGACAAAGGTGCAGACTGTCCTGGACTTGTCCAAGACTTGCCATATTTCAGTAGGTGATGCAAAGAGTCCACTATTCTGTTCTGTGTGATCACATGATCTGTAATCATACAGGTATGTGCCTAAAAGGCAAGATCTGCATTACTTAAATAAAAGCTGAGACAACTTCTCAGTTCCTTCTGTTGCTGCATACCTATCTGCCATGGTTTTATGATTTTTGGTTATTGGTATTCCACATCATAACATCATGTAGTGCACAGGGGGTTAAAGAGTTAATGCTCCAGGTCTGGGTACCGGTCCCAGAAGAGAACTACTACATTCCCAGAGGACTATTCGCTGTTCTGTTATCATTTCCACTCAGGGGGAACAGATAAAGACTTTGGTAGGTCACCTGAGGTCCCTTTTAATCATCTGGCTCTCCTCCTTTCTGCTCGTCCCGACTGCACGTCTCGCCTCAGCATTAGAGTAATGCCTTCGGCTTTCGGACACTCTCTCTCATTATATTTGATTTATTAGCTCCAATTCTAATTATATTGTATTATTTTGTATTATAGTGTGTTATCTTGCACTCCGATATCTTATTTAGTAAATTAGTTTGTTTCTCCTCAGATCATAGAATCACAGAATCATGGAATGGCCTGGATTGAAAAGGACCACAATGATCATCTAGTTTCAACCCCCCCGCTATGTGCAGGGTCGCCAACCACTAGACCAGGCTGCCCAGAGCCACATCCAGCCTGGTCTTGAATGCCTCCAGGGATGGGGCATCCACAACCTCCTTGGGCAACTTGTTCCAGTATGTCACCACCCTCTGTGTGAAAAACTTCCTCCTAATATCTAACCTAAGCCTCTCTTGTCTCAGTTTAAAACCACTCCCTCTTGTCCTGTCTCTATCCACCCTCGTAAACAGCCGTTCCCCTTCCTGTTTATATGCTCCCTTCAAGTACTGGAAGGCTGCAATGAGGTCTCCCTGGAGTCTTCTCTTCTCCAAGCTGAACAATCCCAGTTCCCTCAACTTTTCCTCATAGGAGAGGTGCTCCAGCCCTCTGATCATCTTAGTGGCCCTCCTCTGGACCCATTCCAAGAGCTCCACGTCTTTCCTGTACTGGGGGCACCAGGCCTGGACGCAGTACTCCAGATGGGGCCTCACAAGAGCAGAGTAGAGGGGGACAGTCACCTCCCTCTCCCTGCTGGCCACCCCTTTTTTAATGCAGCCCAGAACACAGCTGGCCTTCCGGGCTGCAAGCGCACACTGCTGGCTCATGTCCAGCTTCTTGTCTATCAGGACCCCCAAGTGCTTCCCCGCAGGGCTCTCAAGGAGATCTTCCCCCAGTTTGTAGAAATACCTGGGATTGCCCCGACCCAAGTGCAGCACCCTGCATTTGGCCTTATTGAACCTCATTAGGTTTTCATGGGCCCACTTCTCCAGCCTGTCCAGGTCCCTCTGGATGGCCTCCCTTCCTTCCGATGTATCAAATGCACTGCTTAGCGTGGTGTCATCCGCAAACTTGCTGAGGGTGCACTCGATGTCATCCTCTATGTCACTGATGAAGATGTTGAAGAGCACCGGACCCAAGACCGACCCCTGAGGGACACTGCTTGTGACCAGCCTCCACCCTGACACAGAGCCATTAATCACCACCCTTTGGCTGCGTTCAGCCAGCCAGTTTCTAATCCATCGAACAGTCCACCCTTCAAATCCACACCTCTCCAATTTAGAGAGAAGAATGTGGTGAGGGACCATGTCAAAGGCCTTGCAGAAGTCCAGGTAGATGACATCCACCTCCCTTCTCCCATCCACCGAAGCCATCACTCCATCATAGAAGGCCACCAGATTTGTCAGGCAAGATCTACCCTTGGTGAAGCCATGCTGGCTGTCTTGAATCACCTCTTTATCTCGTATGTGCCTTAAAATAGCTTCTAGGAGGATCTGCTCCATGATCTTCCCAGGCACAGAGGTGAGGCTCACCAGCCTGTAGTTCCCTGTGTCTTCCTTTCTCCCCTTCTTAAAAATAGGAGTAATGTTTCACAAAATTCCAGTCACCAGGGGCTTCATCACATAGCCATGATTTTTCAAATATGATGAAGAGCGGCTCGGCAACCACATCAGCCATTTCTTCCAGGACCCTAGGATGGATATCATCCAGACCATGGACTTATATACATTCAATCTCATGAGGAGGACTCGGACTTGTTCCACTGTTACAGTGGGACAGAAACCACTCCCCACACCCTCACCTAGAGGCTCAGGGTCCTGGCAGACACGGGAAGCCTGACCACCTGTGAAGACTGAGTCAAAGCACTCATTGAGTACCTCAGCTTTTTCTATATCTGAGGAAGCCAGCTCCCCATTACCTTTCATCAGAGGGGGAACACTCTCCTTGGCCTGTCTCTTCCTGCCTATGTACCTTTAGAACTCCTTCTTGTTATCTTTCACATCTTTCACCAAGTTCAGCTCCATCTGCGCCTTGGCTTTCCTAATCCTATCTCTACACATATGGACAACAGCCCTGTATTCCTCCCAGGATACACAACCCTGCTTCCACTTTCTGTACATTTCCCTCTTTTCTTTCAGTTTAAGCTGCAGGTCCTTGCACACCACGACAGTCTCCTGCCTCCCCTGCTCGACTTCTTCTGCTGGGGGATGGAGAGGCATTGCGCTCTCAGAAGAGTGTCCTTAAAGAGCTGCCAGCTTTGTTTTGTGCCCATGCCCTTAAGGACAGTTTCCCAGGGGATCCCACTCAGCAGTTCCTTGAGCAGCCGGAAGTTTGCTCTCCTAAAGCACAGGGTCCTAGCTCTGCTTTTTGCCAGGCCCGCATTCTTCAAGATCACAAACTCCACCAAGGCATGGTCACTACAGCCCAGGCTGCCTCCAGTCTTAACCTCTCTAATGCTCTCCTCTGCATTAGTGAGCACCAGGTCCAGTAAGGCTTCACCTCAGGTTGGTCTATCTATTACCTGGACCAGGAAGTTGTCCTCAACAGACTCCAGTCCCACCCACCATGCCACTATCCCAGCTGATATCCGGGTGGTTGAAATCATTGCCACTGTTTTGTTTTGGGGACCATCTCTATCCTTTCCCCTTATCCTTTTCCAGAGGCGTGGATCTGCCGGTCCCTCTGCCCTGCTCGTCACAGAACTGGGCCGAACCAGTTCATTAACCATTGACATCATCTCTCAACTCCATTTTTTGATATACTTTTTGTTTTGTTTTTGCCCTGAAATGGCCATCATTGTTAGGAATTGTAATTTGCACAATGTTATAATTACTGAGATGCAAAGAGAAGCAAAAGCAAGAGTTCTTGCCTAAATTCATCTTATTTAGGTACACAACCATCTATAGATACCTAAAAGGAAGGACTTAATTATGACAAGTGCCTTAGATTTCTCTATAGTTAGTACAGCAGAGTATGCTACTTCGGAGACAATTTCATTCTCAGGTGAAAGAGTCTCCAGAAGGACTCCGTAGTCAACTTAGATCAGGTTTTACAATTACAAAATTGAAAAAGTTGTATGGGAAGATTATTATTAAATGTTTGAATCTAGGTAAGCTTAATTAAAATTAAAACATCAAAAAAAAAAAAAAAAAAGCGCAGTGTTTCTTGCTGTACATGGTGTTGGTATATCCTTATAGAAATGCCTGACAGTAATTTTTTTTTTTTTTTTCTGCTTGTTAATGTTATTTGGATATCAGTTAAGTTCTCTATCCAGTTTAGTTTTGGTCTTAGTGTATAGACTACCAGTTACGTATGTATAAATGTTACAAATGTTTGTTCGTTCCCAGGTTCTCTTCTGACACAAGCACTTCCCTAGCAAGTTAAATCCAAACATGGCTCAGTGGATAGTGCTCTCATTCAGTAGGTATCTCAAATAGATCAGAGCAGCTTTGATTCTCCTGCCCTTAGCAGTCCTTTCTACCAGGCTTGGGATTTTTCTGCACAACACCATGTCTTTGGTAACTCTACCAATGTGACATATAGGCACATTTCCATGCCATAAAAAGCCTCTCAGGTGGGCTGCAACACCACTGTCTCATTAATTCACTTTGAAGTCCCCTCCTCAACCCATACACGTGCAAACCCTCATACACTCATACAAAAATGTATATATGTATATATACTTGTTTGTATATATTTTTGAATGAACCATTGTATAACCCATGCAGGGCCCAGAAAAAATCTAATACCAAGAACCAGTCATGCAAAAACAGCTAAAAAAAATCCATCCTAGAGGGGGCAGTTTTTGAGGCTGGCTTCCATATATCACTCCCTGGAGTGGATAAAGTTAGAAGAGTACAGGTGGGCTGATTTGCTATGGATTGTACCCATAACTTTTCTATGCCAGAAAATGCAGCATGTCAACAGGATGTTTTCTTATCCTCCTTTTTCAACTTTTTATTTGATGAACCTTCTCCATCTTGTCATTTGATTGTAAACTTTGGAGTAGGCTTTATTTTTACTATAGGCTTGTACAGCCCCTTTTGATTCACAGAGATGATAAAATAACATTTAAGTAAGCTGTAAACTAATTTCGCTATCCAAAAGAAACACATTTATAATATATTATACAGAATTTGGCTTGATGGGAAAAAATGCTTTTGAAGTGATAAAGGCTTGAAAGTGATATATATATATTTTTAAACAATTTTAATCCCAGAATGAAAATTATGTAAAAATTAATTGTGCACAACCTAATTCACAGTTATTTCCTTTAAGACATCTTTCTTGATGCTTTTATATACAGAACATTAATTCCCTTAAAGAGAAAACTCAACTTCTTTATAGTAGATTTCATTTGAGTGTCTTGGAGACGTATCTTAAAGTCCTGCATTCTGAGAGAGAGAAAAAAATGAAGACAAATAATGAAATCAGTAACACAACTATAAAATATGAGATACCTATTCTGCCTGCATATCCTTTGGAAAGTATTAGCTAATTATATTTAACACAGAATGAGAACATAATTCCCACTGTTTTGACAGGCAACAAATTGCACATTAGCACCTTGTAAATAATATTATTAAAAACAGTTGTCCTTGCCTTCAGTTTCTTCTTTGTAAGAATAGAATTAATTTGAGGCCCATCATTCACAAGATGTGCATTATAATTTCAAAGCAGCAGTTTTAAGACACTGGCAACTGAAAATCATGTACACCTTCTGCACAGAGGGAAAAATTTGGTGCTGTAATAAGAAGATAAAAAGAGAAAGTACGTAAAGATTGTGATAGCAGTATGATCCCTTATAGTAATCAGATTTTCAGTCATGATTAATTTGAATCAGTCGTTCTACTAATGATATTATCCTGACTATAATCTAAGCATAATATTGGTTTCCACTGAGAAATGTAAATTACAGATTATTAAGCATTTTTAATTTTTTTATTAGTTGACTAATTAAACTGAATTCCTCACTTTTTTTCTTTAGAAAATTGTTGCAGAGATGAATTTTAATACTTTGCGTTTAAACATCTCATCTTTCATCCAAGAATGCAAATATTAATTTTTTCTGTACAAATGATTTCAGAGCAGACCAATGGGGTATACTACTAGTTGTGTTTTTTTTTTATTATTATTTAATCATGTTCTCAAAGTAAAATGTACAAATGATTTGAGAGCAGACCAGTGAAGTATATTACTAGTTGTGTTTTTTTTATTTAATGCTGTTCTCATAGTAAAATGTTCAGATCCTTCAGCAGAATATAATAGCAAGAGTATCTGCATTTTGAAGCTCACTTTTCAAAAAGGATAGCACTTGCTGGTAGCACAAAGATCCAGTTAGTACCCTTACTGAAAGACAATAACTCACATTAAAAATAGGAAGGCTTTTTTTTCATTAACTTCAAAAGGGCTCAGTGTTTCATTTATAGGAGTAAACTCAGTAACACGTAGTGTTAGCAGTGTCAGAGATTGATGCAGAAAGGGAATAGCTAAAATCATCGGTTGACACGTATTCTACAAGGCAGCGAGACATAAAATGTACCCACACAGAAATCTGACATGCAGGTTTAGTGTTTTCCTAGTAAAAATCTTAATCTTCATTTTCTCTAAAAACAATTGTACAACTGTATGCATAAGAGCATTCCTTCCTTTGAATATGACGCCAGAAGAAGTGCTGAATGAGTTTTCATCCTGAAAGCTAAGATGCAACAGAGCAGTAAGAATCGACTTGCATGGGGATGCTGCAGTGTAGATCCCTGGTGATTATGTGTGGTTGTTGTAACCACAGTTCAGAGTCGATGAGCAAAGTCAAATGAGTCTTGAAAGCACGTATGACAAGAGCGAGTGAACATACGGCTACCATACATGGTATTTAACTTCTCTCGTATGCACAGGCTCTTGAAAAACAAGTGAACAAACTGAAAGGAAAAAGAAAACAAAAACAAAGATAAATTTTACTTTCCTTTAAATAGAAACAAACTCTGGAGTAGTTTATTTTTCACTTTTTAGTCCAGATCAAATTTCACATAACTGAAACCAGGATGTAGCCTTCGTAGCAAGGTGTAAGTCTTATTCAAAAAAGTAAGCTATGACTGTTAAAGATGCAGCCAAATCAAATCTATGATTATCTTTGAAATCCTATACTGAGTACTTTGTATTAATCAGAACCATGAACAGAGACAGAGCACTTCAAACACATGACTAAAAAAAGAAGCATGCCTACCTGAAATAAGGTCCTTGGATACAGTGAATACTTCAGGGTATTGCTTCAGGCTCTTTCACTAGAATCAGAGATAAGGTGCTTGGCAACTCAAAGGACTGAGTCAATTATGTTAAAAAAAAAACAGCAGAACACTCATAAAGTGCACATAACAGCTGCATGAAATATGCTATTGCTATATGCTATTATTACAAGGAAATAAAATGGATCATTGTAAATGAAACACACAGAGGATTGTTATCAGCAGAACAATTGCTATGTATTGAACAATCAGAAACACCCACTTGGAAATCCTTAACGAATTGCTTAACATTTTATAAATAGTATTTCCAGGGAATTCAGAGATCAATACAACTGTCTAGCCACCTTCCACCTGTCTGGAACTGCCTTCCAATGAGAGTAACAGAGGGAATCAACTTAAGTAGCTTTAAAGTGGAGCTTAATACATTTTTGAATGGGATTATAGGATGCAGAAGATGCTTGTTAGAGCAAGGAATAGGAATCAATGACCTGGGAGGCTTTTTGGTATAATATCTTCTGCCTCATAAACCTTCTCTGTTCCTTTGTCTCCTGTAAACATATGTTCAGCACAGAAGACAAATTTCAACAAAACACCCTATTGTTTGCAAGCTGTTCCAGCTAATAGTGGTACTTTAGGTGCATTAAGGTAATTCTAATATGAACGTTATATTAGCAGAGTAGGGATCCAGGCTTCATGAGTCACTGTTTATGATCTGCAGCTGAAGTGTCTAAAATCAATAGCTAACATGCAGCAGGG
Source organism: Pavo muticus (assembly GCA_016647715.1). Taxonomy (NCBI): domain Eukaryota; kingdom Metazoa; phylum Chordata; class Aves; order Galliformes; family Phasianidae; genus Pavo; species Pavo muticus. Next base: position 253,291 of record JACDJE010000764.1, on the reverse strand, counting down.
CCTTACAGGGATCTAGGGGCAGAGTGTGAAAATGTCAGCTGCTTTTCAGCATGTCTCTGCCAGCTGTGATCAGATGAAATTTCAACACTTCTTCTTTTGTTAGTTTCAACTAGGCACGTCTAGGTTTAAATCCCTGTTTATTTTTCCTACAAAACCATACCTGTAAGCAAGCGTGGGATATCCATACACAGAAGAAGGAGAAGAAACCTTCCAGATCAAACACATAGTCATGGGAATTTTTCCGCTTTTAGCTGGAGAGGGGAAACCAAAAACAATCATTGTAAATTTTTGGCAGTTGTGCTGCAAGCTTCTTGTTATGGTAATTAGTGATGCATGGATACTGTTAGACTTTGCAGAATGTTGTATCCCTTAATGCTTGCTATTTACTGTAGTGCCCAGAAATGCTAGTAGGAACAGTAAGCTGATGCAACACAGTAGTAGGAAAGAATGCTACTGCTGGTCTTATCAAGGAACCTGAGGGTCTTTCATTGCCTTCCATCTCCTGTAGAGGCTACAACTGGTGAAGGAGCACAGATATCACCATGGTAGGCTGTGGTGATGGCACTGCAACTGGGAATTTTGATCTGCCTGTGGCATGGAAGTTCTTAACTTACACTGTCCACAGTAAATACACACTCACTGTTGAAGTGGAACTAAAAAAAACATGAGTACCATGAATTGGAGACTAATGTGAAAACAAAAAGTGAATTTTCTTATGTACAGTCTAAGCACTTCAGTTATCATTCAAAGCAAGTCACCTGTGTGTGAATAAGACCCATGTAACTTTTCCGAAGATAGAGAAATGTAGGACAGTCTGCTGTGTATAAGGCTGATTGCATGAGTTTAAGCTGCCAGAGGGCTGCTTTAACTTATCTTACCGATTTTTCTAAAACACTGGGGGAAGAGAATATTATATGCCAAACCTGATTCTTTCTAATTCCTTTACTTTTCTCTCTACCCCTTCTGGATGGCCACCAAACTGTTTGTTCCTTGCTGTCTGGCAAATATTAATGCTCACCAACTATTTTTCTGAAATAATTAATGTACACATGGTATAGGCTAGAGAAACAACTGTGGATCAAATGTTTGTCTGTGTTCTCTGAGGATTAGAAAATGGCTCCTAGTCTTAGTTAATTGAGACCTCTCTTCTAAGCTCTTGCTTGGTACTCCAATGTAAGTGCTAGAAGTTAATCCTTTAAGTCTGACTATTCACCTAGTCTGTTCTTATGTCAAGGAGACAAAAGGCATCTTCAAAGATTTATTTCATTCTGTGATAGATGTTTAAGATGTTTCAGATAACCTGCTCTCAGAAGATTCCTTTTTCTTCTCATAGATTTGGGTACAGTAGTTTAGTAGGTCTAATGTTAGAATGTACAAGTTAGGTGAAATGAATTACACAATGTAAAGAAGAGAAGAAATCATGTCAAAATGTGATTTGCATGCTTCACTTGATAAGGGATTGCAAATAAAATGCTGGGATTTAAAGGGAAGTGTTGCCTAGATTATGACATCCATAAGCAGATGGTTGGTGTTTAAATGCAAAGAAAAAATATCAAAAAATACTGGTGTATATTCTGTGCAAATCTTGTTTCAGCATAATGAAATAACGAGTTAGTAAATAAATGATGCATCTGATAAAATGGTCAGTTTAATATACTGAATAAAGCAGATTAACTAAGGATTTCTTTACATATAAAAATTCCTGTTTCTAGAATTATACACTGTTAAAATGATCAAGTAAACGTCATCAGAATGTTGGTTACACAGCTATGGTTGTTATGATTGTGAACTAAAAAAAAAATATCAAAATAAATATCTAATGGTGGGTGGTTTTAATTAGGATATTTTTCACACAGTTGTATGAGATTTCTACTTCTATTTAAAATGTACTAATGTTATAATCACATTTATGAATGCTGTGTGAATTCTGAGCTAATCAGAGAAAATTTGCCCTGAAATCTGCATTCTACCTGGTAAACTTATCTGAACAAGTCATGAAATTTTCAAACTTAAATGTACAAAATAAAATTGGCTACTTCTTCTATGTTGTATAATACCTTAAAAACATACCTTAACACTTTCATCTGATTACTGTGAATGATTCAATAAAAACCACCTTAAATGCATAGAAACTGGAGATCATATAGCCTAACCCAGCTGTCATGCAATTTATAAATACAGAAGCAACTACCCACATCTGTTCTCCTATTTTCTTTTTTCGATTTAAGAGGGAAATTGACCTTACAATCTTCAACGTGACTTCAGGTCATTGTTATTAGTGATGAGAAAATGCTGTGTTCTTCTTTTGACTGAGCCTGGCAAACCTCCCAGATATTTTACAATCACAGTATAAAAGCTCTGAAATGCTGTACAATATTTTATTTTTTCAAGTTTATACACTTGTTGTAGTACTCTGTACATCTGGTAAATAGAAAAGCTTGTTGCAGGGAATCTGGTTGGTTTTTTTTCGGTTAAAATGATTCTCCTTTGAAAGCCTGTAGTTCTGAAATAACTAGACTGAAGTAAACAGGCTATAAGATCTTTCTTTTAGGCAAAGAAGTTAGAAATTTTCATTTAGGGAGGATGGGTCTGCGAACAGTATCATTATTTCTTGGGTTTCAGGAAGAACAAATATTTGTGTGGAAAACTAGGGTTGGGCTGAGGCTGTTTCTCAAGAAACTGTGGTTCCATAAACATAGGTATGTGGAACTTTATGTTTTGCCTGTATGAAGGAAGGAAAAAATCCAGCATTTTTCATTATAATTCCCATTAACTATAGTATTAGTCATTAATAACTGTTTATTTTTTAAAATGTTCGAGTTAAAAAAAGAAGGGTTTGAGTACCCCAATAAAACAGTTTTATCACAATTCATTTGCATCCAAAGTATCTCCAAAGCAACTTGCTTGTCTTCTTATCTTCTATCATACACTAAGTCTTCATGTTTAATATAATAACTAGCAGCCTATGAGAACTTCAGTGAAAATTTGTGCATGTGTTTATATTCAGATGAAATGGGAAGATGGTGATCCTGAGACATGACTTCTTATCTTTGCCTTTTGAAGCTGTTCTATTCTGCATGGTATTAAGGCTGAGAACAACTTTGGTCTGATAACTACATTAATGACCTTTCTGATAGTCATCTGAGATGACAACAGCCATCCTCTGACACCTACTTTCTATATGATCTCCACTGATGGACCACACATGTGTTCGTGACAACACATCCTAATCAAATCCACAGAATTTCAGTGTGAAATCTGATTTGGCTGTCTGTCATTGATTCTTCCTCCTCCAATAGCTGCTTAATTTAACACACATATAATTTAGGACCTATGGTTGGAATCGAGGTTTCTATTTTTCAGGAAAATATCATAAATACTAAGCACAAGAATTATGCTAAGGAACATTCTCTTTGGTAAAATGAATAGTCAACAATGCTGAAACAAAGGGAAATAACCCTTGTAGGATGAAAGTTACTCTTTTATTTTGCACTGAAATGTACTGTTGATTGCCAGGGCAATCCCATGTATGCTGGGGCAATCCCAGGCATTTATACAGACTGGGGGAAGAACTCCTTGAGAGCAGCCCTGTGGAGAAGGACGTGGGAATCCTGGTAGATGAGAAGCTGGACATGAGCCAGCAGTGTGTGCTTGCAGCCTGGAAAGCCAACTATATCCTGGGCTGCATTAAAAGAGGATTAGCCAGCAGGGAGAGGGAGGTGATTGTCCCCTTCTACTTGGCTCTTGTGAGGCCCCATCTAGAGTACTGTGTCCAGGCCTAGCGCCCCCAGCACAAGGAAGACACAGAGCTCTTGGAATGGGTCCGGAGGAGGACCACTAAGATGATCAGAGGGCTGGAGCACCTCTACTATGAAGAACGGTTGAGGGAATTGGACTTGTTTAGCTTGGAGAAGAGAAGGCTTCTGGGAGACCTCATTGTGGCCTTCCAGTACAGGAAGGGGAATGACTGTTTACATGAGTTCATAGTGATAGGACAAGGGGCAATTGTTTTAAACAAAGATGAGGGAGATTTAGGTTAGATATTAGGAGGAAGTTTTTCACACAGAGGTGGTGACGCACTGGAACAGGTTACCCAGAGATGTTGTGGATGCCCCATCCCTGAAGGCATTCAAGGCCAGGCTGGATATGGCTCTGGGCAGCCTGGTCTAGTGTTTGGCAACCCTGCCTGTGGCAGGGGGATTGAAACTAGATGTCCTTTGCGGTCCTTTTCAACCCAGGCCATTCTATGATTCTGTGAGTGGGCGATTTTGATAATTTTGAGCAGTAGTACTAAAATAAATATTGACTCATTGATAAAGATCAGAAATTTAAAAATAAACAGGAAGAACAGGCTCTTCATTATTGTTATAAAACTTCATGTAAACTGAATGATTCTCCAAAACCTTGTCAATTTCATTAGACAGCAACTTAAGCTACTTCATATGTCTTAGAATTCCTGTGTTAGTCCTGATAGGAAGGTGTAAGAAATATTAAACATATTGCATCAACTGAGGATAGAGCATTCATTTGCCATAGGCAGTTCTTATGAATCTCCTTTTTTATAGCTTCTTCAGAGAAAGCCTGGGTAAACAGCAAAACTTTACGGCCAGTAGACCCAGTGCTGTTAAGATGTAGGGGTAGCAAAATTGGGTTCTGTTTGTTGAAAAAGTATCTGCAAACAGGCATCACAACTAGTCATCTCCCATTATAAAATGGGATTATCTCCCATCTAAAATATGCAGATAATATAAGGAAGCAGAAGAGTTCATAGAGCCATGCAGGAATTTAATCATATGTGCTTAGTGGGGGGACTGAGGAAAGAATATTTATTACCCAGTTATTTACCAGGAAAGTTCTTATTGTAATTGTGAAATATAGTGGTAATGTCTGTACTAGTAAGTACAAACAGCCCCTTAAAACTCCAGAATAAGCATTTATTTTTGCAAAATGAATAGGTCACTGAATATATACTACACAGTGCCTTTATTACTTTACCCACTATTAGCTGTTATTTAATAAATCTTAATAATAATAGAGATAAGGTCTGACTTAAGCCTACAAAAGACAGGAAATTCACAGTTCTTTACCTTAGACCTTCATGCCTTGATATTGCAGGGTCTGGGGAGCCTAGAGCAAATATCTTCTACCTTATATCACAATACATGTTCAGTACTTTTCAAAATATGTAAGCATCCGGCTCTATATTATGGAATTGCCATTGCTAGTAACAGGCCATAAGCTTCACACTGAATTTGCAAGACCTCAGGACTGAGACTTACTATGCCTGCTCTGCTTGAATTTGTCTTGTTTGGTCTGGAGTTTCATGTCTCTTGGTTTAGCTGTCACAGCAGTTCCTCTAATTGACTAGGTGCCTACAGCTAATTTGTTTTCTTTTTGTTGTCTGTATATTTGAAATCATAGTTTTAAACAGATACCAGAAGCAATAATAGAGCAGGTGTGTGAAAGCAGGTTAGTAAATATTAAAATGACCCTAGGTGAATCCCAGAGTGAAGAAGCTATCAACACAAACACTGTATTTCTTCTAATGAAGAACTTGAGATGCTGACAACTCACTGTAACAATGTACACCCCCCCCCCCGCTAATAAAATACTACTCCTAAGTCCCCCAAAAGTAGAGCAAGAGTGAGCATAACAGCAGAAAAAGAGGTTGAAATAAAGTGCATGTATAGCAGTTTTAACTGCATCATTATTATTTCTTTTTCTTATACTATTAGATCTAGATTAGGAATTGTTAGAATGTTAGGATTTCATTTCTTTTTATAAGTTAAGTCTGCTTACTCTATACCCATAGCAGGCCAACAAAAAACATTTTATCTGTGGTATGCCCGGAATTGTCTCAAACACTTGCAAGATAAGATCATTGCCATGACAACAAGCTAAAAGCTGAAGACGTGGTCAGAGGAGGGAGACCTGTGTCAACAGGATGGCCTCGCTTTCTCCAAAACTCCCTTATTTACTGCAAGGTTTCGGCTGCAAGATTATTGATGATGAACTTGTTGATGAATTTGTTGCCAACAAACTGTTTCATGGCAAACTTGTTAATGGGAAACCCTGTAAATCTAGCAAGCATAAAAAGATGCCCTGGGGCTTTGGGATTTCAATACTTTGGAACTTCTGTATGAATGCTGTAACACACTGAGGACCCCCTGCGTTGACTGGACCAATGCTGCAACCCAGACTTGTGATGTCTTTCTCTGTCTCTCTGTCTTCCACTCCCCTCCCCTCTTCTCCCCTCCCCTCCTGTTTTCTTTCTTTTTCCCTCATAAAGTTGTTGAGTAACAGAAGACTTATTTTGATAAAGTTGCATAGTTTAGCTGCACAACTTACATAGATGTAATTATGAGTGCCAATACTATTAAGATAATTGTAGTACATAATTGTAATACAGAGATTCTCACTAAAATTGATTACTGTGTTTGAACCTTGAGTATCAGTTTCACCTTAATCTAGGTAGTGGGGGACTTGCAAACCTGGCCACTCCTCCATACCTTTTTGGGTTGGACATAGCAGAGCCAATAAGGATTTTGAGTAAAACAGGTATTTACTGACTGCAGTAAAATAAGGTGACAAGTTCTAAGACTCCAAATCAGGGTTGTTCCATATGACCTTCATTGTCCTACTAGTGTTTTGATTTCAATACTCAAATGTCGTGGCTCTAAAATGCCTTAGGTGCTATCTGAGTTATTATTTTTATTTTTTATTTTTATCATTCCTGCAATAGGAAGCCATGTAAACAACAACAACAAAAACCAAAAAGAAATTTTGAAGGTGTCACAGCATCACTTAACATTATTTTTCATCGATTCAGAGATTGCAGTTGTTTTCCCAGGGAAAGTTGATTGATTGGGCAACGCACTGGATTTGAGATTCAGAATTCTAGATTTTGCAACAAATCTTCCATGTAATCTAGAAATAGTCTTAAGTCCACTGTCCATCTGTTAACATTATTTCATTCTACCTTTGCCCTGTTTTGTTTTTTGGGTGTTTTTTTGTTTGTTTTTTTACATTTATTTTTTTCTTCAGCTCACAAGTTTTTATTTATTTAATGTATGTACAGCACTAATCAGGAGGAATCTCTGGCCTTGATTAACTTTAGTAAGTGCAAGGAAGAAGAGCTGTTGTCTGATTATTTTATTCCAGTGATACTGCTCAATATCCTGTTGAGCAACCTCACTCAAATGTTTTTGTTAGTGACTGAAGTTTTTACAAGTCTATACTTGAAGGCAACATGTCTATTTTGCTGACATTTCAATTGACAAGAATCTATTTGGCCTTGAATTTGGGATACAAGATTGCTAATTCATTAACAGTGATGTCAGTGAAATGTGATACAGATTAAAACACAAGCATTTACTACTGAAGTATATATACTAAGACAAAGCTTCAGGTTCTACTCTAAAAAAAAAAAAAAAAAAAAAAAAAGTAGTAAAAAAATATGAAGAAAACCTTCAAGAACAATCAAAATAAAATATAAAGGATCAATATTTTAATAATGCAAGTAGTTCTATAGGATTTTTACAGCAATTGAGAGATAATTAATGCCTCCTCTTTATTACCAAAACGGAAAGCAAATGTAATATGTTCAAAGGAACTAGAATGAAGGATCCATCATTAAGTAAATGAGACACTTTAATTATCCATGGGTCATTAGTTCAGTATGCTCTAATGGCTCCTAAAGAGCTGTTGCATAGTCTGAGAGTACTTACTAACTTAGAGTATAATGCATCAATATGGAAGAAAAAAATATCAATATCAGAAGATCATCTTGATATGTGTATAACTGATTTAGAATATTTCTGTCCACTTTTCAGTTATTATGTACATGAAATACCTGGTTTTTATTCATAATACCAGTAAAATGATGCAACCATTTGGAATTGTTACTCCTTTTCACATTTTTTTGTAATTTATGACACACAAAATCAAGTAGTCAACTTGTAAATTGGCTCTTCTACACATGCATCATAGGTGGATTTTAGATGGCCATGTGCTGGAAAATAGTCCTGAAAATGAGTCCTGAAAATTCCTGTTCACTAACTCAGGGTCCTTTAAGGTTCTGTGTTTTTTAGTGTCTTAGAGGCTTATATTCCTGGTGAGATTACTTAGATATTAGCATTGCTACTATTGCAGTGCATGCTGATTTAATTCTGCAATCTTGTGTGTTCTTCACAGGAATATGGAACATTTTATAAATCTGTAGCTTCATTCTACTTTTATTAACTTTTCCTTTTTAATCCATTCTGACCTTTTTTTATTTTTATGGTTATTGCACTATGGTATATACAGGCTCACTGCAAAATATTTGATTGACTTTCTCTCCCTTTTATGCCCTTTCACGTCCTAAAAATTACCAAATAGTATATCACATGGAAACACATGCCTGAGTGGGGGACAAATACACATAGCAACATGTCTTCAGATCATCAAAAGGATAGCATTAGCATTTTTCCTAAGTAAACAAAAGGCAGCAATTACACCCTAATGTGAAAATCTTTCTGTGGGAACATCTGATAATTGGGTTTGAAAGGAACCTCAGGAAGTCATTTACTCCAGCCTCCTGCTCAAACAAGGATGAACTTTGGAATCATACCAAGTTACTCAGGACTTTGCCTAATGTGGTCTTAATGATCTTCAGGGATGGAAACTGGTAACCTATTTCTTCATTTGACTATCCTCATCCTCAAAAAGCTTTTTCTCACAGCCAGTCAGGAAACCTCTCTTGTTTCAACTTCTGACCACAGTTTGCAAAGCTCTGAAGAGCCAGGCTGTGTTCTTGATTTACTTCCTTGTAGGTAAGGTAAGGCTGCTGCTACCTCTCCCCAGATATGTTTCTTCTCCAGGCTGAACAAGCCTGATTCCCTCAGACTCTACTCTCACATCTGATACTATTAACTATATTTTAAAAATTTATATTTATGTTCATTAAATCTTACTTTTTTAAGTCATTGAATTAACATGTATCAGCCTCAGGCTTAGGTTCAAAAAATGATTTGTGATCTTACCTGCTATGAGACCTTTTATCATCTGATGTTTTCAGACAGATGGAAACTCTCAATAGCGTGGTGTTAGATCTAGACCTTAGCATTTTCGTATTTTATTCTTACTTTGTACTTATTTATTTGTCCAAATTGTTGTTGTTTTCATTTTATATGCTGTTATATGTTATTACAGAATATGTCTATTTTATTCAAACCAAGTATTGCATTGGCTCTTTAGGATGTGTATAGTCACAATGAGCACTATATGTTTGGCTTTTCGCATAATACGCACCCAAAGGATATCTATAAATTCCTTACTATGTCTCTTTGCTCAAAGATCTGTCAATTTCTTGCTGTCGTCCTTCAGTAATTAATCAGTTCCTTATTCCTGTCCCAAAGGAACCGTGATTTCTATACTCTTTCATCATTCTCATTCCACCAATTCCATTGTCACTTACCCCTATGACTATTTCTTTCAAATCTATTAATCAGAAAGTTATTATTCCCTCTACTTTCAACTTGTCCAACCATCATGTCAAGATCTAGTGCATTTCTCAAGCCGAGACCATCTTATACAACTTTCTCTAGGACGACTCATGAGAAATCAGTGAGAATAAATAGCTTACATCAAGCTATCTGTAGTGTCTGTCCTACCATCCTGGTCATGGCATTTCAAGAATTTTGGTTCTGCTCCTTCCAGTTTTCTGCTAGAGAAATGGAACATAAGGTCTCAGTTGAGTGTGTTGATCACATGGTATAGTATTAGCCAGACAAGAAAAAGAGATTGTCCTCAATGGTAGTGCAGAACTGTCACCAGAGGGATTTTCTTTTTCCACATGTTTAAATAGAAGGAGGTACTATACAGAATAGTCAGGATAGATACCTCACCAGTACAGGCAGGCAGACAGAAGATCCTGCATTATTAAGGGAAGGAAAATGTATATTTTCTTCTAATTTTTATTGTTCCCTCTTTTTATGTTTTATATTTTTAAAGGATGGAGATCTTTATGCTTGAGCAATGTATTTTGTACATCTGAGCTGAACAATCTTGGAAGACACCTTATAGTATCAGCAATACGTCCTTCCTCATCATTACAGTTGCCTTCATTTTTCTCCTTGCCTATCTACACATTCCAAAACCTGAAGCTTCTCTTTCAGTTTTCACTTTGTTTTGAATTCTCTGTTCTGGCACATAGGAGGAAATTATCCACATTTACAGAACTGCTTTTATTTTTCTAGATATCAGCCAAACTGAAGTAACTCCTACTACTTTCTATGTGTTGCAGGTTACCAGACTGAAATTACATGCCTCTGTCCTTTCAGATACATGTAGTAACTGTAGCCTTTTTGTTTGTCATAACCAAAGAAATAACAAATGCCTTCTATGGAATGAAATGTTGTATATTTCTCATTTCCCTAACTTGCTTACAGGATTTCTCTGCACACAGAGGATAACCACATCCATGAATTTATGTGATACCACCTTGCACAGGTATTTAGGAGCAACTATAAAGAGATGGGATAGGAAGAATCCCCATTACCCTCGCACTAGTGAAAGTCCAATATTATTTAAAATGCTTCTCACAGCAGCGTGAAGATAGTGTTTACACTAGAGCAGAGTAGAGAGGCACTAGGCATAACAAAGAATNTTAAATAATAAGCGTGTAAATAATAAGAAACATATGCATAACACTAAAGCATTGTTATGGCTAGGCCTGGCTTTCTTTGTTGTATGGAACAAAGAAAATGAAAGTACATGGAGAAACTCAGACAGGAATGCCAACTCTAATAAGATGGTTTTATCAGGACAAAGCTGTCTGGTGCATACCAGATTCTCCTAAAGATGAAATATAAATAAACAAACAACTGCAGATAACACTGCATCATCTAAACAGACTGGAAAACAAACTGTTGTAGGGCTTGGACAGTCTGTTATATAGACTCAAGACAGAACATAAACAAAAACATGCTTCTGCAATTTCAGAGGAAAAGCTGAGCCATGATTATATATGCTTTAGAATTTCCATATGCGGAAAACAAGAAATAGCTTATTAGCTCTTGCTGCATAAATACCTCAGGGAGCATCTTGACAAAAAATTCTTGCTACTGAACTTGGATATTAATACAGAGAAAATAAATTCAAATGGACTTTGAATTACACTTAAATTCTATATAACCTGAAAATGCTTATTTTCTGAGTCAACCTTAGGACACTGATGCCACATAAATTATTTTCTTCTTAAAGAAGGAATTCGGTTTCAGTTCAGAAGCTTTACATGTTATATCATCAGAAACAAACTGGTGAAGTCAGACCAAAACATCTGGATAACCAGCAAGAGGCAGTCTGTATGCACCATATCAGAAAGGTGTTGGGATGGATTGGAACACATGACTTACACTTCCTTCTGCTCTAGTTCTACACGGATCCCACTTGTTGTAATGTTTAAAATCCTAAGTAGATAAAGTACTCAGTATGTCTCAAGTTTTCAATCCCTAGAAGAATGAGATGTGCAATGATGAAAGTATCTTCTTGAGAAATGTGGTTTTTTGTCACATTTGTGTTTTGTTAAAAAAAAAATAAATTAATCTAGCTTCTAGTTCAGTGTAGAAGTACAAAAATGCTAAATATTATAAGTTTTTGCAAAACACAATTATTCAGTTTCTATTGCTATAGTCCATAAATCAAAGACTTTCATAGAAAAAGAAGCTGAAAATAATAGCATAATTTAGAGGATGCAATGATAACTATTGTTTTGCTAGAATAACATAAAAATTGATCGTAAACCAAGATTAAGATTACACACTATCTGTACTTATACCACCAGCGATTTTCACCATGAATTACAAGGAGTTTAATTTTAAGCATATAGCTATGTGCTAGGACTGTTTTGTGTTATTATTTATTGTATTCCTGTGATATTTTATGTCTGCATATGCATAGATGAAAAAAGTTTAAAGTTTTGTCTCAACATATGGGAAGGCAGTTTTTAATGTAACTGACATTTGAGTAATTCAGTAATTGCTTATATACCTTACTTACAGATAGGTTCACCCTGTTGAGTTTCTGATCATTATATTCTTTGATTGATTACACCTTTAATCGGTGTAAATCTGAGCTTACTGATTAATGAGGAACTATACCAGGTAAGCATGATTTTCTGTTGGGATTCAAGGTTACCTGCATAAGAAAGCTAGTATTATTGTAGCACGTAATGTTTTGGATTTATTATTATTTAATGTATTATTTCTTGATGCATTTTAGCATTATATGATAAATCCATCTATTAACCTTTGCTGGCAATATAATCCTCTTCATTTAATTTCTGTAAGTTCTTATTTGTTTTTTAATTGCATGATGATAAATATGTTTGTTGTTTATGGTAGCGAAGGACTTAAAATTAATGATTTTATGAGATGTATGCTACAGTTAAAAGATAAACTACCTGTATTTAGGTTATGTTTTTTATATTTTATTCAGTTTAATGCTCACAGACCTTGCAAAACTTTCACACTGCCCAGGTTTATGTGCTTATGTTTGACTGCTGATAAAGTGTGGAATTTCAATCTGTTATTATAACACTCTGAAATGACGAGAAATTTGTGTTATACTTTTATCACTGCTTAAGTTGCTTCCAGAAAATCTGATTGAAAGTATAGAAAAAGCAGCCATGAAGAGGAAAGCACAAGCAATCTTCCATTCTCTATTTTATGGCTGACACACATTACATCGATGTCTTTTTGTGCAAGAGACAGTTTGGGATAATGAATATCAATTTCATGCATGTTACACACAGGCAAGTCTTATTGCTCATCATTTTCCCTACAGTTTTCTTAAAAATCGGACTGGATTATGAAGTCTACTTCAGTTGCCACATTTTTAGTATGAAGTAAAAAGGCATTTTGCCCAAACCTTTCCTGGCAAGAGTTTAAATTTAGTCATATATTCCTCTGAAAAAGGGAACAATTGCTTTTATGGAAAGGGAACTCAGATGTGCAAGCTGGAAAGCAGCCCCTCTGCACTCCTACCAGGTCTCTGACTTGAATGTAAAGGGGACCAAGCCTGCCACAGAGACACTTACCTAGCAATTTAGATGCAGCATTACTTTCTGAGCTCTGCATTAAAAGTAGATAGATTCTTTTTTGCTTCATATATTCTAGCTGCACCTTCTCCAGGGCACTGCACAGAAGTCTGAGGAACAGTTCGGGTGCCTAACATAGGTGTCTGGCATATTTTTAGATACTCTAGAGTATGTAAAACACTCCCACAGGACTACAAGGTGTGATACAGGGCCTTACTCTGGTCTTTTAGAGGGGCCAGAAGGCAGACAAAATCAGAAGCCAGACAAAATATTTTAGAACATTTCACACAGTATAGAGCATCTTTACGTAAACTCCTGTATCTCCTCATCCATTTAGAATTTCAGATGAAGTTTTCTCTCAAGTCAAAGTTTTCCTCTCATAGATTCATGAGTTTCTGCTTTTCCCCCTTCTGATTATGTGAACTTGTGATGTTAGCCACTGTAGAAATGATCATATTGTTAAATTTGGTCACAGTTATCCCACCATGATCAGAAATCACACAAAGTATAGGTGGAGCTACATGAACTCCTGAGTGGCAAATACCAATTTTCATGTAAATTTGTCTATTGCTAAATAATTTGAGTGTGTATATGGAAGAAGCAGAAGTGTTTTCCAGGAAAAAATAGAAAATATTTTGTAGGTCTTATTGCAGCAGAGCGATTTCTTCCACAGCAGCATTTCCATCTCAAGGTGCTCAGTACATTGCATCTCAGTCTGAGTTGAAGCTGGTCTGGGCTTACCTTTCTCCCCATGGTTTTGAATAGATTCATATTTATGGAGCTACTAAAAAAAAAGCAGTATGTTTTGCACCTGTATTCTGTTTCTAATGTTTCTCTTTGCAAATGAAGTCCCAGTTTGACTCACTATGTTTTCCACACATTTTGTATAAGTGACACAGAATATTTACAAGTGTAGTAACTACAGACTTATTTTGCAGAACAGTGTCTTTTATACAGTCAATTAAATATTTGTTCCACCTTCACCTTCTTTACATACAATGAAAATACCTCTAGGGAGCTAATTTTAACTTTTCTTCACTGATAATTATACTCATTCCTGTGTAAACCTTTTGTTACTGCTGCAGTGCAACGTAATAAAGATAGTGTATTACTACATAGATGTTTAGATATAACACGTGGTTTAAATTCCACTTTCAATAGGACCAATTGTATCCTCTCTAAAGGGGGCCTCTTTAGATACTGAAAGGCCACTACCAGGTCTCCCTGGAGTCTTCTCTTTTCCAGGATGAACAGCCTCAGATCTCTCATCCTGTCCTCACAGGAGAAGTGTTCTATGAGTTGGATCATTGTTGTGGCCCTCCTCAAGACATGCTCCAACAGGTCCATGTCTCTCCTGTACTGAGGACTTCACATGTGGATACAGTAAAGTGATAAAGTGCTCACTTTTGTTATTTTACAGCTCAACAGCGTACCAAGACTACTGCTATATGCATCAGAGATATATGCATATACTCTATGATACTATATTTTACAAAAATGTTAAAAGTAAGTAACACCCTATTTGTTTTGCCCTGAAGGTGGTAAAAAGAGTTTATTTCTTAGCAGTGAGAGAAAAAGCAATTTGTTGTTGTTGTTGTTTTCTCCCTAGAGGGAAAAAAAAATAAGAAAAAGAAAAAAAACCAAAACTAATTAACAAGGATAGTTACATTTGACAACTTGAAAGAGTACCTCAATTAAAAAGATAAATTAACTAGATTTCTGGAATCTAACTTACAACATAATTAAATTAAAGTGTGTATAAATCCCACCTTTCAGTATCGCTTTCATTTTTAGATATGTGTATACATTATCAACTTTTTTAAAATTTTTATTTATTTATTTATTTATTTGGCGCTAGTATTGCTGTCATTATATTTATAAGAAATCCCAGGAAACTAAGTTTTTACAGTCTGTGTAAGGTACAAAATGTGCATAGGCCTGAAATATTTCTTGTTATATATGGCTTCTGCATAGCTACTTTGCATTTTACTGTTTTTTACAGATTTTATGTAAAAGACTAAATTTAAGACATAAAAGTCATGCAGAACAATTCCTCTTTTAACAATTTTATAAACAAAGAAGTACATGTTTTTAAGGAAAAATAATCTACGCTTTCATTCTCACTAGTGCGCTTAATAGCCTTACCTGTAACTAAATTTAGATGTCTCTGATAAGACTGGTTAGTCTAGATCACAGTCATTGTGCAAAGGAGTGATTCTACTACTGCTTTCACCTTATGTTTTAGCATAAACTTCCTCCATAGGACACATAATAACCAGCTGCATTACATTATAGTTGATACAAAATGCAGTACACTCTGCAAAAAGAGATCTGATTAACCAAATTCTTATCTTGGCTATGATTGTCACAAATGTTATTAGTGGGTATAAAATTCTTCTTCTTTTTTTTTTTTTTTAAAGACGTGTTTGATATATTTTCTCTCATGTTTTTTTTCTGTAGAACAGAATCTATTTGCTGAGATCATTTGCTGTAGAAGTATCTTCTATACTTTTTTAAAATATGTATCCTTATTTCATTTTATGATTTTGTGCTTTTTTAATGTACTGTGGGTCAGGATAGATGCATTATCTGTGTTTTTCTTCTTTTTTCTTTTAACCCTATATTCCCTATTTTATCGATAATCTGATTCAGATCACTTTCAGTATTTCTCTTTTCTTGAATAAAGAAATCATTCTTTTGCACATTTTTACTACATTTAAATTTTGCCATACATCTCAACCATCTTTCTGGCCCTCACTGGCCTGGTTCCACCTCCAAATGTGTCTTAATGCCTTTATGTGGAAACCATTTTAATATAAAAGAGCATAATGATTTCTGAGTGGATGTTGCAGGCCATCCGGTCAATGGTCTGTGAACTCAAGTATTTCTAAGTAAACCAGAAACCATTAGGTCATAATAGCTGTGAAATAAAAAGCTAAAACATCTGAATTTTAATAACACTCTAATTATATATTTATTCCTTTCAGTAAAACCACTTATAACTTGTACAGTTTTTCATGATTTCCTGTAATGTTTCTGACAAAGTTGTCAACATCTGCAAACAGTAAATTTAAAAGCAACATGATAACTCCTAAAGCCTCCTTTCTTTGGTGCTTTTTGGAGAGGAGGGTAATTCAGATAAACAGGACTACATCATAAATCAAATGTAGGTTTCTGAAGGTAAATGAAATATGTTGTCCCCTGAAAGACTAGCTTTATGGCTTCTGTGGGTCAGGATTCATGGGACTATGCACATTGAAAGAGTTTTGTATCTAAAACCAGAGTCAGGTAGCCTGAAGTCTCTTAGCTACTGTCAGAAACCATCTGGGTCAGTTGTAGTTCCTTGACTCTGTAAGTCACTAAATTACACTCCCAGAAGTGGGGACATGCCATCTTTCTGCTGAGGAGTCAGACCTAGAAGATAGGAATGGAGTTTGTCCTGCTTACAGATGTAAGCATACACACTGTAGACACATGCAAGGAAATTTGTGATATACAGCTTCTTAAAAGTAAATGGGAAAAATAAATAAATAAATACATAAAATAAACACTCTTAGAATNTCACTTTGTTTTGAATTCTCTGTTCTGGCACATAGGAGGAAATTATCCACATTTACAGAACTGCTTTTATTTTTCTAGATATCAGCCAAACTGAAGTAACTCCTACTACTTTCTATGTGTTGCAGGTTACCAGACTGAAATTACATGCCTCTGTCCTTTCAGATACATGTAGTAACTGTAGCCTTTTTGTTTGTCATAACCAAAGAAATAACAAATGCCTTCTATGGAATGAAATGTTGTATATTTCTCATTTCCCTAACTTGCTTACAGGATTTCTCTGCACACAGAGGATAACCACATCCATGAATTTATGTGATACCACCTTGCACAGGTATTTAGGAGCAACTATAAAGAGATGGGATAGGAAGAATCCCCATTACCCTCGCACTAGTGAAAGTCCAATATTATTTAAAATGCTTCTCACAGCAGCGTGAAGATAGTGTTTACACTAGAGCAGAGTAGAGAGGCACTAGGCATAACAAAGAATACAAGTTTAATTCAGAGCTTTTTTTTTTTTTTTTTTTTTTCCCTAGGGTTTTTTGTTTTTGTTTTTGTTTTTGTTTTTGTTTTAATTTCAAGCTGCTTAATTAAAAGTGCCTGCTTTTGTCACTCTGACCTGTGTTTTTGTCCAGGCTTAATATGGTACAATTGATACTAGCCCAGTGTGAACTGCTGTTGTGTCTACTAAAGGAACACAGCATAGTGTGATGATGTTTGTTTCCGCTGAGATTTAATGGCTATTTTACTTGGCAGCTGCTTTCTGAGACATGGTTCTCAGAGGGGAACTGTCCATTTCAACAGCCACAGTATAGGTTTCCTCTCTGGTACCGAGTGTCAAACATCTGCTCTCCTCTTATCTTTCCCTTCCAGTCTTCCCTGTCTCTGGCATAGCTTGCTGCAGGCCAGGAGTCCTTTTTATTTCCCCCTCAGATTTATGACAGCAGCTCTTTCTTGCCCAGGCCTACTATGACTAGGAGCTTGTAGTTATTTCAGGCTATGTGGGGAACTACTGTGAACTGCTCTTTCCATCTTTGCCAGTACTACATTTCTCTCTACAAACATTCTTTGAGTGCCAGGAATGATCCTGAAAGTCCCAGAGGTACCATCAGCTAGTGAAGGGAAGAGTCAGCTCCAGCATTCGTGCAGTACTTAATCTTTGTACCTACATGCTCCTGTGGCTGCATTTTTACTCTGGTACACTTCCTTGTTCCCTAGTGTATTTTATTGCCCTGCTCCAGTTCTGTCTTCCTCCCTTAAAAAAACTTATTCAAATGGTATCTGGAACAATTAATTATATCTTATGATCTCATAACTCTTTATGATCTCATAACTGTATATAAATATCTAAAGTGCAGGAAACAGGCGGGTAGGGTGGACTCTTCAGTGGAGTGCAGCAATACAACAAGGGGCAACAGGCAGAAACTGGAAAATACTAAGTTCCATACAAACAAGCAGAACTTCTTTAACAAGCTGACTGATGGAGTGCTGGAACAGGTTGCCCAGAGAGGTTTTGGAGTCTCCTTCTCTGGAGATGTTCAAGACCCATCTGGACACCTACCTGTGCAACCTACTTTACGGAACCTGCAAGGAAGTTGGACTTGATGATCTCTAGAGATCCCTTCAAGTCCCTGCAATTATGTGATTCTGTGTAATTGTGTGTTTAGGTTTTCAGTTTTGCAAGTTCAACCTGGAATTTAATGTAAAGAGATGGTCAACTTAAACTACTGTTTCTTTTCTTTGAGAGTATGTCTGCAGGGTCAATTTAAAATTTTGCATTACTTGGTCTTTACCTTTGTTGATATTCCTCTCTCATTTTCTCTGTTCTTGAAAAGGAATTTCTTTCAATGAACCTTAACCTTTAACAGCAAGTATCTGTTAGGAAATGTGTCTGTGTGTTGTATGAAGAGAAAAATGGATTCAGCTGAATGTACGGATTTTAATTTCAAGTTTCTCCAGGAATGATTACTATTGCTTTCATAGGCCATGCTTAGTCTTCTTTTTGAGCAATTAAGTCATCAAAAAGCCTGTAAGGAAATAAAATATTGCATTATATTGTCTTTTATGAGCTTATTTAGGGGCTTGTACAAGCATACAAGACTCCATTACCTCCTATTAGCAGAATGAACTCTGTCCTCTACTAGGTGGGTTTAAGACCAGAATTTGGATGGCTGGCAGTTGTCCAGCAAGTCAATATCTTTGATGGCTCTCACCTCTGAAGACTCAGGCATCTAAGCTTTCGTTAAGATGTAACACACAGACTTCCAGAATTTTAGCATTCTAAGTTTTTACTAGTAAATAACTATTTGCAAAAGAAGAAGAAAAAAAAAAAAAAAGAAGAAGAAAAAAAAAAGAGTGAGTGGGAGGTTTAAGATACTTAAATGCCGATCTACATGTAAAATCCAATCATGAATTCAGACACATAGACATTGGAGGTAGTGGTAAAACGCTGAGCAGATGGGGAAAAAGGACATATGTGCTTAAGTGGGCTGTGCAGAAGGTGTTTTAGAAGTGTATTATGGGCCAAGAGTTGATTTGAGAATAGTGGGACATCATGCAGGCTTATTGTTTTTTAATGTCAAATTATAGTCTTGACTGATAGATGCAGCAATACCTTCCAGTATTTGGCATCTATTTTGCTGACATTTTTGTGTGTAGATTCAGATAACTTCCTTCAGATCTAATATGCTGTCTAAACTTTCAATGAGAAATGTCACAAATCTTCCAGAAGAGTTCCAGAAAAGACCACAGATATCCCCATGGAATCCAATTCAGCTGAACTGTCCTGAGATACCAATTAACAACCATGTACAATTCAGAGGAAATAATACAAATAATACAGCCCACACTCTTTTTCAGATTTCTTTTTTTTTTTTTTTTAATAGACTCTTTCTTCTGGATAAAGAGAAAGATGCCAGGCCTCTCTAATGACTGATTACTTTTTTTCTGCTTCTCATTTGAAAGAGCTAATCTCAACCCTTTAGTGCCATTCAGATGTTTCAAGTAGAGAAATGAAAGTTTAGGAAAATATTACTATAGAGATTTCTGTTTTAAGTAACCAGACCTGGGGTAGAAGGAATATTCAAGTAATTACTGCTGTATTTTTACAACAGAAATTTTGTTCAATATTTTATACATTTAATGTATACATTTTTACCTAGAACATCTTAAAACAAAGACATTTCTAGATACTATCATTTACTGGAGAAACATATAAGTGAAGGTGTAAACAATGGCCACCTTGATTACAGAAAAAAAAAAATCTCAAGTATTTTGTTTTGTGGAAAGTTAGACTTCGCAGATGAAGATTGATATTAGAATAAATACCTATTTTGTCTCTATTATGAGAAAAGGAGTATACCCAATAGTTGAACTCACCACAGAATTTCAATGTACTTTTTAAACTCAGTCTTTCAATTATCTATTCTGAAAGTGGCATGGCAAAAAGATGGTTTTGCTAACATTATAAGCTTGCTGGAAATGCTTTGCTGCATCATGCACTATGCTTATCAGAGATGAGGACTACCTTTGGACATAACTGGAGTGCTATATAGTGTCCTTAGAAGCCAGGGCATTTAAATTTTCCCTTTTAACTGCACAGGAAGACACAGTCATAGTTACAACAAAGTCTGTGAGAATATCTGCCAAGATCTGCTGGAGAAAGAATCTGAACGAAGAATCAGACAGTAGGGAAAAACGTCTCTACTTTTTCTGGCCAAATTGCATGTAAAATGCACACAGAGAGACACAGTTTATAGATAAGGCAAAGGCTTCACATTTACCACAGAAGTTGGTTTGTCTATTGATGTTGCCTCTGTAACAGTCTCATCCTGACTGTATGCCAAACAGCTTCTGGCAGATGCTCAGCTCAGTGAGCCTACATTCCTTAGCAGCTACAGTTTAGCAAATATGTGTAAGAGACAGAGACAGGCTGTGAAGCTGATGGTTCAGTAAGGATTTTACTTCAGAGTAGGAGATGATTATGTAAAGAAAACAAATGATCAACTACAGGTTTAAACAAGCAAAGGTAGTCTCATGCATATCATGCTGATTTTTGTCATGAGACAACTAATTAGTCCTCAAAAAGTGGTACTATTGTCAAAAATACAATCCCAAACCAGATTTTGAAGATTATCTTTCACAAGGAGTTGCAAGTTCTATAAAAAATACACAGGTACTCCACAGTGTAGGAATATTGCATGTTACAAATATGATTTCCAAAAGTGCTATTTACAGAGACATACAAGATGGAGTTCTGGTTCCAAATGTTTTCTGTGTAATATGCAAGCTATAACAAACTGTTAGTTTAAGGCACATTATATTTTTATACTAACTCCAGGATTTTTTTTTTAAGTTACTAGCTTTTGCTTGACAGTGGTGTCAGACTACTCCCCAGGATGCCAGCTAGTTTTTCAGCCAGTTTATTTCTAGGATAGAGGATTTGCCAGACTCATTTCAGGAATGAAGTTGAATCTTGCATTTGAGGAAATGAAAATATTAAGACAAGTCACTCACAATAGATTTGGGATCCTTAACCTGTATGAAGCACCCAAGAAAGAGGGCTTATAAGGGAAGGCGTGACAGAGTAGACATGAGAAGAGCAATTGATCACAGTGGTTGTGTCTGGAAAAGGGTTCATGCAAAAAACAGCAAGTATCAAATTGGAGTATCAAATTTAACTTCTGTAGAATGCTGAAGCAGAGCAGCTAGTGTCCTGAATATGCTTCCCAAGAAATATAGAAATTGACTTCTCAAGTAAATCAGATTTGTTGTGACACAGTGACCAGATGTTTGTTTCTCCATTCTCTGGCAGATAGTTGAAGAAATCCGTGTACTAATCTGTTGCTAGCATCCTAGGGCAAAACTAACATCCTGTCAATTTTCCATGTGCAGAAATATGCACTCAACACACTATAGAAGACATTGGTATTGCAGGCTTCCAAAAATCCTTGTGAACTTAGTGAAAAGCAGAAATAATGATGGACAGGAACTGAGGCAGTAAAAATTAATTATTTTCCCTATTTAGGCTCTTTAATAATATAAATGCTTGTAAACATAATCTAAACCCCAAATTCCTTCTTTCACTTTCCTTCCTTTTTGCTGTCCCTATTATCCAAGTCCCTTATGTTTACAGTTTTCAGAGTAACATTATATGCACACCTTTCCAGCTGTGTTTCTTTGAATTTATCCAATTGGCTAATTCAAGAAATATTTTTGCAGTTACTCATACTGAAACATTGGCCTTCAAAAAGGCCCAAAATTTGGTGCCCTGATTGTTGTATTAGGCGACAGCGAGGCTACGGAATGTCACGGGACAGTGCCCCCCCCTAGCTCAGTAATTGGACAATACACCTTTAGGGGTGTAGACGAAGTAGAGCAAAAGGTATATAAACGAATGCCACTTGTGATTAAACGCCATTTTGCCATTTTCTGCACATCATATTGGTGTCTTATGCAGTTCTTGGCCCTGATCAGGTAATTGTTTATTCTCACAAAGGGTTAACGCAGCCAGAGCAGATCTATAATGTCAACACCTGATGAAGTTTTATTATTTTTTTTTCTATACATAACTTTCAGTATTTCTTCTTTTGCATGGTTTTAAAATCTTTGTGCTGGTGTAATTGCTCATACGAAATGTGGAAGATCTGTCCCTTGCACCTCTCTTCCAAGATGTTTTGATTCTATTGCTGTCAAACTGTGAAAAAAGTTGGAAGTTGTGATGTGCTATTTGTCTGGCTATGGACATCCTGTAAGTATATCTCCAAGAGGTATGACCAGTCGTATTTTACTTACACTGGTAACACAAAACCTAAATGATGATAATTTAAATGTCAACAATTTCAAGTCCAAAACATAAAGAAGGAAGAGAAATGATACTGATTATACTTCAAGATTGTAGATTCACAGGAAGGAGATTGAAAAACATTTTCAGAGTCTAATAGTTTGTCCTTAAGACAGGATAAACTAGACATAAATGATTCATGGCAGTTATTTCTCTATCTTGTTTTCAGAAACTTCCATTGATGGAAATTTCATAGTATTCCAAGTTAATCTGTTGCAATGCTTAATTATCTTGCAGTTAAGAAATTTCCTCATGCCTAAGATAAATCTCCCTTTATGCAATTTAGGAGAAGTGCTTGCCATAGGGACAAGGTGTTTTTCCTATGTTTTGTGATTGAAAATATTGTTATAGCTCGATTTTTTTTTTTAATTATTATTATTATTATTATTTTATATGAGGGCTGCTTTGAATGTAATTTTTATTATGCTGGCCCACGAGGTCAGAGGTGGAGGTTGGTGGTATGGAAATACAGTATGAACCTTACCAACGATATTACGTACGATATTACATTTTGTTGCTGTATGGCAGACAGCAGCAGAAGGGCAATCTGGCAAAATAGCATCTGATGTGGAAGTGCGTATGAAACAAAGGTGTGTCACTGAATTCATCCATTCAGGAAAAAAAAAAAAAATGCACCCAATGGCATTCATTGATGCTTGTTCAACATTTATGAAGATCAGAGGATCTTCACAATGAAGCATTGGGTGGTCAGTTTCAGCAGTTGCAGCAGCAACAGTGAGTCACCTCCACTGGTGCAGATTTTTACAATTGTGGCATGCGGGCTCTTGTTCATCACTGGTGAAAATGCATAGCTAACGGTGGTGATTACTTTGAAAACTAGTGTTTTGTAGCTGAGAATTTTACTCCATGAAATAGTTATTGTACTCTGTTGCATTTTCCACAGAAATAAATAGGAGGCATTACTTTCAGAGCAACCTGATATATTAGCTCAGTCCTAAAGAGGTAACCAAATGGATCTTTTGGTCAAATCAGGATGGAATTTATCGCAGCCTAAATATCTAAATGCATCTGTCAGCTCTGTGAATACACAGTTGAAATGCTTCATGTAGACATCTACAGAGTCATGTGATTCCATAACTGCCACAAGAAATTCAAGGCTTGATTTAACTGCCCACCTATACATGTCTGTTGTCTTCTTGGGTACCCAATGAATGGAAGATTCTGATAGGACTGCCATACTGTATGACACAACACCACTGATAATCGTATGCTTTCCTGAATCAGCATCTGGAGGCCACAGAGAAATCCAGCTTAGCCTGGAGAAGCTTTTCTTCTGACAGTGTATATTCATCTACTTTCAGGTGAGTGAAATGGCCTTTTGGGCTCTGTTGGCTGCTTTTGTTGTATGATTTGATTCATTTACCCCCACACAGAGGTTCTAATGTTCCTTCAAGATTCCTTCTAAGACCTAAAAGGTGCAGATGTGACTGCAAGGTATGACACTATATCACTTCAAGCACTCATGTTGTGCCTTGGACATGCTAAAAAGTTTTAAATATAGCTTAAATAGAAATGCTTACAAGTCTTCTAGTACCAAGATCTTTAATAATTCTTTTTCAGTCTGTCCTCATAGCTTATGCTTTTAAGACTACCGTTCATTCTTGTTGCTGCTTCATGGTTTCCTATGATACATCATCATATTTTTCTCTTTTCAGAAGATGAGGTAAAGGAGAGGTGGTAGTTGTATAGCCTGGAAACAGTACTTCAGTATTCTTCAGCAGCACTGCTTCCTGGCTCATTGATCTTAATGTTGAACTTGTATTATTTACATCTACTTTAAAGTAATATTTTGCTCTTGTCCCAATTTGAATTGCACCCTATTTATGCTATTTTCTCCCTCTGCAAATCATTTTGAATTCTAGCCCTGAGTGTCAATGTGCTTGCATCTGCTCTTAGTTTGGTATACTCAATTTAATGAGCAATGCCTCTATTGCACTGTCGAGATAATTAATTAAAATATTAAGTAGTACAGGTTCAGACCAGACTTCAGTGGACCACCACTTGACACAGCTTTTTTATTTTGACACTTCATCATGATATCTACATTTTCTATATGAGTCTTCAGTTAATTGTATATGCAACTCACAACATTTTGATCTAGATAAATTTCCGCTCATTTTGTAGTGAGAACATGATGTGTGGCAGTGTCACATATATTACTTTCCTTGTGGTAGATGACAACAAATCTTTTTCTCCCTTTCTACAGATCGAATTTTCTCTGGAATGACACAATCTGCTCTTGACAAATCTATGTTAACTGTTACTTACCTTCTCTCACTCTTCTGTACGCTTACTAACAGGCAGCCTGTCTTAGCAGTTTTCTGAGTTTGAAAGTATGATGATATCCCTGTACTACCCTTCCTATTCTTTTTTATAGGCAAGCCCTGTGTTTTTCCTCCTTTAGTCGTCTAGAACTTTACCTGTCCTGCACAAATCTTGGATTAAAACCACTAATGTTTTTATTGTTTCACCAGGTTGAAGTCTAAGTAACTCAAGGTAAGTTTCACTAGGCTTAGATGACTAATTTGCAGTATAGTAGGATATTGCCTTAATTTCTCAAATGTTTGAACTTGCTGGAAGGCTTTTTAGGTAAACTTTTGTGCTGCTCAAAAAATTTTTCCCCATCCTACCCCCCACCCCCAGTTTAAATATTGCCATTGAACAATCAGTAATAAAAGATGGAATCTAAAATAAGCTTGAGAGAATATTTTATTTTTGTATCCCTAAACTCTTTTTAAGGCAGCTGTTTACAAACTTCATTAATAATATTAATGCTGCTAGCAGATAAATAATGTTTGGTTTTAAGCATAAAACAAAGCCATACATTTCAAATTAAGTGCTAGAGGAAATGTCTAAAATCCTAAAAATATTNTTTTTCCCTAGGGTTTTTTGTTTTTGTTTTTGTTTTTGTTTTTGTTTTAATTTCAAGCTGCTTAATTAAAAGTGCCTGCTTTTGTCACTCTGACCTGTGTTTTTGTCCAGGCTTAATATGGTACAATTGATACTAGCCCAGTGTGAACTGCTGTTGTGTCTACTAAAGGAACACAGCATAGTGTGATGATGTTTGTTTCCGCTGAGATTTAATGGCTATTTTACTTGGCAGCTGCTTTCTGAGACATGGTTCTCAGAGGGGAACTTTCCATTTCAACAGCCACAGTATAGGTTTCCTCTCTGGTACCGAGTGTCAAACATCTGCTCTCCTCTTATCTTTCCCTTCCAGTCTTCCCTGTCTCTGGCATAGCTTGCTGCAGGCCAGGAGTCCTTTTTATTTCCCCCTCAGATTTATGACAGCAGCTCTTTCTTGCCCAGGCCTACTATGACTAGGAGCTTGTAGTTATTTCAGGCTATGTGGGGAACTACTGTGAACTGCTCTTTCCATCTTTGCCAGTACTACATTTCTCTCTACAAACATTCTTTGAGTGCCAGGAATGATCCTGAAAGTCCCAGAGGTACCATCAGCTAGTGAAGGGAAGAGTCAGCTCCAGCATTCGTGCAGTACTTAATCTTTGTACCTACATGCTCCTGTGGCTGCATTTTTACTCTGGTACACTTCCTTGTTCCCTAGTGTATTTTATTGCCCTGCTCCAGTTCTGTCTTCCTCCCTTAAAAAAACTTATTCAAATGGTATCTGGAACAATTAATTATATCTTATGATCTCATAACTCTTTATGATCTCATAACTGTATATAAATATCTAAAGTGCAGGAAACAGGCGGGTAGGGTGGACTCTTCAGTGGAGTGCAGCAATACAACAAGGGGCAACAGGCAGAAACTGGAAAATACTAAGTTCCATACAAACAAGCAGAACTTCTTTAACAAGCTGACTGATGGAGTGCTGGAACAGGTTGCCCAGAGAGGTTTTGGAGTCTCCTTCTCTGGAGATGTTCAAGACCCATCTGGACACCTACCTGTGCAACCTACTTTACGGAACCTGCAAGGAAGTTGGACTTGATGATCTCTAGAGATCCCTTCAAGTCCCTGCAATTATGTGATTCTGTGTAATTGTGTGTTTAGGTTTTCAGTTTTGCAAGTTCAACCTGGAATTTAATGTAAAGAGATGGTCAACTTAAACTACTGTTTCTTTTCTTTGAGAGTATGTCTGCAGGGTCAATTTAAAATTTTGCATTACTTGGTCTTTACCTTTGTTGATATTCCTCTCTCATTTTCTCTGTTCTTGAAAAGGAATTTCTTTCAATGAACCTTAACCTTTAACAGCAAGTATCTGTTAGGAAATGTGTCTGTGTGTTGTATGAAGAGAAAAATGGATTCAGCTGAATGTACGGATTTTAATTTCAAGTTTCTCCAGGAATGATTACTATTGCTTTCATAGGCCATGCTTAGTCTTCTTTTTGAGCAATTAAGTCATCAAAAAGCCTGTAAGGAAATAAAATATTGCATTATATTGTCTTTTATGAGCTTATTTAGGGGCTTGTACAAGCATACAAGACTCCATTACCTCCTATTAGCAGAATGAACTCTGTCCTCTACTAGGTGGGTTTAAGACCAGAATTTGGATGGCTGGCAGTTGTCCAGCAAGTCAATATCTTTGATGGCTCTCACCTCTGAAGACTCAGGCATCTAAGCTTTCGTTAAGATGTAACACACAGACTTCCAGAATTTTAGCATTCTAAGTTTTTACTAGTAAATAACTATTTGCAAAAGANAGACGTGTTTGATATATTTTCTCTCATGTTTTTTTTCTGTAGAACAGAATCTATTTGCTGAGATCATTTGCTGTAGAAGTATCTTCTATACTTTTTTAAAATATGTATCCTTATTTCATTTTATGATTTTGTGCTTTTTTAATGTACTGTGGGTCAGGATAGATGCATTATCTGTGTTTTTCTTCTTTTTTCTTTTAACCCTATATTCCCTATTTTATCGATAATCTGATTCAGATCACTTTCAGTATTTCTCTTTTCTTGAATAAAGAAATCATTCTTTTGCACATTTTTACTACATTTAAATTTTGCCATACATCTCAACCATCTTTCTGGCCCTCACTGGCCTGGTTCCACCTCCAAATGTGTCTTAATGCCTTTATGTGGAAACCATTTTAATATAAAAGAGCATAATGATTTCTGAGTGGATGTTGCAGGCCATCCGGTCAATGGTCTGTGAACTCAAGTATTTCTAAGTAAACCAGAAACCATTAGGTCATAATAGCTGTGAAATAAAAAGCTAAAACATCTGAATTTTAATAACACTCTAATTATATATTTATTCCTTTCAGTAAAACCACTTATAACTTGTACAGTTTTTCATGATTTCCTGTAATGTTTCTGACAAAGTTGTCAACATCTGCAAACAGTAAATTTAAAAGCAACATGATAACTCCTAAAGCCTCCTTTCTTTGGTGCTTTTTGGAGAGGAGGGTAATTCAGATAAACAGGACTACATCATAAATCAAATGTAGGTTTCTGAAGGTAAATGAAATATGTTGTCCCCTGAAAGACTAGCTTTATGGCTTCTGTGGGTCAGGATTCATGGGACTATGCACATTGAAAGAGTTTTGTATCTAAAACCAGAGTCAGGTAGCCTGAAGTCTCTTAGCTACTGTCAGAAACCATCTGGGTCAGTTGTAGTTCCTTGACTCTGTAAGTCACTAAATTACACTCCCAGAAGTGGGGACATGCCATCTTTCTGCTGAGGAGTCAGACCTAGAAGATAGGAATGGAGTTTGTCCTGCTTACAGATGTAAGCATACACACTGTAGACACATGCAAGGAAATTTGTGATATACAGCTTCTTAAAAGTAAATGGGAAAAATAAATAAATAAATACATAAAATAAACACTCTTAGAATTAATTTAAGTTGATCTACATGTCTATCTTAGAATTACATGAATTAAGCTTCAAAAGTGCCTATTGCTTCCAACAGGCTATGTAAGGTAAGATATTTTGAAGGTTAACTCAGACATAAATACCTGCGCCCTATGTTCAAGGAATAGGTGTGTTTCACTAGAATTTTCTGTCATACATGCTGGTAGTCCGTGTGTCTCAGATACCAGAAGGAGCCTAGGTTCTACACCACCATGTGTGATCTTTTGATGGAGGGATCTAATCTGAAAGAACTCCCAAATGTGCCTACCATGTACCAAAGATTACAGCTTCCCATAGAAGTTTATCGTAGGACAGTTCTTTAAAAGCCAGAATAATATAACTGCGATGATGGCTTCCATTCCTCGTTTCATAGAATCACAGAATTTTTTTTGAGTTGGAAGCGACCCTTAAAGGTCGTCTAATCCAACTCCCTGCAATGAATAGTGACATCTACAGCTAGATCAGATTGCTCAGAGCATGGTCCAATCTAACCCTGAATGTCTCCAAGGATGGGGCATCCACTCCTGTCTGGGCAACTGTTCCAGTGCTTCACCATCTTTACTGTAAAAAATGTGTTCCTTATATCTAATCTAAATCTTCCTTCTTTTAGTTTGAAATAATTTCCCCCTGTCCTGTCACAACAGACCCTGCTGAAGAGTCTGTCCCCTTCTTTCTTGTAGCTCCCCTTTACATATTGAAGGGCCGTATCACGTCTCCCTGGAGTCTTCTTTTCTCCAGGCTGATCAGCCCCATCTCTCTAAGCCTGTCCCTGTGTGGAACATCCCTTGGATCATTTTTGTGGCCGTCCTCTGGAAATTTTCTTCATTCAAAATGGATGTCATACTACGTCTTTCATGCACCTGAAAAGTCTCTGCAGTCCCAATTTGCAGAATATAATAGGAAGTTCTGAAAGTGGACACTATGTAAAAGTGATCAAATAATGCCATTGTGCGAAGTGCAAAGATGTTCTAAAAAATTTAGTTTGACAGATAAGAGAAGGAAAAATGACAAGAATAATGAGAAAGAAAATACTTAAAAATGCCTTCTGGAAAAAGAAAACTTTGTTCTCAGATACCAAGTATGTTAAGGCATTTTATATATACTTATTTTTAAATAAAAAAGCATTAGAGCAACTCAAAGGCTTATCTAGAAAATGTAGAGAGTGCCATTTTCTAGATGGGCCCTCTTTGTGAGCCACTGTTGTAAGAATACTTGGATAACAAGGGATATAATTGCTTTGACTGAGCAATCCAGGCTGCAATGGTCAGCGACCTTGGAGTGTTTTAGAAGGGGGTGGCAAACAGGGAGCTGGCAGCCGACAGTGAGAATGTTTCTGATACTGTAGAAGATTTATAGTTTTTCTCTATGCACCAATCATAGAATTGTTTTTGCCTACTGTTTGCT
>JACDJE010000764.1:161446-221073 GCA_016647715.1 Pavo muticus | reverse complement strand
GTCTTTAAGAGCTCTGGAATTTCCATATCGTAAGTCTAGTACTGGTGAATGTTTAGGGATGAGATAAAAATAAATATTGAACAGTGGTAAAATATATTTTAACAAGCCTATGTAGTTCTGAATTTCAGTGCTCTTCACATACTCTATATCAATGTCCAGCATCCAAAATTGTAAGCTCTTAATAATAATCACCTTATTAACCATTCAAGTTCTTGTACTTTAGGGGAGCTTAAGTTCAGGGATTTAATTTTTGCCTAAAAGCATCATGCAATCATTCAAAAATGCTTCTTGCATTTCCTGCAGAAGGACTACACAGCACCACTTTGGATTATGCTCCATTCCTGCACAGTTAATAATAATTCCAATCCATTGTTATAACATTTGAATTTGAGTGTGATTCAGATGTCCTGGCATAATGTGTGCCATGCTACTACAGTAAATAAATAGCTGCTTTAACTTCACTGGTGCACAAAGTTAAATGTCAGAAAGCCATACTTGCATTTATACACAGAATAATTACATGCCGATCAGAACAGTGTAATTAGGGATACTAATGTAAAGTTTTAACCAAAAACTTGAGTTTGCAGAAAAAAAATCAATAGGAGCAAATAATAATAATAATAATAATAATAATAATAATAATAATAATAATAAAAAGCTGAATGTTTAAACTACATTGTGCAAAACTTTAAAACAGTGGCTATAATACATCTCAACTGGTTATTCGTGTTAACTATTACCTGGTAGAAATGTCATATTTCCTTTCTAATATATATTTTAAATTGGAATCTTTGGACAACTCATGAAAAGCTGCAGATCTTGACTAACAATATATTTAAATTTTCATCATAGAGAACTGAATTTGATGTGCTTAGGGTTAAAATCAACGTGAATTTGATGGTTCAGCTCAGCTACTAATTAATTACAGTATGTATGCCATCAACTTCATGTTACTGTAAAAAATTTAATCCCTTTCCAGATTTAGAGGTCTGGAACTGAATGGAGTGGTTGAAGTCCATCCTTTGATCCCAGAAAGAATGGAGAGAGATAATTATAATATCTATCTTGATTTAGAAGAGTCTATTTGCTAAGCATTTGGTTTCTTGGTGTTGGAAGACATTAACTGAAATCTGGATAAATGGGAAAAATTTGGTGAGTTAGCATCAAGAAGTGAACCATAATTTTACAATGCCAAAATGAAATGAAATGAAATGAAACTCATCTAAAGAAATTATTTGACAGAAATCTTGACCTCAGCTTTACTTTTGATAAACTATTTTTTTCTGTTTTGTCATGATACCTATAAAATGCCACAATATATGTGTATTGAACAGAATAATACTGACCAAACCATGAGATTAGTCTACATATTCAGTGACTCATCCATGAGTGCTTTTTAGCTGATGGCTTTTATGTCAAAATAGAGACGTAAAAATATCATATAATATCAAGAATCATGGATATACATATTTTTGTGCTAAACATTTGCTTTGGTTTTAACCTGAGACTCTAGAATGAATTACTGTAGATGCAAATCTATGGGCATTGAAGGGGAAGATAATGTTTGCATCAACCTTTATGCTGTGAAACTGCTGAACGATGTACATCTCGAAATATGACTCAGGCTCACTTAAGCAAATCCACCATGAAAGGTCAAAATCACTTATGAGGGTTAAACACAAATAAAATGTCATTTTTATAGTCTTTCTAATCCTCAACAGATTCAGAAGACATTTTGATTTTCTCTGAAGGCATTTGCTTATTGCACTGACACAGAAAGGGCCTGATTTAGGTATGTGTTTTTTAAGTGGAGTAAGGGGCAGAATAACAGTGGAGCAAATTCTGACAGTATGAACTGACGGATGAATTAGAGACTAGGTTTGCCAAAGAAGCACATGTGGCATATTTGTTTAATAACTACATATACTTTGAAGGGGAGAAAGTAATAAAATGTTGTTATCCCTGCTCTCTTAGAAAATGACATTGAACTCCTGCGGACTCTTGAGAAATTTGTCAATAGTGAAAACTCCTGAATGGCTGCATGGCTGACTTTGTTGCAGAAGAAAAGAGGAAATGGTTTCTTCCCACTGGAAATGCAAGCAGTGTTCATACATGGGACTGAGTTAAGAGATCTTTCATTTTACATCATTAGCGTTGTTGATAAGATGAACTCCAGAAGAATACAAAAGTAAGTGCCCTTAAGATTGTGATTGCCCTAGCTTCAGCTGTTGTTGAGTTTGAACCTCAACTACCTGAAGGTACCATTTGATAAGAAATAATAATTTAGGGGTCATGGTAGAGACAGACACGTTTTCCAAATGGAGTAGGAAAATGATGATTGCAGTAGTTTTGTACACTGAGTAGAAACGTCCTGCAGAGGTCTTGGACCTTTGCATTTATGTCCTTTCCAAACACTAGGATCTCACAAAGTCACAGACTGATACCAAATTTTGAGAGCAGAAGGGAGAGTAAGACTGTGATGATCCACAAGTATCCTGACAAGTGGAGAAGATAAGGTAAAGAGCTACTGCCCAAGAAAATGGTAAGGGAGCTTGCTCTTATATTACTTGAATGAATGACCTACTTTATTTTACTCCCAAGAATGTTATATGTTTTGCACATGGAGCCCATGTGGAAGGAGAAGGATGGACAGCTAAAGCCATGTGAAAGGAAATACTTGATTTACCCAGGTTGCTGAATGGAAATTTGTAGGCAGTAGGATTATCTCTGTATTGAAGATCTTATATTTGAAGTCACGAACTTCACTGTTAGGTAACACAAACTTCATTGTCATCTCTTCTGTACAGAAAACTACTGCTGTTCTCAACGTAAAGCTCTTAATCAGAATGCCTTTCAAAGTGACCTTTCATGGCTGGAGCTCCCGATTTTTGGATAAGCAGCAGAATGACTAATTTTCATTTAATAGCAGCCACAAGTAAGTCCACTTATACAGGCTGCATGTTAGTATTTGATGGTGTTCCTCAGTATACTTGAAACTTCCTACAAAGGAAGTCTGAGGTAAATCAGTTAATAAATGAATGTGAAACATGTCTTCATTAAAAATGTAAAGAAACCTTATTGTCAGCTAAACTGAAAACCATTAGAGATTTACCAGTGCCTAGTGAGGAAGGCATCACCATCTGAAATCCCTTGCTTTTACTGGAAATAAACAGAAAAGAATAATCCTTCTAGGCACTCTGAAGATGGCATTCCATGGAAGAATTTAGGCTGAAATTATGGACTTGTGGTTTCCATAGCCTTTTATATACTAGAAGGAAAAGTCCCCTTTGCCTAACATTGCTAGCACGAGGAACAAAAATAATTTTCTGTTGAAACTTGAGATTCTGTAAATGACCTTCACATGGTATTATTTGGATTCAGAGCATTTTCAGGTGCAAAGCTCTATACTATGAAGAAAATATATTTAAATGAGAGAAAAGGTATTAATTTTGATGAGACTTCAAGGGAGTTTGCTTTAGAATAGACCCAAACTCAAACATACCTATTACTTACCTAAAGATGTCCTGACTCTTAAGAGCCTGTCTGACAGCAATTTTTCTGTGTTGTATGCTACAAAGTAAAATGTACATTCTTCCTAACACATAATTAGTTCTCTTGGGGCTTACATAAATTGCAGTTCTTATACACTTGTGGCTGGCACAAAGTAAATTTGAGAACTGAAAGCCTTAGGATAATGTCAATCTCTAAACTGTCCACCTGTGATAAATCTAGATCTGCCCTTTGAATGTTTCATCGAGCTGCAAAATAAATAGATAAAAAAATAAATCATCCTGCTCTGAGACCTGGAGTCTAAAAACATATTAATTTTGTGTTCAGAAATAAAACACGTAAGCCATCACAAATTCATGTTATTAAAATATGCCCATGTTTCAGATATTAATGCTGAATTTGTAGCTACAAACTGAGGAATTGGAAACTCTGATCTCCTGGGAGGATCAATTGGATATAAATGAGCAGCATGTTCTTATTTATGCTCACCTATTCACTCATGAGCAGGGAGGTTTCTACTGGTATCCACAACCTCATAGATACAGAGAATTAACCTAATTACAGTAGCCATATCAGTAGACTGATCCCATGCATCCCAGGAGCCTAAGGGATCTGGCTGATGTGGTTCCTGACCTGAGCTCCATCATAGAATCACAGAATCAAAGAATCATAGAATCACTCAGGTTGGAAAAGACCTCAAAGATCATTGAGTCCAACCACAACCTAACCATACTACCCTAACTCTAACAACCCTCTGCTAAATCATGTCCCTGAGCACCACATCCAAACGGTTTTTAAACACATCCGGGGATGGTGACTCAACCACCTCCCTGGGGAGCCTATCATATTTGATAAGTTGTGGCTGTCAGGATGTCAATGACTGGAGAAAAGGAAATAACACTCTCATGAATAAGACAAGGAGGAAGGAGGATCTGGGGAACTACAGGCCAGTGAGCTTCACCTCTGTGCTTGGGAAGATCACAGAACAGATCCTATTGGAAAACATGTTAAGGCATATGAGGGACAAGCGAGTGATCTGTGACAGCCAGCATGGCTTCACCAAGGGAAGCTCATGCCTGACCAATCTGGTGGCCTACTGTGATGGAGAGACAGCATTGGTGGACTAAGGGAAGGCAACTGATGTCATCTACCTGGACTTGTGCAAGGCCTTTGACATGCTGGGAGACCTCATTGCAGCCTTCCAATATTTAAAAGGAGTTTATAAACAAGAGAGAAATCAACTTATTACATGGGTAGATAGTAATTAGACAAGAGGGAATGGTTTCAAGCCAAAGGAGGGGAGATTTAGATCAGGTGTCAGGGGGAAGTTTTTTACTGAGAGGGTGATGAGATGCTGGAACTGTTTGCCCAGAGAGGTTGTGGATATCTCCTCCCTGGAGGTGTCCAAGACCAGGTTGGATGGGGCCCTGGGCAGCCTGATCTGGTACTTGATCTAGCAGTTGGCAACCCTGCCTGTGGCATGGAGATTTGAATCTGATGATCCTTTAGATCCCTTCCAACCCAAGGCATACTATGATTCCATGATTCTGTGATTCTACGATTCTACGATTCTATGACTGACAAAATGTTTATCTGACTGGAGCTGTAATTATATACAAACATTTAAGAATAGTAATGTTTCACTGGATAAACTAACCTACTATGTGTACCACATTTAATAACTTCATGGGTATGTTGTAATCACTATTCAGTCTGGCCAGAGAACATGAAATGGTGTCAAGACCATCAAAACAGAGAAAAATAATGAAAAGATGCAGTCAGTCTTGAGGCTTATTTCCAATGTTAGATGACCTTATTCTTCCATCTTAATGAGTAACTGT
Organism: Pavo muticus; assembly: GCA_016647715.1. Lineage (NCBI taxonomy): Eukaryota > Metazoa > Chordata > Aves > Galliformes > Phasianidae > Pavo > Pavo muticus. Next base: position 215,722 of record JACDJE010000764.1, on the reverse strand, counting down.
ACTTGGCTAGATTTAATAATTCTGTCCAAAATTCCTTGACTGCATGTTTCTAGGTTCAGAGGTATCACAATGGGCTATAGTATCCTTCTTCTCTGTATGAGTGTTTCAAACCAAGCCTCAGATGAGAGTGAATTACTTTGGGTGACCGTTCATCTGTATGAAATGAGCTTGATGATATATATGTGTTGACTCATTAAAATAAACATTACAGTTACTGATCTTTGACATATCTCCTGGAAATCTGAGCCAAGTAATCTAGTCTCAAATTTTGAACTGCTATCTTTACAGTAAGCTTAATTTCATCTGATTTTTGAGTGTTGTGGCTTTATGTGAATAAAGAGAAGACATCATAAGGCAGTAACTTGCCACTTTATTAGGAACTGCATTTGCTCTTACATTTCTTATACACATTCTTAAAATCAATCTGTTAACCAATAATTCAAAATACACTTCTGTGCATACATCTTGCTCTTCTTGTATTATCCTGAAACCGTTGCACAATGAAGGAACTTTCCCTTGCTCCCCATGTGGTAAAGTACTGGGATTGATCTGTTAGATATAAAGAGCTCAGATATGAGCATATGTGTAGGAAGTATCTTCACTGTTCACTTCTTTCTAAAAACACTAATTCAGTCTTCTAAATATATATATATATATGAAATGCCTGTTTGTCAGATGTTAGCATTTTTTTATTTTTAGAAAAGAAATCATGCAGAAAAAAAAAATGAAGGGGAGAAGGTAGAAAGAAAAATCTTATTGGAAGTTGACTGCTTTCTGTTTCCTATAATTCCTAAAGAAATCTATAACACAGTAGGAGGTGTCTGAAAAGCTCCCTTGCTGTACTGGAGTGAGCAGATGATTTGTTGTAATGCAACTAATAGACTTATGTTTGCTTATCTTTTGGACTCTCACCTGGAAATAAATTACATTCCATGATTTCTTTACCCCTGTGGTCCCATTACACTGCAGGTTTGCTTTCTGGAAGAAGACAAGTCTGTGTTGTCTATGATGGGGTGAGTTTGTCCTTCACAAATAGAACTGGAAAGCTTCTTTGGATGTGATGGAGTAAGCTTTGGAGTACTAAGTCCTGAAACACGTTTACAAGTTCTGTTGTTCTCATATTAAGAGTGAAAAACCTAGTGACTGCTTAAGTGAGAGAACCTAACAACAGTATGCCTGCATGTGTGCACATCTATGTTGAGGCAAATATTTACTGCATAAATGAAAAAGTGAGAGAAAGACCTTAGTGGAATTACGTGATTAAGAGTTAATGAAACTGTTTAGGTAAATCCAAGACAAGATTATTTGGCTTCCTCAAAATTGATTCTGAAATTTGTAAGTGAAACAAAAAAGAATTTAGGCAGAGAATAAAAATAATATTTTTAAATAAAAAAATTTTTAAAAAATGAAGGAAGGTACAAGAAAATAGGATGTGATGTAGCTGAGTGGGAGTAAACAATTTATAAAGCAGAGGATGTAAAAAGTGAATGTAAGACAGTCAGACAGTCCATCTGTAACTGATGGAGAGAAGAAGAGAATAAGGGTAAAATTAGATAAGGGTTAAGCCTGGTAGACTCAGCCCTAATTTCTACTCGGAGTTTAAGGGATTACTTTTGAAATAGGCAAGAGTTTCACTCATCACTTGCCTGAATACAATGGTATTTCAGATCTCTTAACTGATTTCACTGGTGTTTGAATCAGATTTTCGGAGTCAATATGTTAAATTATATATATCTGCCCAAAAAAGTCTATGATTGTTTAACTCACTTTCTGAAGGTATGTTATACTAAATTGTCTGATTTGTCTTGTCATTAGCATATATTTGAATGGCCTGGACATAACTTATCTGTTCTAATGTAGGCATTTAAAAATTATACACCTAGATGTGAGCTGATTTACAATTAGGAAAAAAAAAAAGCATACGGAGAAGACCATTCATTTTATCGTGAGATAGGCATTTAAGATGAACAAGAGGTATTGCCCTCCAGAGTTGCCTGTTTGATCCCATTAACTGCAAGAGACAAGTTACTAGCTCAGACTTATGAGGCTCAATCAGATAAATTGTTCCCTTTTTCTTTTTTTTTTCCCAGTATATATATCCCCATTCTTTAATAAAACTAATTCCTACTTTTCATGAATAAGACTCATTTGGAGCTTCATACATACATTTAATTTTCCCCGTTGTCTTCCCAATTTGTTCCCATTAGGTATCTCCCACTGATGATTTATCACTTTGATTTTCTACGTGTTTCTTACTCTTGCACCATCAAATCGTCTACTCTGGAGAAAAAATCTGAAATAACAGTCACAGCATTTGAGCTTCATAGGCACATTGAAGGCAAAGAAATTGAGAAGTCTATTAAAAAAATACAGAGGAGGTAGGATCTTAAATTAAAAATCCCTGAGGAATAATGTTAATTCAACTTACAAAATTCAAATACAAGCTTCATAAAAAATAAATATTCTCTTTTAAGCCCCGCTTCAAGGCAAACAGAATTTTTAAACTAACAACTATTACCTGTGGGTTCATTGTGGGTATACTGAGCTTGTATCTTAAGTATCCCACTTTTTGGAATATCTGGATGAAGCTAAGATCCTATGTGTGAGCTGAAGCAAACATTGCCTAATGCAAGTTTCTTATCTCTTATTCTCCTGTAAGAAAGGACCAAACTCTGCCTTTTCACTAGAGGCCATTTATTTAAATTTTAATACACTCCCACTCCCATCCCTCCTTGCTCCTTCTAATAAATTTTGTTAAATCCTTCCATTTAACTGAAAACAGTTTTATGGACTATAGTAAATGCATCAGCTTTCCTGGCTCCAAAGATTATATAATTCATCTTTTTCTCAAGATCTCACCAATGTCCACCTCTGAAGTTCCTTCACCTAGAAGTGATAAAGGAGGAAATAGCCACTCAGCTACGTTACACTTTCTATTAGTGTAGTCTACTTTTCTATTTTTCAGTAATCTCAGAGAGGAATTAAAAAAAANTTTAAGTTAAAAATAAAAGTCAGCATTGGGAAAATATCTCTGAAGAATTTTTTGCTGTGATTTGTTTCTGCCTTCCCTACCGTGTAAGTTTGTGTAGTAGTCTGTACTAAATGAGAAATATTAAGGTAATAAAGTGCTTAATTTAAGTTCCATCACTGAAATGACAGTTATGAGAGAGAAAGAGAGAGAGTCGCCTAATGCTGTAATTAATATTACTAGTTAGACTGCCTGACATTCTGAGGGATTAAAATGAAACAAACAAATAAATTATTTCTATGGAAAGAATTACTATTAATTTGTGAGAGCTGGAAACTCCAAAGGGAAGAGAGTTCTGAGGCTGATCTACTTTCATCTTTTCTTTGGAGACAGCACGCCAAGATACTCCATTCTCCAATTTCTAAGACTGCTGAAATTTTTTTCTCTATTCTTCCTGGGAACCATACTAATACTTGATGGTACTTGTTTGTGTCTTACCAGCCATTTTGGGTTCTCTACATTCTTCATATTTTTTCCCAAACTGTGTGCCACATTGCTCCCTGGAAATATGCATCCTGTCTTTTCAGAGAGTTTCATCTGTCCCACTGTGTCACAGCCTGAGTGGAGCAATTTCTCTGTTAGTGAATTAAAGTTGTGCTCAATTGTTCTCTGCAAACAAGGCTGACTGCCTTGGAAATGTTTGAGTCTGGACTATTAAGCTCTTATTTTCTAAAGCTGAGTAACTATGGCTGAACTGATCCCAGTTATCTATTAACTTCCAAATATAGACCTAGCATAAATGTCCCAGGGCATACCATGCAGGAGACTATGCTCTTAAATAAATTGAAGAGATGAATGAATTCCAGTGCAGGAGAAAGCTCTATGCATCCTTTTAATTCATTAGGATAGACACAATTGCTTTTGTTTCTCTCTACTACTCAGCTCAAACTTTTGTGAATTGCCCACACACAGAGTTATGAAGAAATGTATAAAAGAAATACAGTCTTTCTTAAGGCACCCAAACTTTGCACAGTGTCATGGAGGCTGGGAGCCTGGAAATGGGGAACCTCTTTAGGGAGTTGTACATTAAAGGCTGCATTGTTCAGTTTGAAATGTGAGTGAACTACTTTATTTGTGCAAATTTCTCTTGAACTAAGAGTTCTGGGAGCCTTTGTTAAACTCAGAGACATGAGGGATGTAGCTACTACTTTTGAACTAAATTCTAATACATGCTTTCCACTTCTTCTCATCATGAAGATGAGAGGAGAAAGGAGGCATTAGATGTGCTTTTCTTCTTTTTGCAGTAGTTGGTATCACTGCAGCTAGCCTCTCAGTCAAACTCCTGGCAGAAAATTAACATACAGGATCCCACACAGTGCAGTTAGTCAACTTCTCAACCCCTTTGCGCTCCTCTGCTTTATCTTAAACATCCATTCCAGACAGACTAGAGAAGTACTCTCAGTTCATGCATATGAAACTCTGTCAGAAATATTTTTATTTGCTGTGGAGTTTTTGTGGGGTTTTTTGTTCATTTGTTTGTTTTGTTTAGTTTTTCCCCTTATCATTAAGAATGGATATAAGTTAGTTTCTCAGGACTAGGACCCTTGATTTCAGCAGAATTATGTGTTTGGGAAAGAAAAGTGGGCAGATAAATTTAAATAAATTGGACTAAAACAAGAGGTGTAGAGAAATGGGGAAAAAATATTCTTAAAAGTGCATTGTCTGCCCAGCTGAAATCAAACAAAACAGAGAAACCATAAACAAAACGTCCTGCCACAAATGGTTTATGGCAAAACCCTATATGGTTTTGTTTGTTTGTTTGTGTTTTGTGTCCTTTTTTCTCTTCGCTATATAAGTGTGGATTTTCTCAATAAAGTGAAGCATGATGATTTAATCATATTGATACCTGTCATGACTCTGGAACCTTTCTCCTCGTCACCCAGTGACAGGACAGGAGGCAACGGGCACAAACTGAAAAACAGGAGGTGCTGTGAATACACATTGCCCAGGTGCACTGTGAGACGTCCCTCCTTGGAGGTCTTCACAACCAACTGGATGTGGTTCTGAGCAACCTGCTCCAAGTGGCCCTGCATGAGCAGAGGTTGGATCGGATGGCCCCCAGAGGAACCTTCCTAAGCCTAAACCATTATGTGATCAAGATAGCCAGCAAGACACTGTGAAATAGCTTATCCATCAGGAATGGTAGAAGAAAAGGAAACTTGTGAAAAAGAAATGGAAGAATGATGGAAAAATCCTATTCAGGACTTAGACCTATCTATGACTACAGATGAATAATCTTCATGAAATCTAATAGTCAGAAGTGTGTAATCCAAAATAAGAAAGCAACTTGCCCAAGATTGTGAATCCTCAGTCCCTGTTACCTTGTTCAAAGAAGATAGGGAGCCATCTAGAGCTGATCCACCAGTGAATTATAGTGCTTGATTTGCAGAGGCAGAAAGAATAATTGGAGTGTTGAATTAAAATGTTTAGCAGCAAGTCTCCAAACTTGTAACCTAATGCAAGGAACAGACTGTAAAATGGTCTGTCAATAAACCACAAGTAATTTGTTGATTTTTTTTTCAATTTTCTAACATATGAGACATCTGATTTAAATTTGATACCATAAATGCAGTATTGTTACTGAATTTCCTACCTCTCTTTACATTATGGAATAAAGAAACTAGTTCCAGAGGAATTCCTTTCTGTTTCCTCTGAAAAATCTGTTACTTCTAAATAAGTATGAGTCTAGGCAAACTTGTTTCATATTTCATGATTTGTTGGTGCTTTACATTGATGTGAATTCATCAAATTGTGCTGAACCCTGAACCAAATTTTATGATTAATGTATCAGAACAAATTCTCCCATGGACCACGGTCATTGTCATCCAGATCCAAGGGCTCATAATGGAATATGCTTGAACGTCAGTGAGGTTTTCAGGTGGTAATGAATTGGCTTAGACTAAGAGGCTCTTGGTGGATTCTAATTCCCTGCTGCCTGCAGCAGGAGAAAACAGCCCAGGTTAAAACCATCCATTATCAGTCTCAGAGTATGAGTTTAATTCCTTGAGGCTGAGAGCTGGAATTGGCATTAGGTTGTTCTGACAGAGTGTAGGAAATCAGAACATAACTGAAACAGGAAAGGAATTAGGAGGGTGGAAAAAATAGAAGCAAAACAACCACAACTTCAAAACAGTTCCTACTGCATGCAATTCAACCCACGCCTATTGTGCTTAGCTCCCTTTTCCCATGCACTTGTTTTTGATCTACAGCACACGCGACAGTGGTAACTGCTTAGACCAAGGGAACATTTGCAAGCTATCAGAGGAGGTGGAGTCACTTAGGCAACTGGAAAGGGAAACTCTGCTGTTTCTCAAGATATTTATAGAAGGGTACCCCACTGCCATTTGTGCTTCAGGGAGGTCCTTCCCTTGATTACTGATAGTGTGTACTTTAGCCATGTGTGGTGCAGCAGATTGGGTTCTGTATTGTAAGCCACAGTTCCCTTTTCCCAGAGCTTCCTTTGAACTTTGCAGCCTTGTGCAATAAAGTTACGAGTGGTGCTGGACTGGCCCACCCAAAGAGCAAGATATTTCTTGGAAGCTGTCTTCCACTTCCCTATGGTAAGCTACTGTGAAACTGCTGTAGTAGGGTCTCTGTGTCAACAGAGTTTTCTTTCCTCTCCTCGCTCCAGCTTGCCCACTGGAGGCAGACTTGGACTGACACCAGCTGCACTAGCACCCTTTGCTCAATGCTGTCTCCAGCTTGGGGCCTAATTACTACCTTACTCTGTGTGGACTGTTTGTAAGGCAGGATGTTCAGTGACAATATCACATGTGCCCAAAGCTATTGTTTCTGCTTTTATTTTTAATTGCAGTGTTCTCAATAGTTGGACTTCTTCCCTTTTCTTTGATTATGAGAGAAAAGGGGCTATGTTCCATGTGTTTCATTACTAACAGTGGTTTTTAAATCTCCACCGTACTCAGAACAACAGTTGAAAATTGTTGTCAGGTCCCACTCCCAACAACAGCTGGTGCATTTTCAAGGACTTTGGTTTAAGATGAGAGAGGGCGAGAGCACACTAGAAGGGGAGCAATCTTATCCAAACACTCCGTCATTCCCTTGACTGATAGGGTCCTTGGCCAAACTCTGCAAGTCTTTCAAATATATTCTGTTCTGGGGTGGTGTGAGTTTCAGAGGGTTGCTCTGGCACTTGTGACTATACACAAATTAATGTTATCTCCCCCAAATAAGTACTGACTCCAGAAGGATAACAAGTACAATTTTCACAACTCATTGTCTTTGCGCAAAGCAAATTGCTGTAGAGCATAGAGATATTCAGGGATTTCTCTGAGAAGTTTGCACTTAACTAGGCACTGAGCATTACAAGTAGTTGTTTAGTACATCTGCAAACAAATATATGCTTGAAAACCAAAACTATGAGTGTGTGTTTTTATTCTGTGACTTAAAAAACAAACATGCAAGAAGAGAATTGAGAGAGAGAGAGANTTTTTTTTTTTTCCCACTAGCTTGCCCATTTTAAGTTTCTATTTAATTAAATGATGAGTACCCAGTATAGGAGTATGCTATATGTCATTGCTGTTCCTGTTGAATAGAGATTTTTCTGAACTCCCATCTGTGAAGGCCAGCTCTCTAATTTAAGTTTGAGATGCTCGTGTTTTCCATTCTATTAGTCTCCAAACTTTTGGCCATAAATTTAAGTGGAAGCACAACTGGAGTTTATGGCTCTCAAGATAAAACTCTCATGCTGTTAAATTTCCCAAGTGAAGAACCATTTTCTGCAGCTGGGGGTGCGAAACTCAGGCAAGGCTGTCACAAGGCGTTCGTCATTCTATAGAGATGAAAAAATTACAGCGTTGCCCTTCACATGACAATGGAAATTGCCCACACTTGTTCCTTCTCCTTTATTTCTGCAGCCTCAAACGTCAGCCTGTGCTACAGGTACTTCAGATGCTAGTCTTAGGTTTTATACCTGAAGAACTGTAGATATCACTGGGCAGAAATTACCATCTGTGAAGTAAGTCACTCTCTACACACAGAGATGCATCATACAAAACTCCCTTGCATGAGACTAATCAGCAGAAGAGGTTTTCACACCACCCAAATTTAGCCCCATAATGTCTGAAAGGTCCACCTTATTTCCATTTCCTAAAAGATGTTTTGAAAATTAACTCTAAAAGAGACCACAGCAAAATAACCATCCTTCCTTTTTTTCCCTGATTGTGTTCAATCTCACAGATATCTCTGGATTTTTCTCAGCTTTCTCTCAGTAACTGCTACTCTCTTATTTGTAGGCAGGAGCTGTATGCTTCACTTTGTGATCATTATACTGTTCACAACTGAATCAGTTATGGCTTATTAATCTGTTATGCCATGTACATGAAAGGTGGAGGAGGAACATGTCTGACTACTGCATTCACTAACTAGCAACAGAGAGTTTAGAGCTGTGAAGGGGTTAATATCCATTCTTCTTTTTTTTCCCCCCAAAATACCTATTTCTGATCATCTTCTTCCACTGATAACACAATCCTTTGCTATGTTTCTTTTAAGCTTAGGCATAAACATGAAACTAACTCGGAATGTAAATGACATAAGAAAGTGATTTAACTTTCAACTTGCTTTACCCTTTAGCAAAAAATACCAAAATCTCTTTTGACTTTGCTAGTTAAATGCATTTTAGGCAAGTCTACTTTGTACAGGAAAAAAAAAAAATATGTGACAAAAGGGCAAATAGGAAAAGGCAATGCTGAGCACAGTTCTGCTGAAGCTTAGTTTGGGATACAGGGAGAGGCACTGTGTTCACAATTTCAAAAGGAGAAGTGTACACCTGTTTTAGGAAAATACTGATTTGCAGCTGCATTGTACTTCATTTCAATGGGATCCTGCTGATCTGATTAAAAGGTGCTGTTCCACAGCCACATTATCTCATTCACTTTGAAAGGGAAAGCAGAGGACTTGATCAAAACATGCCTCCCCATGGTTGCATTCTCAGAGCCACTCTCACAGCAGAAGCGGATGACATGCATGAGAATTGCTTTTTTCTAGAATTGTTAAATGAGTATCTGATAGTGGAAATGCTTCTCGCCTCTTCTTTGTTCTACAGTCTTACAGAAGAGCCAGTAGTCCTGACAACTATCAATGATGTCCTTCCACTATCCCTTCTCTCAGCTGGGTTTCTATGAAAGTACTGTCTGTGCAAGGAATAATATTTTGTTAGACTTTCTTGTTACCTGCCAAAAATGATTAGTATGGTTGATTATAATAAGTTTTTTGAATAGACCAAAATGCAATTTGCAGTTTTCCTTCATTTTCATGGAGATAGTAAATTTGTTTTCATTGTTATTAACAGATCATGGTTTTCTTTGACTTTGAATTATTTAAACCCTGGTTTATGTCTAAAGGTGGTTGTGAATTATGCCAAAATTCTTAACATAAGGATGAAAAAGTTTGTTGAAATTATACTGTTGTATCCTAGATATTTTCAACCACCTAATAAGAGATGTCCATCATTCTGCTACACTGGATTTCAGATGTAGAATAGCAAAATGCTACACATGCTAAACATGTTGAATACCAGGAACACAGAATACTCTGTCTTTAATCCTTTTATAGCAAATCGGCTGTTCTGATACAGGTATATGGCAAGTAGCCTAGTCCAAGGATCTGATAATGAAGATACTGTCTGCTGTAAGTTGCTTGTCTGAAAAAAAAAACGCTTTTCATAGCCATTGGGATTTCTGCTGTTATACCTCAAAACACTTTCTTTCTTCAGGAGGGAATAACATCCTGTATGTCAACTGCCTGCGTATTCAGGACTCTTTTTTTTTTTTTTTTTTAATTATTATTATTTATTGTGATTCTTCAGGCTGAGACTTACAACCAAAAATTAATTATCCTTATTTATTCAAAAATGTGCTAAAAAACCTGGGTAATAAGAGTTCCTCTAAACCTGTATAATATTTTTGATGACAAACCACATCATGATTTATCTCCTAAAATGCAAATTGATTCTTTCATTTTACATCTTCAAGGGTAGACTTCCAGTATATCATCTTCATGTAACCTCTTTAATTAAAATAAGAGTCAGGGAAAAAAAAGAATATTGTAGTAGAAATCTGAACCTTTCACTTTTATGCTTTCCTTAATAAAAACAAGCCTTACAATGTCAGATTTGACTCATACCACCTGAGTAGAAGTTTGCCAATGCAGAACTGTGATCTGAGTACCTGTTCTGGAAATGTAAAACAGACTAGTGGTGAGAAAAATAAGACAATATAGATTGGCTTGCTGTGGTACCCAGAATCCAAAGAAATTCTTGATTTGGAGATTCCAGGTTCAATCACCTGTTGGGAAAACAATAAACAGTAGTCTGTTCACATAAATATTGCTGAACTGAGGCAGAAGATGTGTTGAGAGCCTTGACAATCAAGGAGAGTTGCACACCAACTGTGAATTCTCTAATAAAATACACGGACATTTGTTTCATGGCAGTTGGAACACATCACTGTAGAAAATGTCATTACAGAACTAATTAACACCAGACAGCATTTTCCTTAATAGCAGTACTAACCTATACCACTATTTTCATGTTCATCACTGCTCATAATGCATCACTCTTTGGTATCAAAAATTTTAGGTTAAAAGCCAAAATCAAAGATTTCTAGGGTCACAATGGATAAAGGGTATTCCTGTATTTTCCAAAGTCAGAGAAAATTCACTATAAAATGTAATTGTTCCATTCAACCTCACTATGTGGTCAAAGGGTGAAAATATAAGGCAAGGACAAGGATAGAAATTTCTGACACTAAGCAGAGACTGGACCTCTGCTCCAGTTTACAATGTTCTGTCCGAATGCTGGTAAGTCAGAAGCTCATATTCTGCTGCAGTCTGCCTTTGTTATACTTCTTTTTTTTATTATTATAGTTATGCTCCTAATTACACTGCCAACAAAGCAGATTGTTTATGGTCTCTTTGCCTGATTGTACAGCTAATACACTTGCACTACTCTTTTTTTTTAATTATTATTATTATTATTTTATTCAATGAATAGCTGGAAATAACTGCTGGCCACTTTTCACAGTCATGTCCCTCCAGTTACTGCATCTGATACATGACTCAGATTTTACCATTTATACACAGCATTATTTTGCCAAAGTTTTCTTCTTTTCAGTGACAAACATAAAAATTGTAACTTTTCCCCATAAAGACCAATATATAGCAGTGATCCCAACACTGAGTTTAAATAAGTTCACAATAATTCTTAAGCAAGCTTCAAGACGATAATAAAGTGGTAGCTTAAGTAGAAAGGGTACTCGAAAAGTAATGCCTCCTATTTTATCATGGTGGCCCACAAGGTCACAGATGGGTGTCGATGGTATGGCAGTAGGGGGTGAACCTTCTCACCAATATTCCATTACATTGTATTGCTGTGTAACAGATGGCAGCAGAGAAGCAGTCTGACAAAATGGCTTCTGACATGGAAGCGGATATGAAGCAAAGACACGTCACTGAATTCCTTCATGCAGAAATAATGACACCCATTGATACTCACTGATGATTACTGCATGTTTATGGAGACCAAATAGTAGATGTGAGCACAGTGCGATGGTGGGTGGTGCGTTTCAGCAGTGGCAACAGTGACAATGGGTCCCTTTCACTGGTGCAGATATTTACAAGCACAGCATGCAGGCTCCTGTTCATCGCTGGGGAAGGTGCATTGCTAACGGTGGTGACTGTGCTGTGAACTAGTGTTTAGTAGCTGAGATCTTACTCATTCAAATAATGTTATTTTTTTTTTTTTTTTTTTTTTTTTAGTTTTCATGGAAATAAATAAGAGGCATTACTTTTGGAGCAACCTTGTAAATTTGTGTTAGGTTTCAAAGGGCTTCTAGCAAGTTCTCTGCAGTGAGGTGAGAACACTCATTGGCTTCTGAGTTTCTAATTTCTGACATGTTATTATTTAATTCAATTTTAAGAGGTACTGAATAAAATGCATAAATAGCATGTAGGTTTGGGGGCATATTACTTTTATAATCAATGGCTATTGAAATTGATTATATAGTCAATGAAGCATTCGGGAGTTTTCAGTAATAAGCAGCTCATAGACATGGTCTGTGCTCAGATTCTGTGGGCCAAACAAGTACTTCACATTTAATCACTTGTCTCTGTTAACCCTTTTGTCTTAAACATCCCATATGCTAGAATATTTGATTGGCTTGTAAAGGCAAAAAAAATAGTCTAATCTTCAGAGCTTCAGGAGTTGATAAGAAAAGTAATGTCCTAGAAATCCTGATAATCCTCATGACTAATTTCATAGTGATATTAGTGATATTTTCCATTTACTCACTTATTGCTCAAGTTCTTAATGATTTGAACTAACATAAAAATAAACTTAAAATTGATCAAATATGGCAAAATCCATTTAGTTCTTCCGCAGAACTGCTAAATGGTTGTAGCATTTTGTGGGTAGATTGGCAAACTGACAGCTGTACTGCTTCCCAAAGAGAGAGAGAGAGTGCTGACTTACTTGTTTCGGAAGCTATGGAAAATCTTTTAGAAGATAATGATGAACTATAATGATAGGTAAGAGAGCAAGATACAAATTATCAAGCTGACTTTCAATTCAGGCTGCTTTTTAGACTTCATCAACACAACCAGCACAAAGAGGGTAGATAAAAGGTGAGCATAGACTCTCAGTGCTACCCTTTATCTTGGAAAAATCTATTGCCACCATCTCAGAAAGATTATTTTTGTGTATGAGGAGCACAGACTCATTTAAAGAGCTGATACACAGAGTGAATGACAGACTTTGTACACATGGTGAGACACTGGAGGTGATTTCATTTATAGTCTTGGGAGAGCTGAGTGTTCTGGAGGAACTGCACGTGCCCTCATGCCATAGGCACTCAGCATTTTGTAGAGCCTCAGAGTCCTTGCGCTGAATCTTTATAATTACGCCCAGATACAGAAGAATATATAGGCTGTGTTTGGGCTGCAAAACATAAGTGAAGAGGCAGAAAAGCTGATCCACAGAGTGAGCATGGTACTTGTAACCTCTCCCTCTGCTCTCCCTAGCAGTATTGCTGTGTTGAAGCCCTCACCAGACCCTGGCACAGCTGACTAGCTCCAGTGAGACCACTCTGTTCACACTGCAGTGCAAAAGGTGGGACTGCCATACTCCTTCCTTTCTCAGGCCTAGACATGTAAGATTTTTCTAGCTGCTCATATGAACTCTGAACTAGATGGTATTTCTGTTAATCAAAAAAAGTATTGTTGGCTTTCCTTAGGCTTTTTGTGACCTCAGTCTTCAACAGTGGGAGGTTATATCATGGATTTTGGAAAGAAAGAGCATCATTACAGACTGTCATTTCAACATCTACCTCCCACAGCTCACTAGCATTTTCTCTACAAGTCTGTTCCTTTGTAAGTATTGTCTTTTATTTGGCTTTTCCTTCACTAATATCTGATTGATTCAATGATCTTTACAGTTAACCTGTCAAAACAGTTAAGATAGTTAAATCAAAATTTACCAGCCTACTCAAAAAATACTTGGTACATTAGCTAGCTAAAGATTTTGTATTTCAAACATTGCTAAAGATTTCATATTTCATACATTGTCTTAGCTTCCATTTCAGGAAGGTCATTTGAACATCAAAGAAATACTGAATTGTTTATTGATTTCTTAATTATTCACTGCTCGTGGTTACTTCATGTTCCACTGCATTGTTTCTGTTTCATTTTTCTTTAACACCTTAAAGTTTAATAAACAAAAATATTAAACAACAACAATCTTTAAACACACAAGGAGCAAGACTGTGATTTTGAAATCTCTTTTTTTTTCCTAATAATTAATCTGTTGAATCCTCATTGTGGAACACATCCTCATCTGTGTAATAAAATTTAATTTTATTTTTGCATAATGTGTGTGCGTGTGTGTGTAAACACATACAAATATGAATGCATGCATGTGCACCAGGACTCTGTTTGAGTACAGGAACAGAGAAAAAGCAGCTATGAGGCAAAAATTACAGTTTCAGTTATGTGTGGATCTAAAGAGTCTGATTTTGTTCAATACATTTAATGGATCAACATGCATCAGTAGTGATAGATATTAAAGGAGACAGGTTGCTTTTTCAAAATAGTTATAGTTTCCAGCCCAGGAATGGGTTACATTCCTGTGCTGTCTTATATTTCTTATACTAATAATGAAGTAACTTACTGAAGCATCTTTTGTTGAACTGCAGAAAACGTTAGACTTTAATCCTAAAAATGCTCAGTTCAATTAAATGTTCAAATGCCTATGTAGGAAGAATTATTACTTTTTTTTTTCTCTTTATTACATTTAACTGCATTTTTTTTTTCTTTAAGTGTTACTGCAGCTAATGGAAAAAATTACACCAATTAATTTTTTTTTTCATTTTTTCCCCCTTTTCACTGTAACATTAGATAAAGACAATCACATAAAATCAGAAAAATATTTAATTGAATTTAACTATAATTGAATGATGTTGGTGATGCTATTTTCATTTGAGTCTCTAATTACAGTTTGTCTGGTTGTTCTATGTTATAATTATCATCAAACAAACAAACAAAAAATAGCACTGTTTCCCCATACAACAATTACTTAAAGCAGTGTTGACTCACTGCCACAAAGAAGATGCATCAGACAAGGTGGATCTTGGACAGTCATTGTCCAATGTGGCATGATAGTGTAAAACAATGTTATTTCTGTCATTTGATCTAGTACAATGTGACAGTTTATTTAACATTGCATTAACTAACTTGCTAAATACTGATTCTCATGAAAGTAAGAAATCATTTGCATTGGCTTGATCCAAATACTATTGCCAAAATTAAACCTGCTCTGCAGTGTCCTGTCTATTTCATTTCTGGATTCCTTTGAGAATAGACTGCCAATTGTACTTTACTGCCAAATTATGTACAATAGCGGTTTTGTCATATGGACAAATGCCTACTAAGGACTAATTTGTTAAACTTATTTCACCTATGACCCAAGCCAGATTTAAACCCAGGCCTTATGAACATGACAGGCAAGTATATTAACTTACAGTATTATGAAACTTGCTCCAGGGCAGGAAGATTTCAATAATATTAAAAAAAAAAAAAAAAAAAAACAACACTCTTAAAATTGAAATATGAATAATTTACAGAACAAGAAACCTCAACTAGTAGTCTCTGTTCATATTCAATACCGCTGTGACCTGTAGGCAATATTACAGAAATGTGCTTTATCTGGTGCTACTTTTGCAGCAAATTGCGTGGCAAATTATTGCTTTTAAAGAAGACCTCGGTATAATTTTGCCAGGATTTCTATAAACAACAAGGGCCATACTTTTTAGATGATTTGCTCAACTAATAGCCAACAGATACTGATCCTGCAAAGCTCTCCAGTAGAAATTTCAGAGGGAGACTAGTCCACAAAGATCTGAATGTACGTGTCAAAACAAATTGTTGTGTTAAACCGCTATTTAACTTGGCATTATAACACCCAGCTGTTCAATACTCCAAAATCAACCATGCTGAAGGCCTGGAATTCCAAGTTAGTTAGGTACTTAAGCTTCAAAAGTTCTGTACACACAGCTTAAACAGTGTTTATACAGTTAGTAAGCTGATGAATGGTAAGGTATAATGGTCTATGTGGACATGTATCTCAGGACTGAATGAATTTCTCTGTGAAACAGTTTTACACTCTGAAGCAGCTTTCTGTACCAAGTTTTGGTAAAGCATCATTGCATTTGTTCATTGGTAGTTTCTGTATTGTTGTTTTTGTTTGATTGCTTGTTGCTTATTATTATTAAGACTAATTTTTGGATTATACTGGACTGGGTGATGGGATATTGGAAAGTAATGAATATTCAGTCCATGTGACTAGATCGGATACTATCTGATATAAAATATATTAAAATATATATAGTTTAAGAAAATTTTTGTGTTCTGCAAGCCGACTTTTATTGCTCCACACTGCTTACAAATGCAGGCATTGTTAAATACAGGGGGAAAGGATCACAGGTCTCTCTTCTTAATTAAATGTGCTAAAAAAAATGGGCTAGAAAGACAGGAAGACTTTTGCAGTCCGTACTTTTACTTCCATGAATTTTCTTGACAGAAAAGTGTTTCAGTTTTAACAGGAAAATGGGAATTCAAAAAGCACTGGAAATTCTTTTACTTGAAGTGTTTTGTATTCTGTCTTTTAGTTGGAATTTCATAAAATCATAAATTCAAATCTGCCGTGTCAGATGTGAACCTAATGCGGTTTCCTAAATAAGGACCCTAAACAATATACTCGTGTACTAAAAAAGCCCTGCTGCAATGATCTCTTCATTTTTCCAATGGTTAGGAAACTTCTGCCTCAAAAGTGGAATCTGTACAAGATATCTCTGAATTTTGCAAAACATATGCCCATATGCACTTAAGTTACAGAATCTGCATAACATAGTTTCATGTGAATATCAGTTTAGCTGTTTAAATATTCTGCTTCTTATCATTAGATTTTCTAACCTAAAGAGAGACATACATATTAAGGAGTTGTACCTTTTTTTAAGTGGAAAACCCAAGAAAAGTTTTCTGTCTGCAATCTCAGACACAAACTAAGCCTCAAGAATCATTGTCTTAGAGCCTTCTTGCATCAACCATCATTCTTTTTACTGGTCTTACTTTTATCTGTGATGTAATTATAGACTTTTATACTTATATATTGCTTTTTTTTTTTTTTTTTTTTTTGTACATACCATAAAGGGTGTGATAATGTTTATTTTGCAGAGAGATGTCAATAATTCTTTTACAAGTACTCAACTGAGAATAAATTATTATTATATAATAGAATACTGACAGTTGCGTAGTACTATACAACTGCTAATATATTTTTGTTAGTACAAGTTTTGTCTTTATCTCTGAATTTCCTAGGGAAAATTGATGTATTTTTGTATTTGGCAACAACATCACTACTTACTTTTCTGAAGTAAATGATATTTATTTAACAAGCCTGTTCAACAGACAAAAAGCTTGGTAGTGACAAAAACACCTAGAAGTATTGTTTAAGAAGAGAATTAAAGATGGGTTATGTAGAACATATAAGCAGTTTTTGTTTATTTCTTTCTTCCTGATGTCACCAAAGCAACTACAACACAGTTTTAGTCATCTGTTTTTGTTTGCTTGTTTGTTTGTTTGTTTGTTTTAATTGTCCATACAGTTTTCATGTGTAATCTAAAAGATTTTTCACTGGATAAGAAAAGTACACACAAACACATATATATGTATATATATTACATACTTTAAGACCAAATGAGAAGAGATAGCCTGAGAACTTTCTAATGAAAGTGTGGACCTTTTTATGATGCTCATGACATGTTTATTTCCTGTATGAAGACAGAACAGCTAACATAAATAATTGTTTAAAAAAGGAAATTTCTCATCCTCAATATAAATAAAATAATATTAATAAAGAAAGAAAATATGTCCCTTGAAGATATCACTCATCCCACCATCACCTCCTTTCTGTCTTCAGACTCTATACAGCACAGACACTGCTAAATTCTTTCCCTTAATTAATTACTATTTGTAGTAATAAAAATAGTAAAACCTGTTGAGTTTCGGAGTATGTTCTGAAAAGAATCTTCTGTAATAATTTTTACAGGCTACAATATCTCACTAATGTAATACTTAAGGAACAATATTTAAGTGTAAGAGAGGCCAGAAAAAAGTTCCTAGATGCGGGGTGTAAAGTAATTTCCTTTGTGTGCATCAAATCTGTACAATCATAAACAATTGATTTCTTCTCATACGGATTCAATCATAAACAATTGATTTCTTCTCATATGGATTGTGCATATGTTTAATCTATCTTAAATGTATGTACAGATACTTATACTTTTTTTCATTTGTGTTTATGTGTTCTAATTTGTTAAAATAAGTAAAGAAACCAAAGCACTGACAAATAAAAAAGCCATCATCAGTATACTGCGGTCATTACAAAATACTGTTACAAAATTGTAGGACTGATATGACAGATTGACTCTGACTATGTAGTAATTATTAGAGTTTAACTTGAAAGAAACAAAAAAATTTTGAATGTATCTTCCTGACTTAAAGACCAATACTCCAGTTACATTTGAATTACAAAGACTGGCAAGAGCCTGTAATAACAATTAATTTAGGATTGTAATGGTCATAGTGAATATCCAGAACAGTAAATATAGATGCTGGGATGCCGAAGTACGATTTATTTGTATTCTGCTCTTTATTCAGTTTGTACTTTTTACAGGTCTCTGAGAGGGAGAGAAATAATACCAATATGCTTCATAGATAGTCTTCATATTCAGGAACCAATGAGGGAGTCTGGCAACTGGGAATAGCCTGAGCTTGTGTTCAGTTCTATTACATGTCCTCTCAAAATAATGAATAATAGGAGTTTCACCTAGTATAGAGCCAGAGTGATAGTTTTGGAATACTGGTACAAAAGTAAATTGTAAATGCTGTGATGTATTTTTAAGCTATGATGGCTTGTAGCTATTTACAACAGAGCACCTAGAGATAAAGAGAAAATCTGGAACCTTGCTTTTAATAGGTAAACTTTCCTAAGAAAGTGAAAGCAGCATACAGCATTGTTTTGTCATAATGAAAGGCCATATGGAGGAAATGGACTTTTTACTTTGAGATAAGTGGTGTCCACAGCTTATTTGTAGTCTCTCAGTACTGCCATAGAAATGTGGCTTCTGTGGCATGGGAAAGAATAGAAGGTACTTTTCCCATAAACACCAAAAAATAGCACACAGCAGAATCAAGCTCCACTCATATTTCCAGGGACAGAAGTTTTGAGCAAGGTGAAATATGGATATACTGTATTTATTGCTTGAATAATGAGGACTACTAACAAGTTCTGCAAAATCTCTTATATGTTTTTCCAATTTGTTAGTATTATTTATTTGCTTATTTATTTATTTATTCACCTGAGAGTAATGGTAACTTCTTTACCTAGTCAAAATTTTGGGATTCTGTAAAGTTATTCTTCCTATAAATAGCATAAGAATTGATATGCTGGAAAAAGTACATTTTGCTGTATTTGAAGACATGCCAGCCTTGTAGAGGAGGAGTGATGGCAGTATTAATGAAGCATAGGGAAAAAAAGAGGCTAAGTAAATGATGTTTGCATAGTGTTTTAATAGGTGTATTTCTAAGTAAGAGAGTGGCATCACTTTAACCTCTTGTACTGTATAAATAAAAGGCAAATTCACCACTAGACACATCTGAAAACTGATTAACATTTGACTATTTAATTCCAACCTATATAGTTAAGTGTGTTTACATTAAGTGGACAATGTACCCAATTACTACTAGCAAGGAGAAGAAACAGTTTAACTCCTCCTTGGGTGTTTGTACAGGCTGCATTAAGCAAAAATGCTTCCATATGACTCTGTACAAGTTTGACTACTTTCATTATGATAAGTGCATGACACAGAAGACTATCCTAGTCTAAGATTTATTCTAAAATTAAAACCACTTAGGATTAAAATCACATGTCCAAATTTATAGCAAACTTATAGCCTGGCTGTTTGAAGGTATACACAACTATTCAGTTCTTATCCATCAAGAGATTTGAAGTTAAATAAATGATTTGTCTAAACTTGATAGGTTCTGCATTTATATGATTCAAGAATAAATTTGAAATTCTAGCAATCTACTGTGTCTTCCATTGATATGAAATGCTAAGGCCATGATATGAAGAAGTGCTGGGGCCTGTCCTGTTTAATATCTTTATTGATGACCTGGATGAGGGCATTGAGTGCACCCTCAGTAAGTTTGCAGATGACACCAAGCTGGCTGGAAGTGTCGATCTGCCTGAGGGTAGCGAGGCCCTACAGAGGGATCTGGGTAGGCTGGATAGCTGGGCTGAAGCCAATGGGATGAGATTCAACAAGACCAAATGCCGGGTCCTGCACTTTGGCCACAATAACCCCAGGCAACACTACAGGCTTGGGGCAGAGTGGCTGGAAGACTGTGTAGAGGTAATGGACCTGGGGGTGTTGATTGATGCTAGACTGAATATGAGCCAGCAGTGTGCTCAGGTGGCCAAGAAGGCCAATGGCATCCTGGCTTGTATCAGAAATAGTGTGACCAGCAGGAACAGGGAAGTAATTGTCCCCCTGTACTCAGCACTGGTGAGGCCGCACCTCGAGTACTGTGTCCAGTTTTGGGCCCCTCGCTGTAAGAAAGACATTGAGGCCCTGGAGTGTGTTCAGAGAAGGGCAACAAAGCTGGTGAGGGGTCTGGAGCACAAGTCTTATGAGGAGCGGCTGAAGGAGCTGGGATTGTTCAGTCTGGAAAAAAGGAGGCTCAGGGGAGACCTTATTGCTCTCTTTAACTACCAGAAGGGAGGTTGTAATGAGCTGGGGGTCAGCCTCTTCTCTCGTGTGACTAGTGACAGGACTAGAGGGAATGGCTTCAAGCTGCGCCAGGGAAGGTTCAGGCTGGGTGTTAGGAAATACTACTACTCTGAAAGAGTGGTCAGGCACTGGAATGGGCTGCCCAGAGAGGTGGTGGAGACACCGACCCTGGAGGTGTTCAAAGAATGTTTGGATGTTGTGTTGATGGACATGGTTTAGCGAGAACTATTGGTGATGGGTGAATGGTTGGACTAGATGATCCTGTGGGTCTTTTCCAACCTTAGTGATTCTATGATTCTATGATTCTGTTTTAAAAAACAAGTAAAAAATAAAAATTTTTTTAAAAAAAAAAGTCCTCTTCATATTTCTCCTCTATGTCATATCATCAAGATAATGCACAGGTCTAGAAAAGAGTGGATCTGGATGATGCTGATGTTCTGTGTCTCAATGAACACGTTTCACAAATTCCTCCAAGCTAAAAGGGCCTTTGAATGTATGCAGAAGGAGAAGGTATTAGAAGACATTTGTTACTAAAGTTGTAGTAATGAAAATAATTCAGATTACTCTACGCCTTTGTTTCTTGGAGTCTTGAAACTATGCATTTCTCTCCCTAAATCCTCTTTTGAATCTGATCTGCTTGGCTTTCTAAGAGCATATCTATGTGATTTAAGATGACCCTGATTCCCTCAAAATGCTGTTGTTGCCATTTCTCTGTTCATTCTTCTGCCAAGGAGAATTAATGCCTGCATATTTATCTGATAAAAAAGTAATCAGATTATTTACTCTTTCATCTAGAGGAGTTCTGTGCCCTATTTATTGAAACAAATGAACAAACAAAAAACAGTGGAAAAAATGGTAATTTGTTAAATATTGATCAGATAGTCAATGATATTCAGACTCAAAATGTATGTTGTGGTAGTCAGAGATAGCCTTCAAATACAATAAGTACAAAGACTATGTTTCCCAGAGAGTTTTAAAAAACTTTTTTTTTTTTAAATTTTCTTTAATGTATTCAATGGAATACTTTGAATAGGAGGGGCTACATTATGAATCAGAATTTTGTACAGGAATTTTACTGCAAAAGAAATTCTACTGACAGACAGATAGACAAACCTGATGAATTTCAAATTACAATAAACCAATTTTATTTTTAAATAATGGCACTGAGTCTCTTATATTTTCATAGCCACCTAATTATCATCAGATTCTGGCCAGCTGTCAGTCCCAAAATAACATCCTCCTACTCTTCTTTTTTAACTTTGCAATCCCAGTTTCATACTTCAGGAAGTGTTTTCACTTGTGTATTAAAAACACAAACTTTTCAGGAATTCAGGCTGATCAACATCAAACTAATATTTTTTACTATAAAATGTTGGTTTTCCGCAAATCACAACTATTTTTATCAATACATTTATCAATATGTTTTAGATTCAGAAAANAAGGGAAGGGAAGGGAAGGGAAGGGAAGGGAAGGGAAGGGAAGGGAAGGGAAGGGAAGGGAAGGGAAGGGAAGGGAAGGGAAGGGAAGGGAAGGGAAGGGAAGGGAAGGGAAGGGAAGGGAAGGGAAGGGAAGGGAAGGGAAGGGAAGGGAAGGGAAGGGAAGGGAAGGGAAGGGAAGGGAAGGGAAGGGAAGGGAAGGGAAGGGAAGGGAAGGGAAGGGAAGGGAAGGGAAGGGAAGGGAAGGGAAGGGAAGGGAAGGGAAGGGAAGGGAAGGGAAGGGAAGGGAAGGGAAGGGAAGGGAAGGGAAGGGAAGGGAAGGGAAGGGAAGGGAAGGGAAGGGAAGGGAAGGGAAGGGAAGGGAAGGGAAGGGAAGGGAAGGGAAGGGAAGGGAAGGGAAGGGAAGGGAAGGGAAGGGAAGGGAAGGGAAGGGAAGGGAAGGGAAGGGAAGGGAAGGGAAGGGAAGGGAAGGGAAGGGAAGGGAAGGGAAGGGAAG
Source organism: Pavo muticus (assembly GCA_016647715.1). Classification (NCBI taxonomy): domain Eukaryota; kingdom Metazoa; phylum Chordata; class Aves; order Galliformes; family Phasianidae; genus Pavo; species Pavo muticus. The sequence continues at coordinate 193,405 of JACDJE010000764.1, read as the reverse complement.
GGAAGGGAAGGGAAGGGAAGGGAAGGGAAGGGAAGGGAAGGGAAGGGAAGGGAAGGGAAGGGAAGGGAAGGGAAGGGAAGGGAAGGGAAGGGAAGGGAAGGGAAGGGAAGGGAAGGGAAGGGAAGGGAAGGGAAGGGAAGGGAAGGGAAGGGAAGGGAAGGGAAGGGAAGGGAAGGGAAGGGAAGGGAAGGGAAGGGAAGGGAAGGGAAGGGAAGGGAAGGGAAGGGAAGGGAAGGGAAGGGAAGGGAAGGGAAGGGAAGGGAAGGGAAGGGAAGGGAAGGGAAGGGAAGGGAAGGGAAGGGAAGGGAAGGGAAGGGAAGGGAAGGGAAGGGAAGGGAAGGGAAGGGAAGGGAAGGGAAGGGAAGGGAAGGGAAGGGAAGGGAAGGGAAGGGAAGGGAAGGGAAGGGAAGGGAAGGGAAGGGAAGGGAAGGGAAGGGAAGGGAAGGGAAGGGAAGGGAAGGGAAGGGAAGGGAAGGGAAGGGAAGGGAAGGGAAGGGAAGGGAAGGGAAGGGAAGGGAAGGGAAGGGAAGGGAAGGGAAGGGAAGGGAAGGGAAGGGAAGGGAAGGGAAGGGAAGGGAAGGGAAGGGAAGGGAAGGGAAGGGAAGGGAAGGGAAGGGAAGGGAAGGGAAGGGAAGGGAAGGGGGAAAAAAAGGGGGGGGGGGAAAGAAAAAGGAATTAAAAATTAAAAAGAATTACTTCTTATTACTCAATGGTGCAAGTCATATTTTAAACTAGTATGCCCTGGCGGGGGGGAAGAGGAGAATGGATGGAAGTTTCAAATATATGAATTTTCCAGACATTATGTCCCCTCTTATACACATAAAAAGCTGTGTTGAAGAACTGTGTTGGATATAATGGCATTTTGAAAGAGTTACATCCTGAAATATTCTAAATGCACTACCGATTACAGGCAGATGTATCCTGACTCTCAATTTTTTATAGCTAATTGAAATACTGACATGGTGTTTAGGATGACAACTTCAATTTCCTTCATTATTCTTGATTCCTACCAGTTGGCTATGGCAATGTGTAATACTGCTTGAAGAGATACCAGGAGTTTCAAAGGAAAGGGAAAAGGAAAGGGAAAGGGAAGGGGAAAGGGAAAGGGAAAAGGAAAGGAAGGAAAAGGGAAAGGAGAAAAAGAAAAAGAACAGTATTCTGCAACTGTCTATACTATATTGTGAATGTTCACAATACAAATATTTATATTTTATACTTACCTTTATTTAGTCATGATGAATGAACTTTGCTCTATATTTCCCATGTTAGTGGAATATCATGCTCCTCTCTCACTAATAAATGTTGATATATAACATCCAAACCATATGAAACATTTGTATTAAAGCAAACAAACAAACAAAAAAACCCAGCCAATAAACAAAACACCACAGAGTGTTTCTTATTTCTATTCTTGATTTTCTCTGGGGCTTAGGCGCTGAGTAAATAATGAAAACTACTAAAGAATATATAAGGTAATGAGCTTTAAAAAATCAATATCTGTAAACTAAAATGTGCTGTATTAAATGATTTTTGAAATCAAAGTTATTTTATTAAATCATAGTTGTATAAACCAATTAAATACTGAAGAATACAAAGGAAGTCATGAAAATCATGAACAAAAATTAAAATTAATACACTGTTTTAGAATAAGCAGGCTGTTATTTTATCTTGTCTCTTGGCTTTAAGCTCATTCTTTTATACAATTTAGTAGTAATAATAACAAAAAATGAGAACATGTCTTCTAGAAAAAAAATATAAAATGACATGAAACTTTCTAAAATTATATTTTCATTGCTACTTCAAGCTCAGTTTTTGGAGAGGAAATTATTCCTGAGAGATGATCTACTTACAAACATAGTAATTGCAGTTCACTGCCACTCAGCCATCAGCAGGTGTTTCAAACCTCAGTATGCCCACTGCACAATATAAGTTTATAAATTTAGTTTCCTTCCAAGGAAAAGGTACCTGTAATTCAGGTGGGGAGAAATTGTGATTCAGTAAGCCTACTTATGTGGAAAGTATACATAAATCTAATCTGAGTCATAATTCATAAATATTAATCTTTTTTCCTTGCAGAGGAAGAATACTGAATCTCGGTTTTTCTTATCTATGTAAAAATATATGAAATTGTTGATTTGGAGATATTATTTCTTTTCAGATCAGCTGGCTTCTGATGTTGTTTTATGAAAGTCTTCTTTTATGACAACACTGATTATGAAATAATCTATCAAAACTTGAATTCAGTGCTTTAAAAAAATGAAATTCCAGTGAAAAAATAAGAAACTACACTACTTGATTCACTATTTAAGCCCAGAAATAACAGTTCCATTTTTATCCATCCTATTAGGTTACATATGTATTGCATATTTTTCTTCAAAATAATGTTAACGTTATCAATTAGCATAGTTCTGATGTAAAAATAATCCTTGTTCACTTAGAAATAATATTTTATTAAATCTTGGAGTCATTCATAATAAAGTCTAAATATTTTCCAAACATAGGTTGGAATACTTAAAAAAAAAATCTTGTGAAATCCTGGAGACAAAAGTAAGGAAATAGATCAACTTTATCAAATACTGTTTAACTAGATTCCTCATTTATTCATTAACAAAAATTAACAGATAAATTCCAGGTACTCCTACTTTTTTTCTAAGGAAATATTAACATTTACTAAAATAAAACCAAGCAAACAAACAAGTGGAGAAACTGAATTAAGAAAAAAATATCATATTCATTTTATAATTCCCTAAAATTTTTATTGATGTTGTGTTTACCTCTGATTTCAGAAAATTGGATTGGAAGAAGATACAGACAAGACAACTTTGTTTCAGTTTTCCAGCCTGTTACTTCAACATCTCTGGGAAATAATTCAGTTAGAAGATGTATCAGAGTATTTCACTTAGCAGCTGTTGATCGCTGGCAGTTTTGAAATACTAAAAATGTAATGTGAAAGAGAAATTTTTTTTAAAAAAGGGAGAGAGAATTGAGGCAGCTAGAAGGCTTATCAACTACTGTAACTACTGTTACCTCTCCTATGAAGAGAGCCTGAGAATTGGCACTGTTAATTCTGGAAAAGGTAAGGTTCCAGGGAGCCTTACAATTCTTAAAGTAGGCTTATAAAAAAGATGTAAAAAGTCTTTTGATAAGGGCAAAGATTTTAGCGATAAGATGGAATTAATGGTTTAAAACTGAAAAAATGGTAGATTTAAACTACATATAAGGAAGAAATTCTTCACTATGAGTGTGGTGAAGCAATGAATGTGTTGCCCACAGGAACTATGGATGCCTCATCCCTGGAAGTCTTCAGGCCAGACTGGATAGGGCATTGAGCAACCCAATCTAGTGGAAGGTGTCCCTGGCAGGATACTTGAATACCAGGATACCTCCATGGCAAAGGATTTGGAACTACGTAATTCTTAAGGTCTCTTCCAACCCAAACCATTCTATGAGTCCATGATATTATGATTCTGTGAGTCTGCGATACTGTCCAGCTTGCTTGGAACAAATCAGAAATATACCAACTGCCTACAACTTGCTTATTAATAGATAGTCTATGACATATTACAGGTCAGTTCCTATTAGGCTTGCCAGGAATTCTTATTTTGATTTAGAGTTTTGTTGATACTTTTATTTATTTATTTATTTTACAGACAGTCCTCATTAACATTTCTTTTGAGCTATAATGTACTTTTCACATCCAAATTTAAATATTCAATATTAAAAAAGATGCGCAGTTCTGTAGAATATTATGGTTAATATGTAGTCTTCAGATCAAAGATTGGGATCTATTAATATGCACTATAAATTCTTAGGCAGATGAAGCATGCAGAGGTGCAAAAAGATGACTTAAAGAGTAAATAAAGAGTACTAGTTACTGTACAGCAGAATCAGATCTGTTTACTGTAATGGCTGCAATTCAGTATAACACACTTTAATACATCCAGATTCAAGAACAACTTCAGCCATTCAAAATTGCAGACTAATTATTTCCCGCTATAGAAACACATAATACAGATCTATGACCAGAAGACTCATTCACATATAGGAAGGAGTGATTTTATGACTTTGGCTCTAAAATACTAAAATATCTTCCAGAATACTGTTTTCACAGCTAATATCCACACTTAGACTAATCTATAGGCTGCAAAGCAAACAGGTTTATGGAGCTCAATTTATTAATCTTATACAGGAAAAGAATGGAAAGTACATTTAAAGAAGGAGAAAAAAGCCCTTGCTTTGGGTCAGAAAGTCTAGTCTTCATATTAGTGACATAAAAAGAACTGACTTCAGTGTTGTGCCCAACAAATTTTATAGGTTCAGAAGTGAAAAATGCAATTTAGTTAGAATGAGAGGAATCACAATGCCTGCAATGGATTTTAAATAGTCAAATTCTGGACTGCTTAATCAAACCAATAGGAATAGTGAGATGTATTTGATACTCTTCGCTGCAAGGATGTTAAATGTCTCTTTCTGTACCATGGTAGCTTTTGCACTTACATGTATATCAACCATCCAGAGCTGTGTTTTAGGCCATCATCAGACTGTGAAGTTTCAAATCTTACTGAAAGGCATCAGTATGCCTTCTCTATAATAGCTGTCGTGCAAGCAGCACTTTTGCATTTTACTTTACACAGTTACTGGATATCAAAGCTAAAAATAATCAAGGGAAAACAAGCACCTGATCTCTTCTCCAAATATCATTTGTAGACCAGGATAATTCTTCCTTAAAACTCTAGATCACTTTGAGATCACACTTCTTTTCTACAAAAATATAAGAGATGCAATATTTCAATACTGTTAGGCTTGATTTGAGCACGTCTGTTCATTTTATCTGTTCAAAGCCGTGTCTCATAAGAATGCCAGTGTTTTAGGTCCCAAACTTTATTACAATTATTTCAGAAGAAGCACTTAGCCTACTACATATACACAATATTAAATTTTAGCTGAATTAGGATCTTTGGGGCAGAGACCCTTAGGCTCCTACAGAATTTCAAGTTCTGGAATGTGTTAGACAGGATTTTCCTGGATTTCTCTATTAATTTTGAGGCTTGTAATTCCACTTCAAATGCACTGTATTCTCCTTCAAGCTATAACTGTCCCTTTTGACATTTGAATTTGTGCATCTGTGAATTCTTCCATTTGTCCCATACTTTCATAAGGCTTAGAGATAATATGATTTATTGTATTGCTCTTAAAACGTTCATTAGACTAGAGCATTTCGTAAGTAATAAGTCACTGTGGTCTCTTTTCTATATTTGCTAGTAGCTCACGACAACATAGTCTCTGACGTGTTTCTGCTGATTAAAATCTAGGAGTCCAAATATATATTTATCTGGCTGACATTTAGTGGTTAGACTACATGATCGTCTTTTCAGTTTTAAATGCAGTATAACACACTACTCAATATGCTTTTTGCCCATCTGTTTTGCAGGAAAGTTTATGAAAGGAAACTATTCCTTGTAGCTCCAGGTACTTGCCATGCACCCACTTAACGCAGATGGCAGAAGGCATGCCTGTTGCACTGGTTTATTAGTGTAACTCCCTTTGAGAGGCAAACTGGAACACTAGCTTAAATTTTCTTTGTTTTATTTTGCCTTTTTTTCCTGAAGTTCCTTACTCTTTTTTATCGATAATCTGNACTTACAGTATTATGAAACTTGCTCCAGGGCAGGAAGATTTCAATAATATTAAAAAAAAAAAAAAAAAAAAAAAAACCAACACTCTTAAAATTGAAATATGAATAATTTACAGAACAAGAAACCTCAACTAGTAGTCTCTGTTCATATTCAATACCGCTGTGACCTGTAGGCAATATTACAGAAATGTGCTTTATCTGGTGCTACTTTTGCAGCAAATTGCGTGGCAAATTATTGCTTTTAAAGAAGACCTCGGTATAATTTTGCCAGGATTTCTATAAACAACAAGGGCCATACTTTTTAGATGATTTGCTCAACTAATAGCCAACAGATACTGATCCTGCAAAGCTCTCCAGTAGAAATTTCAGAGGGAGACTAGTCCACAAAGATCTGAATGTACGTGTCAAAACAAATTGTTGTGTTAAACCGCTATTTAACTTGGCATTATAACACCCAGCTGTTCAATACTCCAAAATCAACCATGCTGAAGGCCTGGAATTCCAAGTTAGTTAGGTACTTAAGCTTCAAAAGTTCTGTACACACAGCTTAAACAGTGTTTATACAGTTAGTAAGCTGATGAATGGTAAGGTATAATGGTCTATGTGGACATGTATCTCAGGACTGAATGAATTTCTCTGTGAAACAGTTTTACACTCTGAAGCAGCTTTCTGTACCAAGTTTTGGTAAAGCATCATTGCATTTGTTCATTGGTAGTTTCTGTATTGTTGTTTTTGTTTGATTGCTTGTTGCTTATTATTATTAAGACTAATTTTTGGATTATACTGGACTGGGTGATGGGATATTGGAAAGTAATTAATATTCAGTCCATGTGACTAGATCGGATACTATCTGATATAAAATATATTAAAATATATATAGTTTAAGAAAATTTTTGTGTTCTGCAAGCCGACTTTTATTGCTCCACACTGCTTACAAATGCAGGCATTGTTAAATACAGGGGGAAAGGATCACAGGTCTCTCTTCTTAATTAAATGTGCTAAAAAAAATGGGCTAGAAAGACAGGAAGACTTTTGCAGTCCGTACTTTTACTTCCATGAATTTTCTTGACAGAAAAGTGTTTCAGTTTTAACAGGAAAATGGGAATTCAAAAAGCACTGGAAATTCTTTTACTTGAAGTGTTTTGTATTCTGTCTTTTAGTTGGAATTTCATAAAATCATAAATTCAAATCTGCCGTGTCAGATGTGAACCTAATGCGGTTTCCTAAATAAGGACCCTAAACAATATACTCGTGTACTAAAAAAGCCCTGCTGCAATGATCTCTTCATTTTTCCAATGGTTAGGAAACTTCTGCCTCAAAAGTGGAATCTGTACAAGATATCTCTGAATTTTGCAAAACATATGCCCATATGCACTTAAGTTACAGAATCTGCATAACATAGTTTCATGTGAATATCAGTTTAGCTGTTTAAATATTCTGCTTCTTATCATTAGATTTTCTAACCTAAAGAGAGACATACATATTAAGGAGTTGTACCTTTTTTTAAGTGGAAAACCCAAGAAAAGTTTTCTGTCTGCAATCTCAGACACAAACTAAGCCTCAAGAATCATTGTCTTAGAGCCTTCTTGCATCAACCATCATTCTTTTTACTGGTCTTACTTTTATCTGTGATGTAATTATAGACTTTTATACTTNTAAATCTGTCCACAAAATTTAGGACATTTGCTGTACTGTGCCTGATTTATACAGTGCAGACTCCTTCTACTGCATGATACAGATGAAAATCATTAAGATTTGTTTCTATTAGGCGCTAAAAGTTCTTTAGGTGAAAATACGTAATTGACAACAAATTCTTACAGAAATTCCATTTGTGTCATTAATGTCTTCAGAATTTAAAAGAAAGTCAGGTGAACACAGAATTCTAGAAAAGTAGATATCCCAAGTTGATCTCCCAAGTTACTGATTCCAGTTTCTACAATGACAAGAGAACACGTTATATAATGGTTTTATAATTTCCTACAGTGATCAATTAAGCTGGATTGCTCCAGCACTTTTAAAAAATGATTTATCTGAAGTAACTCTGCTTACTTATCTGCCAAGTTGTTAATATCATTGGAACTTTGAGTGTCACACAAAACTCAAGAGGCTTACTCTAACACTTTTCAATGAATTCCGTTTAATCGCTCTGCATTTGTATTGCCCCATGCTCCATGTGTTACCACAAAGATTTTGCTGCTTAACGTTTTGTCAAGAAAGTAAAACTGAGAGTTGGTTTAGCTTCATAATGATGATGGCATCTCCTTTCTTATGAATAGAGTTACTGTGTCCTTAACATATTTTTTATCAAAGATCAGACTGGGGAGAAAAGTTAGAGCAGAAATAACATGCATTGAAAGTCTAACATGCACTGAAAATCTTCTGAGATACACATTTTGCTATTTGTTCACTGATATCCATATATATATGGCAAGTTATAACGCTTTATTAACTAAATCTAAGGCATTTTGTCCTGTTGATACAGCCTATACTAATGAATTACAGGCTCATAGACAGATACGCAGCACACTACTGGTCTTAGTCAATGTGGCTGACAGCTAAGAGGACAGCTCTCCTGTTAGCTCTTGGACTCTTTTGTGTCCAGGATTCTTTTGATATATTGCTCAGGGAATGCTAATCAGAAACATTCAGTGGCAGCAAAACTTCAAGAAGCAAGTTAGTCTGTTGTTTGGGTGATTTTTTGTCTTATGATTGGCTATATAACCATACAGACTTTTGGGGAAAGACAGTAGGAAGTAACCTTGGAACTGGATTAACCTCATAGAAATTATTCTACTAGGTTAAAATATGCCTATGGGCTTCATTCCATGTAAGCTAAAGAAGATATCAACTAATGTGATGAAGAAGTACTATGAATGGGCACTAGAGATCATCAGAACACTTGGAGAAGAAAGCAGATAGCTGTTCTCTGTATAAACAACAGAAGATATGAAGATGAAGCTAAATAGACTGTTCCAAAAGAGACTGTCAGAAGAATTAGAAATAAAAAATAAGGAATAGACTGAATGTTGAATTAAAATCTTGTTTTAATTATTACATTCTAAAAAATGCATATTTTGAAAGTGGTTTGGTTTTTTTTCTTTCTTTTTTTCAGCAAAGTCTCTGATGAACACTCTACTGGAGAGTGTCACATGGAAAGTTTTTTCACACAGATTTTACAGAGGGTACAAAAATACTTAGTAGATCATATAACATAACTTAGTAAATCCATTATCTGTGGTGTGTATCCTCCACAAGGATAATGTTTGGACCAGAAGTTAAAAATGGTCTGTGATCTGCAGCTTGGCACACTTTCCTAATATTTGTAACGTACTACATACTTGGCAGTACATCTGCTTCTGAAAGGAGACAGTTTTACCTTCTGCTTAAAGCTATGTTTGTAGAAGCACATTTTACTAAAAACTATTACTACCCTACCTGTTCTCAGTTCTGTCTGTGTTATTAGTAGACTTTTTGGTTTTGTATAAACCTCCAGCTGAGATCAGGCAGCCCCATTTCAATCATGATCAGTGAAACTAACTAACTTACACTGGACATGAGTGTTCAGATCTTCTAATCTCTAACATCTAGATTCCCAACAAATTCTTCTAATATTTGCTCAAAACTGGATGCTTTCCTATAAAAAAAAGGATGCTTTCCTATAACTAATTGCACATAAGTTAATTAGTCCTTTCTCTGACAATGCTATTTACAGTCATGAAAATTATGCGCATTGGTAGAATTGGTAAATTATGTGGATTTTGTAGGAACAGTGGCTCTAAATATAAAAGGAGAATAGAAGGCAGTTTACAGTCTAAAAAGAGGAACCTGTTCAATTTTGTGAGTTTGTCAACAGAACTGTAATTATCCAATTTAATATCAAAAACAATGAGAGCTACAATTGATTTTGAAAACCACACTTTATAGGTGGATTTACCTAGAGATTTTTTTGAAGATTTAAAAATGTTGTGTATGTCCCCTTGCACCTGCTCAGTTAAATATAAACATTTAAATGGAATTAAAGTGAAGCTGTACTGCAAATTTTATTCCAAGCTAAAATATACACAAGATTAGTATTCTTAAAGTAAATTGTATCATACACGTTTGAGAGTGCCTTACCACTGGAAGATATCTTTACTTTTCACAAAAATGCAGTGCTTTTTATTCATTTTACATATATGTTCCATATAACCTCTGCTTAAATTAAAATCTCATGCTGTCTTTCTCATCAGCACCATTTTCATCCTTTGCTCTGTATTCATCCCTGCTCTCTTGAAGCTAAGATATTGAAAAGGATAAATTTGGCTTGATAGCACTATGTATAACGATGATACTGTATGTTGCTAGGATACCATTTGGTGGTCAACTGTCTCTAGTGCAGTTGCTATTACTTGCTAGGCTGACAGACATATTAGCTTTTATCCCCCTTAATGCTTGGACTACCAAAGGTTTCCCTTTATTTAATTCCATTTTGATTTTTAGGAAGAGGTAAGCTTAGTAGCAAAGAGATGGGGAAGGGAAGAGAGAGGAGAGATGTTATTACTTCATTTGATGTTCAGTAATTCTAAATAACAGATATCTTATTCCAAAAAGATTAAAAGGAAACACGAACCAGTCTTTGTAAGTTTTATAGTTTTTAGTACCTAAGTTAATTCAAGATCTCATTCATAGTCTTCTAGAGACAGTGAGAATCTTTCAGTGGTTTGTTATACCTCTAGCAACATCTCCTGGCTTTCTCTCAAAGCATCTTGAGGACTAAATGCATGATATGCAGTAGGATGGTGTTATGTGTAACTAGTGGGGTCTAAAAGTTCATATTCTTTCAGGGTGCATGCAGGGGGGATGTGTTAGACATTTACATTAGACTCATCCAAGAAAAAATGCATCTTTCAGAAGAAAAAGTAATGTCTGCTTTTCTTTAGATAGAATTGCTTATGAAGTGTTGACTTTGTGGGATTTTTTCCTGAATGTTAACCCCTTTTAGACAGTGGTTTGACTGAATGACAAAATACGTGTTTGCTAATGTAAAGTTAAGTACAACTACCTGAAAGAAGGTTGCGGCGAGGTGGGGGTCTATCTCTTCTCCTGCATAACTAGTTATAGAACTAGAGGGAATGGCCTTGATTTGCACCAGGGGAGATTCAGATTGAATGTTGGGAAAAAACTTATTATCTGAAAAAGTAATCAGGTGGGCTGCCCAGGTAGGTAGTGGAGTCACTGTCCCTGGAGGTTCAAGAATAGTTAAATGTTGTACTAAGGGATGTGGTTTAGTAGAGAAATGCTGGTACGTGGACGGTTGGACTAGATGATCATGGAGGACTTTTCCAACCTTGGTGATTCTATGATTTTACGTTTTCTTAAGGTGGGAGAATGGGAAGGCAGAGGACAGTAGCTTGCTTTCTCTTTTCTAATATGATTCCTGCTCTTGCTTCTCTTCACAAGATCATGCATTATTACAGAAACACAAAGTTATGGTAGATGTGAACATTAGTTTTCATATATTTAAGATGTGAAGAATTATGACAGGTATTTATTTTTTTGAAAGAAAACAACAACCAACCAGCCAGCCAACCAAATAAAAAAATACCAACCAAAATGTACAACGCTTACTTGTAACTTACATTGTTTTCCTGACATGATTTATACCAGTGAGAATCTTCAGTGAACTTCAGGCTAAGTAGGACACGAACATTCAGATTTCAATACAGTAACAAGAATCTCGGAAATAAGTATTTTCCCATGTAATATCTGTCCAATATAGAGAACAAAAATCATATTCACAGCACACAAGATTAACTGCTAAGTGATCTTTTTAGAAAGATGTACCATTATTAAATTTTCTCTAAAAGCAGTTACCTACTGGTGGGATACATGTCAACAACATCTCTGCTTGTGACTGTACCTGACCATATGCAGCAAAGAAGATATAGCTCTATCATGTGATTTAACTCACACTTTTTTAGACATTTAACTGTAGAACACACATTGCACCTGCACATTGCACAATCTTCAAAGACTGTAAAAAGACCTTGAAGTAATTAATAGACAACCACATACAGATTAATCTTTCTTGTAGGTTACTAACTTCAGCATCTAAAAAAGTGGTATATTGTCCTCTCTATACTCAAAGGAAAGAGAAATTTACCTTCAGAGAAAACTCACTGTCAGTGTTCTAGAGCTTAGCCTTAGAATGGGATGAAATTCCCTTTAAAGAATCTTAGTTTTCACCTGAGTATAATGGGAATCAGTATTACAGTCTGGACTAATGTCCAGATTTTCAGAAGACTAAGATAGGTGATAGGAGTACCTATCTCTAATGAGTGCCTTTTATTTTATAAAACAGCATAGCATGCACATCATAAAAGTAAAGAGTGATGAGTAAACACTCGTGATTTGTACAGAGGACACATGGTATTTGGAGTAGCAGATGGACATCAGGTAACATCTGATTAGGAATTTAATTCCCAGTGTATTCAAATATATCTGGACAGAAGGTGCACAAACAGTATCACAGCACATGTGAACTCAGTGAAAAATTCTGGCCACATGCAATGTTGCTGGCCACTCTGGCATTCCTCATTCCACATTCCTTTATGCCCAACATTTAATTCATGATTACTAACATCTGCACTTTATACTGGCAGTGTACCATCATTTTCTGGCAGAAATGGATGCCAATGAAAGACAGTAACTCCTTGCTTAAGCCATGGACAGTTGTATGTGGTAAGATCCAGCCAATCTATTATGAGAATTTGCTGTGTTCTTGTCTACTACAACTACAAATAACTTTAAAAGAATCCAAACCATAAAAACAACCAACTAAAAACCTCTAGTAGATCCAGATATGTTAAAATTTTATGGTGTTCCACAGATTTTTCTTACAACCATTCTGATAACAGTACGCAGCACTGAAGAGTTTAATATCCAAACTAAATACTAACAGTAATAAAGAAAACAAACGCTAAAATTTGTGCAAACTGTAGCCATTCTGTGCAGCTGCTTTTTGTGTGAAATTTTCTGACTAGTTCTCCAGAGGAGAAATTGAAAACAAGTTTTGGTGATATAATCCAGCTGCTTTCAACCTCATCAGAACAAAGGCAAAAATAAATCTGCCTTATTGTGCTAAAAACTCAAGGTAATGCTTTATCATTAGGAGAACACAAACCAGGCATTATGCTTCAGTAGACAAACATTAGTCTTCATGTGTTTAGGGTGCAGCTAACAGGTAAAGCAGAGAAGTTTATGGAGTCACTGTGAATGATTAAGTTGTGAGAATGTTCTGATTCGTTTCCTTGGCACATTCTATTGGTTCAAAAATTGGGTTTAAATTGATGAAAAACAAACTTTGGAAAGCTTATGAATAACACCTTTAATAGATATCTATTATATTTTATAAAACAGCATACCCTTCATACCAGAAGAATAAAGAGTGACAAGCAAACATTAGTAAATTGTACAGTGGACCCTTCCGTAACAACAATTAAAGGCGCCTTTCTTGTCAAATTGACTCACTGACTCACTAGTAGTTATGAGTTTGGTGTATTTTCAAGGAAAATTTTTTGTTTGTTTGTTTTATTTTGTTTTGTTGTTCAGCACCAAAAAATCGAGATGTAGAAGATAAAAAAAAAAACAAAAACACATTTACCATTTAAAAAAATGTAAAAAAAAAAAAATCAGTAGTTTTGATTAGCAGTGTTTGTTTTTTTACTTGCCACTTGTGGAGGATAGCACTTTACTCAGTGGCATTGAGATATTGAACTCTGCTGCAGTGTGAAATTCTGGGCTATTACCTGCTGAGGTCAACTTGACTTTCAAGAAAAGACCAGATGCAGGGAACAAGGAAACAAAGAAGTTGTTAAGAACTTCGTTGACCTGAATTTTCTGTGACAGTGATTTATGTATATTGTTATCTTTACTTGATGAAACAAGTCTGTACCACTGACTGTACAAAAAATGTCTAAATCATCAATTTCTACTTACAGTTGTACACTGATTATTACAGCAAAATATGAGATGATTTATTTTTAAGTAATCAACAGTAGGTTCTATATATTGCATAGTCAGGCATGTCTGATGTTTTATTCCAAAGATCTCAATAAACAATAACCTTCCCTTTGTCAAAAGTCTATATTCTATGGTGGAATAGTCAAGAGCAGTTCACAGTTAGAAGATATTTGTGCTCCTTAGACAGTTATTTTTGCAGCACTTTACTGTGGACTGAGAGTGGGATGAGCAGACAGCTGAGTCCTGAGAGACCTGCTGGTGTTGGCTTAAACAGTTGGTGCTGGCTCATTTCCCCACTTCTGGTGCAGATCCAGAAGGCTTTCCACCAGGAGAGCTTGCCTGCAGCAATTCACATCACAGTTTTTGCAATGGATCCACACTTCAACTGTTCAGATGCCACAGGTTTGCCCATCTGGTATAGTTAAACCTATGGCTGTCACTCTCTCACTAAAATGCAGCAATGACTTTCTCCACCCTTGACATCTTGCTGAGCTGGCTGTATCTGATAATGTGATATATGCTCATAGCAAGGGAATATGGATTCTGGCTAAAATACTGGAACTTTTCATGAATCGGCCTCTACATTAGTCTCATTATTCACCTTTATAGCACCACTGATCCCTAGATCACATTGCTATTGATGTTTATTTCCTAGCCTGTCGCAACTAGTATCACTTTCCCATTTCTAAGGTTGCATACTTGCCCGTAGTACTGCTATATGATACAAAAGCAGCCTCTTTATGACTCAGATATATTAACAGAAAAGGTTACCATTGCCAGTTTAGCCCTGCTGTCCATTTTCCTTCTGCGTGAGATTATTCTCCCCATTAGATCTCCCTACAGAAGTGCTGTTACAAGTACTCTGTAATTTGCATCAGTCAAAATGACTTGGAACAAAGAAGGACTGCTATTTGTACTGTTTAAACGAACCCAATTTGTTGTGATTTAAGTGTCTGCAGAATCAGCTACTGAGAGGCGTGACCTCTAACAAATGATAGTACTCAGCTACTGGTGAACTGTAGTAGTAACTTGGACACAAATTTTATATATAATGACTTTCCGCTGCTAACTTGAAAGCAAGCCTTCCATGTGATCTCATGTTCCCCAACACATTTGCTTGCATAATCACTACAGATAGATTTTTTTAGGTCATATTTAATAAAAAATCATGACTAAGACAGTGGCTTGCTGTCTGTGGGACAGCAGTGCTCCATCTGTACAAAAACACATTGTCCACTTTGGAATCCATTCCTGATTGGCATTTGAGATGTTTTGTGTCCATGCTGTATAAAGTCTGGCAATTGTTGATGTGTGGGATGCCATAATGTCCTGAGACAGATTTGAATACAGTTGCCATGAACATGTACAATTGTACATTAGTATTATCTCTTTATATGATTGCTCACAGGAACAATATTTGATTACTCACAGGAACAAATATCTGTTGCCTACGCAACATGTTCACACGGCATATGAGGCTGGTTATTCATAATAAACTTCTGAACTGCTGTTTAAAACCTTGTGTCTACTGTGTTCATTTTGCATTACCAATGGTGCTTTGTCTTCTTTCTCATGTGAATGTTAGGAATGTCACAGTTGATTCAGATGAAACAAAAAAACAATAAACATCATAAAATTCTTTTTTGCATAATGCAAAAAATTATGTCACTTCACCTTTTTGTCAAGTTCTTTGTACAGTTATAAGCTATAAAATGTTTATGGAAAATGGATTTGGGGTGCAGTTTGTATCCTCTTACCTGTGGCTTCCCTCATCTTCACCAAACCAAGAATTTAGCTGTCTGTCTGAAAATGCTATTGTCATTATGCTAAGCCTTTCTGTATTTATCCAGATTAAAGTATACTCTATTAGGCAAACACTACCATATAGTGGTGGTTATTGCAGAAATTTCCATATAATACTATTAGGTTGCAGAGATTTCTGTAATATCAGGTTATGAGCATATATTTTGAAAAAAATGAAACACTTCAGTAAAATCTTTCACTTCCTTAGAGTGCCATTCAGTTTTGGAAATCATCGGTGGAAAAATTCCTTGATATCTAACTAATAATTGTACAAGACTAATTTAGAGATTCAAACAGCAATACAAAGGCCACTGACAGTGAGCAGTTATTTACACAGTAAAACGAATGTGTATGCTTCCTGTTTAGTCTAAAAATAATTGGTTCATTAACCTTAACTGTATTGTTAATCTGATCATAATGTAAAGGTCAAATGTAAAAACAGACACTTTGGGGGTGTTATGTTATTTGACGCAAAGGTACGCTCATGTTCACATTTAGCATTCTTGAATGTACAATGTAATTACAGAAAGAAGATTTTAGAGGCTGAATAGTGGCAGAAAAGCCTAAGGATATGAAAATCAAAATATATTTTTATTTTGTATGTTGGAAAATCATATATTAGTATTCATTAAAGGACTGGTACAAAAGTAAAATTTAACCAATAAATCTCATAGCATTGGTTTTGTCACTATGACTGGGATAAGTTAATCCTTTTTGAACTAGAGTTTTAAAATATTTAGTTAAAATGTAAGAGAATGCAATATTTACATTAATGGACATTTAAACAGTACTTTCTCTAGCCCTTGTCCATGTGGCTGTCCACATAGGCTAACACAGACAGCAATATTTTCCAGAACCCCAGTAAACATTAGCAGTGCTCATACACACATGAGAAAAATCAGCCTAGGCCTCTTCCATGTCATCAGATTTGAAGATAACTAGTGAAACATACATATATCCTCTCTTTCTTCATTCACAAAATCACTTTAAATATTAGCACAGGCTTTAAGTCTGATATCCATGCTGGATTCTGGGTCCCCTTACTAGTAGCCAGGCAGACCTTGAGCCAGATGTGGGTGATATCACTGGGTAGTGCAGCTTGATGTTCACTAGCAAATCACACCTGAACACACATCACAAAGAGAACAGATGGCAAGTCACACAGCAAAGAATAAGGAAAAGGATTTAATAATAAGTGACCAGACATAGGGTTTCACCAGAGGAGTATCATTCATTTCTTTCTCCTCTCAATCTTCCATGCTTGTAGGTATCATAGTTTGATCCTTGCCTTTCCCCAACCTTGGCCCTTTTCCGAAACATCCCAGAATAACTTGTGCCTATTTCTATAACCCCCATAAAATGTTCCATGAGACTTATTCAATCCCCAAAGCTCTAGAAAGTATGCAATTGTAGCAGGGAGAGATACATTCCTTTAGGTCAGGTTGCCCAAAGCCTCATCCAACCTGGCCTTGAACACTTTCAGGGATGGGACATTACAGTTTATCTAGGCAACCTGTTTCAGTGTCTCAATACCCTCTTAATAAAGAACTTCTTCCTACTATCTAATCTAAGTATAACCCCTTTTAGTTTAAAGCCATTATCCCTCATTGTATCATTACACTCCCTTATAGGAGGAGTCCATATCCAGCTTTCCTGTAGGTGCCGTGCCCTTTATGTACTGGAAGGATGCAATGAGGTCTCCTCAGAACCTTCTCTTCTCCAGGCTGAACTACCCCAAATCTCTCAGCCTGTCTTCATAAGAGAGATGTTCCAACTCACTCAGTACTCTCATGGCCCTTCTCTGGCCCCAGTGAGACAGGTCCATGACCTTCTTACACTGCGGCCCCCAGACTTAGATGCATTACTCCATGTGGGGCCTTATAAGAGCAGAGTAGAAGGGGAGAATCACATCCTTTTACCTGCTGATCATGCTTCTTCTGATGCAGCCTAGGTTAAAATCAGCTTTCCTGGCTGCCATTGCACATTGCCAGCTTGCATTAAGCTTTTCATCAACCAATTTCCACAAGTCCTTCTCCTCAAGGCTGCTCTCAGTCCTTTCTCTGCACAGCCTGTATACATGCTTTGGATTGCCCTGGCCAAGGCATAGGACCTTGCACTTGGCTTTAACTTTGAGGTTTGCACAGGCTCACCTCCCAAGCCTATCAAGGTCCCTCTGAATGGCATCTCTTCCCTTCAGGATATCAACTGCACCATGTAATCCACAAACTTGCTGAAGGTGCATGTAATCCCACTGTACATGATGCTGGTAATTATGATAAACAACTCTGGTTCCAATACTGAACTGTGAGGAATGCCACGTCAGTGGTCTCCATGGATACATTTACCACAACTCTTTGAGTGCATCTATCCAACCAATTCCTTATACGTCAAGTGGTCTGTCCATCATGTCTGCATATCTTCATATTCCATATAACCTTATTTGTAACAAGCTGGAGTTTGCTTCTGAGTTGCAAAAAAAATATATATATATATTTCTGCAATCATTAATAGATGGACTTGAAAAGACATTAGAGAATCCATGAAAATATCACAAGAACTAGTAATTATTCTCCAGTTGTATCTTCATAGGCTTATGTCACCTGTTCTGCTTTTGAACAAAACAAAGCCACACAAACTGAGTAGCTACTATGGCCCTCTAAGATATTCACAATGATGGAGTAATAGCATACAGAATAATTCACCCTGTCTTCCAGTGAGGTACAAATAGAACTGAAGACAGGTTGAGGAAACACTGGTCTCCTGTGGAGCAAGGCCAAGTAATAATAATAATTAAAAAACAAACAAGCAAAAAAATCAACAAAACTGGACAAAAAAAGCCACCAAGAAAACTGGCAGACTTAAGTGGGCCTGGGGGGACAGAATGAGACTGTTTCTTAATGACTTCTCTGTAGAGAGACCATATAGGGATACAAGTCAAGGAGGACTTGGTGAAGCACGTATACTGGAGTTATACTAGCACAGAAGGTGGTTGTGGGAGGGAGCATCACCTTCTTCTAATTAGATAGAAATCTGAGGGGGAAGTAATTCTACCTGATGTATTCAGATCTAAGACAACATGCAGGGTAGATCAGTTGAAAGCTGAAAGCTGTCAACAGATGGTTCTTTTCAGGTCAACTAGTTTTAAAAGAGCTGCACAGGATTTTTCATTTAAGACATCAGGGCTGGACATTGTTTGTAAAGACTGTATGATAGCACAGAGTGTCATTGTCTTCTCAGGAGGCAAATTTACACCAAATTACAGAGTCATTCTGTAATTCCAGTTGGTGTCACAAAGTTGTGAAGTTGGACAGTGACTGGTGAATTTGCCTCCTCCAAGCAGTGCCTACTAAAATAAATCAGCAGACTTAATACAACGTAAATAAATAAATAAATCATTTCATTAAAAATAATTAGACCATATCTTATTTTATACAGGTATGAGATGAAATTTTATACAAGTATGAATAGACAGCTAACTACTGTGCATGAAGCTTCCCTCTTCACTTCTGTTTTAATGAGTCAGTTACTTAAAACAAAAATTAAAAAAAAAAAATCAGATTTCAGAACTTGAACTCTCCCTTCATTGAAGTGCAAACTCTGGATCTTTTGATTCATGTATTTTAGTAAAAAGCAAAAAAAAAAAAAAAAAAAAAAAAAAAGGAAACAAAAAATGGGCATCGTCCAAGTATGCACCATTAGTACACTGTATACACTATAAATACTGTCTTCAGTTTTGGGCCCCTACAAGAACGATATTGAGGCCCTTGAGCTTGGTCAGAAAAGGGCAACAAGTATGGTGACGGGTCTGGAGCACAAGCCTTATAAGGGGTGGCAGAGGGAACTGGAATGATTTAGTCTGGAGAAGAGGAGGCTCAGGGGAGACCTTGTCGCTCTATACAACTGCCTGAAAGGAGGTTGTTGTGAGGTGGGAGTTGGCCTCTTCCCTGAAACTACCAATAGTACTAGAGGGAATGGTCTCAAGTTGCACCAGGGGAGATTCAGGTTGAATGCTGGGCAAAACTTCTTTGAAAGAGTAATCAGATACTGCAACGGGCTGCCCATAGAGGTGGTGAAGTCACCATCCCTGGAGGTGTTCAAGAAACGTTTTGGTGTTGCACTGAGGGACATGGTTTTGAGGGAGATATTGGTGATAGGTGAAGGGTGGGACTAGATGATCTTGGAGGTCTTTTCCAACCTTGGTATTTCTATGATTCTATGATTACATGGTGATAAATAACTAATTTAGAAAGCAGAGCTTTAGCTAAAGATCAGAAAAGAACAAGCAGAATGGGAGAGATTAATTTATATCTGCCATTGCTCACACTGATGTCCTAAAAACTAGATAATTCTATGCTAGACTTTCCGTCTTATTTCTATTCATGTTTTATAATATATATAATATACATAGGTCTCTCTAAAAGTAATGCCTCCAATTTATTTCCATAGAAACTACAACAGATACGAGTACAATCACACTATATAACAGAGTAAATTCTCAGCTAGAAAACACTAATTTTCAACATAATCACTGCCATTAACTATGCATTTATGACAGCGATGAACAAGAATCTGCATGCCACGCTTGTAAAAATCTGCATCAGTGGATGTGAACTGCTGTTGCTGTCGTCACTGCTGAAACACACCACCCATTGTCTCTGGTCTCCATAAATGTTCAGCAAGCATCGATGAATGTTAATGGGTGTCATTATTTCTGCACAGAGGAATTCAATGACCCATCCTTGCTTCATATGCACTTCCATGTCAGATGCCATTTTGTCAGACTGCCCCTCTGCTGCCACCAGTAGCGTGGCAACAAAATGTAATGGAATGTTGGCAGGAAGGTTCACCTTTTACTGCTATACCACCAACATCCGCCTCTGATATTATTAGATGACATAATAAAACATGAGGCATTACTTTCAGAGCAGTCCATCTATATTTATGCAAATATATGTATGTTTTTGTTTTTATTTTTATAAGTGATTAATATAAATACATATATATTTTTTAAGAAAAATCTCTGCATTTTTGTTGATTACCTCAATCTACAGAGGAAAGATAAGTTTATAGCATTGTTTTTGTCTTGGAAGAGCTAGGAATAAAGAGGCTAAAAATTTTTATGAGTAAATATATGTCAGAAATAAAGGACAGTGGTATTTCTGTTATCTTTCACAGGCTTGCACAAGGACAGTCCACGTACTAAGTGCACTTTAAAAGATGTTTGGATTAGTATGGAAATATTTTGTCACATCACTGACAGGTACCATATTTTGGTCTAGTACAAGAGAGTGGGACCTCTGTGTAATATTTCATGCTGGAACATTTTTCTCCGTTAACTTATTAACTTCGAATTTGTACACTATCAATATTAGGATAAGTTTTCTGCTAAATACTGCATTTTTCTTGTTGTCTATTATAGTCAATATATTTTTAAATTATTTTCTATATATTTTCTGAGACACTGAATCGTATCTTATTCCAAACGTGTTTCCTAGAATATCTGTGTGTCTTCTGCTTTACACCTCTTTTGGGGAAGTGCATTGGTAGAATACATAAAGATGATGAAACATTCTGTGAAGATGAAGAGAATTAATCACAACACCATAGTCAAAATTCCGAATAGGCTTGAAGGAGACAAGAAGTGCACTGTTTGTGGAACAATTATATATATATACTGTAGGATATGGTCAAACTATCAGACACTATCTACTACGTGTAAAAATTAGAATAAAAAGGAATTGGGAAACATACTGTTGAAGTTCACATTGATAGCTTTCTGAAGGAATTTCTAAAGTTTTCTGATTACAATGTCCTTGGAACTGGAATGATTTTTTCCACATGGGGAGGAGAAAAAAAGCAGGAAAAATAGAGTTAGGCTCACGAATATACAAACTCCAGTTATAGATGCTGAAATTGTGAAATTAACTTTCATTACTAAGTTCCAATATTGAATCTTATGAACCTTCAAAACCACTTGATGCAGAACAGAAGGTAAATTTGCATCAATTAATTATTTTATGAAAACCTGATAAAGAAATACTATCCTTGAAACACTTAGATTAAGGAACTTAAATTTTACATGTACATATTTCTGTGTATACAGTGCTATATTAGAGGATATTAATGTCCGCCATTAATTATAAATCTAGAAACAATTGATATGTGAACTACTTTCCTTGAGACTAAATTAAATAAAAAAATAAATAATAAAAAAGAATTACATAATAGTGACTAAACTCCACAATCTTGCAGATGAGCATCTTGTCTAAACTAGTTGGTCAACCTTTTCAGTAAGTAAGGATGAAAAATGGATAGTTAATCCCAGTTGTCTCAGTTAAGATAGGTAAGAAGGTCTGTGTTCTAGAAGGATCTATCTGATGTCTATAAAGCTGGAATTCCTATCCTTGGGTGGGACTCGACTGCCTTAACTTAAATAGATGTCAAGAAGCTAACTGTGTAAGCTTATGACACTTCAATGAATAGTTAGGTCAGTTAAGTCACCATTAACAAGGAGATTTCAACAGAGATAACAAAGACATAATGAATTATCCTTTTAATAATAATAATCTGACAGTGACATACTACTGCTACTTTTCCTGTTACTAGGAAAAACCAGGAACTGGTAGACTTCTGAGTCATTATATAAAAAAAATTGGAAGCTGTATTTTCTCCCCAGTACTGTTGCTTTTTCCTGATGTCTTCCCACTAAAATCTGACAAAAACTTCACCAGAATGAGATAGGTGACTAGAACTGTCTATTTACCTTGCAGTAAATTTTACCTACTCCTTTTTCTTTCAGTCCTGCAACACAAGGCTCACGTCTTAAGTTTAGGTAGTATCAGGAAGTTTTAGGCCAGGTTTTTGTTTTTGCTTGTTTGTATGTTTGTTTGTTTGTTTGTTTTAATCTATGTTTATAATAGCTACTACACAGCGACCTGTACTTTTAAAAATATTTGTATATATTTAGTTTGTATATATATGAATGTGTGTAAATATATAGCTGTCATATTATCATACATATACCTAAATATATGTATATACATATATGCATGCATGTTTACTAAAACAATCCTTTTTTTTTCTTACGTCAAAATACCAACATTGCAGCAAATTACATGATCAGAGCACTACAACAGGGCAATAACTTCATGACTTCAGTGACTTCTGGTGTACTCCTTTTTCCAACATGAAGTCGTTCACAGTGTTTGCCCCCTCAAGATGCTGTTTACTCTTTTAATTCATAACATAACTCTTTTGGGTACCAAAGATTGTATCTTAATCAAACTGAAGTTTTGAAGTCCACATTCCTGCACTTGTGATTCTGAGAGAGAGAAATGAGCAGCTTAGCTATAGATATTCACTTAGCAAACACCTACCTCTGGTCATAAGACCTTGATTTCACTTAGTAATCCTTGAGCTTCAATTATTTATCAAAACAGACAAACTTGAGCTAACTGACATGCTAGCACATTGTCCTTCACAGGTCTAAGTAAACAGAGTGCTGTAATGTGTGTTACTCTTTAGATGCTGGAAAACAACATGCATCAAAGCTGAGTGGTAACAGAAGGTCAGCAAAAATTGCCCACTGGTTTATCAATGAATAGGCATATACTTTGTTATCAGGCAGATAATTTACTGGCATTTCAGGAAGAATTTATTAATGCTGTATGAATGATAACCTAAATATTGATACACAAATATAAGTGATACAGCTTTTCCTAAATCAGACTCTTGAAGTAACTAAATGGGGAATTGCAATATCTTTTTCAGGTATTCTTTACATCTAATCAATTATTTTCCAGAAATAACAATAAAATGCTGCACTGCTAGTCACACTATAGAGAAGACAATCCAACTCAGAATCACTGAACTGTAGGGATTGGAATAGACCTCTGGAGATCATCTAGACCAAGTCCCCTGCTAAAGCAGGTCTCCTGCAGCAAGTTACACAGGAAAATCTCCAGGCAGGTTTTGAATATCTCTATGCAGCCAGAACACTGTCAGTGTCAAAGTAAGGAATTTTTTCCTTATGTTTGTATAGAACTTCTTGTATTCCAATTTATGCATATTTACCCCTGTTCTGTTGCTGGGCACTTTTGAAAAGAGGCTGGTCCCATCCACTTGAGTCCAACCCTTTTGATGTTTATAAGCATTGATAAGATCTCCTCTCAGTCTTCTCTTCTCCAGGCTGAACAGTGCCAGGTCTCTCAGTCTTCCCTCATAAGGGAGCTGATCCAGGACCTTCATCACCTTTGTGGCTCTCCACTGGACTCTCTCTAAAATTTCCCTGTCTTTCTTGAAATGCAGAGCCCCAAACTGGACACAGTATTCCAGATGTGGTCTCACCAGAGGAGAGTGGTTGGGGAGGATCTCCTCCCTCGACCTTCTGGCCATGCTCTTTTTAATGCACTCCAGGATACCACTGGCCTTCTTGGCCACAAGGGAACACTGTTGGCTCATGGTCAACTTGCCCTTGAGTCCTTAGGTCCTTCTCTTCAGAGCTCCTTTCCAGCGGGTCAACCCCTAACCTGTACTGATGCGTGCAGTTATTCCTCCCCAGGTACAAGACTCAACACTTTCTTTTGTTGAACCTCATCGGGTTCTTCAGGTTCCAACTTTCCAGCCTGTCCAGATCTTGTTGAATGGTAGCATAACTTTCTGGTGTGCTGGCCATTCTTTCCAGCTTTGTATCATCAGCAAATTATTGAGACTGCACTCAGTCTCTTAATTCACGTTTTTGATGAAGATGTTAAACAAGACTAGACTCAATACCTATCCCTGGGGAGCACCATTACCCACAGTCTTCCAACTGGACTCTGTACCACCGATCCCAACCCTCTGAGCTGTGTCAGTCAGCCAGTTCTCAGTCTACCTTACTGTCCATTCATCTATCTGACATTTCCTAAGTTTACCTACAAGGATGTTATGGGAGACAGTATCAAAAGCCTTGTTGAAGTCAAGGTGGACAATCTACTGCTCTTTCCTATTCTATCCAGTCAGTCATGTCATCATAGAAGGCTACCAAATTGTATGATTTCCCTTTGATGAATCCATATTGTCTACTCCTGGTAACTTTCTTTTCTTCCACTTGCTTGCAGATGACATCCAGAATAAGCTGTTACACCACCTTCCAAGGGGCAGAGGTGAGGCCAACTGGCCTGTAGTTTCCTGGCTCCTCCTTGCCCTCTTTGAAGTCTGGAGTGACTTTGGCTTTCCTCTAGTTCTCAGGCACCTCTCCTGTTCTCCATGACTTTTCAAAGATGACAGAAAGCGTTTGGTAAACTTCTGCCAGCTCCCTCAGCACTAGTGGGTTTAGTCTATCGAGGCCCATGGAATTGTGTGCATTAAGTTTGCCTAGACAAATCTCTGATAAGATTCTTCTCAACCAAGGGGAAGTCTTCCTTTCCACATACTCTCTTTCATCTCCAGGATATGGGATTCCCAAGGGACAGTCTTAGAAATTTGTCATTTCATAAAAAACTGTCATTTGGCACCTTTCTCTGCTATTTTCTCTTTTGCATTCAATGAAAAAAAAAAAAAAAAGATATTTTGGTTGGACAGTGAAAGGAACTATACATTAATGAAGATTTACAGTGGGAGTTATTGGCCTAATTTTTCCCTCCTGGGGGAAAAAAAAATTATATATATATATATATTATCTTATATATCTATATATATCTTGGGAAAATATATATCTTGGCAAAATATTGGTTTCTAACTTTGTTTTTCTAAACATATTTCAGAAATGGATTTTGAAATAGGTGATAGAATATTTTTTATGACTATCAACATTTACTCTCTATTTCAGGTAAATTAATATTTTCTTGGACTTTCCTGTATTTTTGAAAATATCTTCTTTTTTCAGAGGGAAATTATTCTATGTAAAAATGCATGAGATGTATCAGTAGTTGTGACCTCTCTGTCATTGGCCTCCGCTGATAAATTTCTTGAATGAACTCTGTCAATGGGTTGGGACCGAGGGAGTCTAAACTTTGAGGAATGAAATCTATCACACAGTGAACTGTGCTTAGAGCTGGCTTATTATAAGACATGAAAAATAAATGGTTTGAGCGTGAAACATACTTTTTCACTGACAGTATGACTAGGGGCATAATGGACTGCATTCAGGAATTTTTGGTTATTTTAGTCAATCTTTTTTGTATATTTGCTTTTTATTTTCTTCCAAAATATAGTCTTATTTTTTCAGACATTTACTATTATTCTGAAAATAACAGTTAGAAAAGTAGTTTATTTCACACCTTCTAGCTTAAGCCCTAGAAATCATTTTCCATCTTTGTCCACAACAGAAAGTAAGTTTTAAAATACAAGGAAAATCACCTAATGTGCATCACATTATGGTTCAGTGTAATATGCATAGGGCTTAGCCTCAGAAGATTCAGTGACTAAAATACTAATAGAATTAGATTATGATTTACAAAGAGTAAAATTAATGGATTAGTGAAAGAACTTCTAGAATTGAACAACTGCTCTGCATCATCCAAAATGAATTGCAGAAGAAAAGGAAAGGGATACTATAGTCTTCTAACACTCCAAAAATCCACCATCATAAAAAATATCCCCAGGAAAACACAAGAGTGGTAAATTGCTTCCATCTAATCAGATCTCTAATTTGAGTTCATACTGGCACTGAAGGCACACAATGAAGATTAAAATGTACAATATTTTTTTGCATATAGCTGTTAAGAAAACCAACAGTTACTACTGAAATACATACTATTTCAGATCAGAATCTTTACTGAGAAAAAGGAACAAACAAAAAGTTAGCAAAACATTCCACATTTTTTTAGAATAGTAATTACAGGCACTCAGTTTTAAATATCACTTGCTATTTATTAGAAAATCATTACTCATTCGATACATACCTGACTGCAATAAAATTTGATATAAATCCTGCAGTATCACTGAAGTACATGTCATTAATGTGAATATATGCACATGTCTGTGTGTGCATGCACTCATAGAATCCCTCAAAACATGTGCGTTCAGGTCTTTAATTTAACATTTTCTGTTAAACTGCCTGTGAAATCTTTAGGAGTCTTAACATTCTCAAATAATAATTTACTTCTTTCAATTCTTAAATGCTGACAAAATCATAATTTTATTTTAAAATTTATCTGAAATCCTTCTGGGAATAAATATGTGTGATGCTTTGATTTAAAAATACCATGTTGATTTGATCAAACAGTATAGTAAGAATTTTAATGAAATTTGACATTAAAATGTGTGTTTATTGGAACCAATTTTTAGTCTTCATCTCATAACTAACCCAAAATGCAGAGTACGAAAACTAGGTACAGAAATAGTCAAGTAGTAAATAAAAATTTTACTCTCTGATATTAATGAACACAATTTTCAGTTTAAAATATAAAATGTTTAATGAATTTTCTATGTGCTGTGGAAACCTGTGAAAAATGCATTTATTAAGATAATTTAGGGAAAGATCAGTTTGAATAAGTTGTTAATAATAAATTGTTTGCTCACCTTTACTGTTTAGGATTTGGTAGTAATGGTGTCTCTCCCCACCAGAAATTGATAAATCTCAATAAAATCTTTCTGAGATGTATTTCCATATTATGCTACATACTGATGGTTTGAATCAAGCCTGACATCACAACATGCTGAAACAGTAGATATGATACATAGCAGGATGTGTACTGTGATGCCACAGTAGCCCTCAGTATGGACCTCCCTATTTGCCAGCCAGAAGTGGCTTTTCCCTTGAATTAATGAAAACTCGTCTCAGAGGAGCTGGATTCTTGAATAGTTTCAATGTGAAATGCGTACATATGTCAGTGTGCGTGCTCATTTCAGGATACAAATCTTAGCATAGAAGATTGCTATATCCATACTCACTGTATCCATACTGCTGAGCAAATGCATTTTTGACTGCATTTCACTGAATGGTGTAGCTCTTTTCCTGCAGCCACACCACTGAAATTCCCTTGTGGCAAGCAATGTACAAGACTAATGGCCCTTTTTTTTTTTTGCCTTCCAAGCTATAGAAGCTAAATATTCTTGTCTTGCTAGTATTATTTTAATAATGAATAACCATCACATTTTTGTTTTGCTTTGTATAATGTTATTCTCTTACACCTCCTCCACTGTGTTATTTGTGTACAAATTCACACTCACACAGACACACAGAGAAAAATCTACTCCAAAATTTTCTGTTGAAATCTCCACCAGCTAAAAATCATTAGAATTGCCACTGGTAATAAGATTCAATGTATCACTAGCTCTGTTAATTCCTTTATGCTTAATAATGTGAAATTGAAGACTTATCTCCTCTACACCCCTTCACTCACCTCCTTAACTTTTTGGCTTGGTGCCTCTGGTAATACTTTTAAAAGTTGTACTTTTATTATTGTGCTACACATGAAGTGAAATGTATCACGTAATGTAGAAACTGTACTATGTTTTGTCTCTACTAAAAGTTTTACAAAAAGATGCAGAAACAAGAAGCATTCAGTTGAGTTTGTTGCTCACTTGAAAGTACTTTGTTGTGTTACAACAATAAAAAAAAAAAAACATGAGGTAATGCTAACGGTACTGTAAGCTAAGGTTAATCATCCAGGGAATTTCTTTATTTTCCCTAGAAATTCTTAGCGGAAGTGCACGTAAGGCTCTACCTAAGCTCTAGTGGGTACAATCACATTTTGATGAAGCTTGTGCAAGTGTTTCTGTAGAAGTTTGGGCTTTTTTTCTGCATTGGTTGCTACCATCAATCATTTGATTCTGCATGGAAATTTCAAACATTAGTTGGCCTGTAGCGTGGATTTGATGTCTATCACTACGTCCTTAGTAACTGTTACAGGTTATTTAAGTATCCTGATATACTAAAGAGGGTGTCTGTCCTCTTAAAATGTGTGGGTACAATGAGAATATTAAAAGAAGAGCATGCCATTGGATCAAAAGTCCATTTGTCACAATATCCTATTTCTGGCACTGGCCAAGAGCAAAGAACAAGAATAAAATTACCGGTGTAACAGCCAAGTGATGAAAGTGATGCAAATATTTGGTCTGCTTTTTTTTTTTCTATTCTCATAATTCCTCAGGAAAAACAAGCAAACAAAAAATAAAACAAAATAGAAGATATATTTAGAGATTCAGTAGGTGCTGAAAAAAATTCTCATTTTTCTGAATAAATTTTATGTATTTACACACTAACAATCATACACAAATACATGGAGGTTGAATTATTTTTTTTTAGATTTTAGTCACATTTTTAGCTTTAGCTTTTAGATAACCCTCAACTCTCTTTAAAACATAAATACCCATTTTAAACACTAGTAGACATTTTAATTTTTTTCCTGATAGTTTCTTTTTCAGAAAGAAATAAAAAAAAATGGTTTCATTTTAAGATGTGTAAAAAGCCCTCCTTTTTTTGGTCTGCTCCTAACTGTAATTCTCCACTATTGTGAGTGTAAGGCAATTAGGAATAGCCCAACATCCTAAGAAAATGCAATATCTCTGCCAAAAAATATATATTTTTTGTTTAAACTCTTTTTCTTCCTCCATATTATGCAACACCTAGATGCACACATGCATCTTGATATCAAAATGCCATAGGACTCACTTGTTTAACAAAGTTGGCAATAGAGAAACTATTATACCTGTTCTTTAAAGTCTGAAATGCTTGCCTCTCCACTTACACATGCAGTTCAAGTTGCAGTCAAATAATTGGGTCTTAGATACCTGAGAAATTGCTTCTCTCTCTCTCTCTCTCTCTCTCTCTCAAATTCCCAAAAAACTGCTATTAAAGGTCACACTTTCATTCCCCAATTGCTTTTCTCTCAGAAAACTTCACTGTGGTACCCTAGTAATTTGTTTCCTTTTATCTGTTGATTTTCAAGTGTCTTAAGTCAAAGTTAGAGAGCAGAGAGCTAGCCTCTTTACCAGGTTTTCCTTCTGATTGAGTTTGAGATAACTTAAAGTAGATTCAAAATGCACTTCAATAACTTACATTTATCTTAATATTGTATAATGACCAATCATACAGTATTGTATAATTATTGTCATTTTCCACTGTGTGCGGGTGCAAGAGAACTCTTTAATTTGATATGCTTACTATGCATAGCATTGAAAAAGACACAAAGGGAAGCTGAAGAGATTTGGAATCAGTTTTGGTGAGTTCTTCAATGGATTCCATCTCAGCTGGAGCACTGCTCTTTTCAACAGGATGTGACTGACAGCTGAGGTACAAAACAGATGCACAGGCAATTTAATCTGTTGCCTGACATAGACTAAGTCTACGTGTAGTCCTGAAGGAAATCTTCCTGTTCCAGAGTTGCCTTAGTAGTCATAGTAGTTGTATGTGTGCAAGTGCATGTAATATATGTTCTCATTTGGTGAAATGACTTTTCCCTTAAACATCAGTTTAAATTCCGTATACAAAACTCATAGGCTTTTTTCCTACTTCTCTCTCTCTTTTCTATTTTTTATTTTTATTTTTTATTCCAGAAGTAAGCAATCTTTTACACCTCTCAAGCTAAATAAATAGATTTTGGGAAAACTGGACATTCAGCATTCTGAAAATCAGGTACTTTCCTATTGCCCTTTACAGTGAGCTGTGCTGTTCTTAGTTTAAAGCTCTCCTCAAAACTTTTGTGGAGGAATGGCTGAAGGAGCAAGGCAGCCATGACTCGCTGTACGAGCAAAATCTCTGCAGCAGCACAGAAGGCATCATGCTGGAAAAATACTGTGAGAACAGGATAGTGGAGGAGTGCAGATAAGGGTCACTGTGGCCTTGAAGCTAGAAGCAGATGCAAGACAGGGAATTAGTGTGTGCATACGCTGGAATGTATACACCCCCCCCGTGCTGTAAATATGAGTAGTTGATGTAGCAATGAGCATTAGTAACCAATCTGATTAATGTCAATAAGATGTGTAGCCAATCGGGCAATGCCAAGTATACTTTCTTCCTTATAAAAGGATTGCTCTGTTTAGAATAAAGTGAAGCTTTTACTACTCATATTGAGTTTGTCATGCTTCCCTGCGCGCTGGACACCCATCCCTGTTGACTCCGCGGCAGCCTTTTGCAAAGATGATGCTAGCTCCTCTTTGTCAGATGGATTTTCTCTCCCCACTTCAGTACCAAGTCCTTAAATTCCCATGGTTGTAAAAGCAAATTTCTGTCAACATCAACAGCTGCACAACAGATATTGACCTGCAGGTTCTGAAATTAATATAGTTGTACAACTTTGGTGTGGCAGCACTTGGAATCTGCCAGTTTTGAGGTAGGTCTGCTTATATCTTACCCAATCTAGAGGCAAAACAATTTTTAAAATTTGTTTAATTTTGTTTTCAGTAGACTTTGAGTAATCTAGTCTAGTAAGTGTTGTCCCTGCCTATAACAAGGGAGTTGGAATGATCTTAGATGATCTTAAAGGTCCCTTCCAACACAAATCATTCTATGATTCTATGACTAAAACCTAGAACATGCAAGTCTGTATAAAAAAGCCTACAGTTATGTTTCCAATACTAAAATATACACTGCCAGAGAGATCTCCTGGGCACTGGAACTTCATTGCTTGTGCTATTAAATTGTTAAAATGCTTTTGGCCTAGGAGAATAAGCAGATGTCCTCCCAAGTTCCTAGCAAGGTTTGGGACGTAGAACAAGCCAGACTCCATTTGCAACATGCATTCAGAGAATATAATAGTATAGTAAGAGGTTATTCCATGCTGAAGAATAGTTTAGAGAACATTTTGTTTACTGGTTTAAAAGTAGTAAATGTGATTAGGAAAAACAGAATTAAAAAATAATAATAGAAGTCATTATAATTATTAATAATAAAAATAATACTTAAAGAAACTACTTTAGTTCTGCTAGCTATGCCCTTTCAGACGTATTTTGGTTCTCAGCTTGGCCACAGAAACTCAGTTTTTGGTTTTTTTTCCATTACAAGAAACTCTATTTTCTTCTTTCTAGCTCCTAGGAAATTCTCTCTGGTCTCTAGCTGGCCACTTCTCCAAAGTAGTTTCTCAGCTCACACACAAAATGTGAATTTCCAAGTATTTCCATGAGTCTTTCAAACCTTTTCTCT
The DNA here is from genome assembly GCA_016647715.1 of Pavo muticus. Taxonomy (NCBI): domain Eukaryota; kingdom Metazoa; phylum Chordata; class Aves; order Galliformes; family Phasianidae; genus Pavo; species Pavo muticus. Next base: position 161,900 of record JACDJE010000764.1, on the reverse strand, counting down.
TTTAGGTGGGCTCAGTTAATCTCATACACAGATTCCTTTTATTTATTTATTTTTTAATTTTGTTGTTATAGTTGTTTTTTCTAGAAGATTCCTAAGGAAACTTCCAAGGAACTTATTCTGGGGACTTCATGAAAGATTATAATCCAAGAACATACATGCAGAGGATAAGCTTAAATAGGGCATTACACCCAAGCTAAGTAGCCGCATTCTCAGCAGGGTTAATTAGGTTGGGTGGAGCTCTGTTTTAAGAGATATATTGTCTTCAGTTCCCAGGTAAGAGTGTTTGGGCTAACAGAGCTATGCACAGCCCTATATTGGTCAGGGTAAACTCCTTTGGAAAGTCTATCATTAGAAATCTGATTTTAAGGAACTGATTTGAAAAATTTAGTTGTTTTATATCTTCTAATCTATTTAAAAAATATAACTTCTGGTGCTGATTTTCTTTTTTTTTTTT
>JACDJE010000764.1:104308-146186 GCA_016647715.1 Pavo muticus | reverse complement strand
AAAAAAAAAAAAAAAAAAAAGGCTGAGAAAATGTCTAACTGTTCACTGTAATTTTTTAAGATGATCTTTTTTCTTCTTCTAGGGGAACAAGTCAATATTGTAGAAATATGATAGATTTAGTATCTTTCTTTTATACTATTTCTATTGAGTCCAGTAGACTATAAAAACAGTTACTCCAAACTTGGACTCAGGAGATACAAATACCTCTGAAAAAACAAACAAACAAACAAACAAACAAAACGGATTTGCATCATGTATTTTTGATTCATAATATTCATTTCTTCTAATAGATCAGGGTTAGTTTTCCTTTCTCTTTTTTTTCTGTTTTGCAGTGGTGAAAGTGTTCAGCTAACCTGTTACCTATGTACTTCTGCCACCACCTCATTCTAAGAATGTCTTGGTGCTATTGCAGTGAATGGCTCTGTGTAGGTATGAAAATAATTAATTACAAACATCAGATCAGATAAAAAAGATATCTAATTAAGCCTCTGAAATACCAAAAAAAGAGGTAACCTTCCTGCCCTAGGAAGGTTGAATCAGAAGTTAATAATATCTAAACAGTACCAGACATGAACTGACATAATCTGATTAGACTTGACAAACTATTCAGACATTTTTGCTTCCAAAACAGGAGACTGGACACATTAGTGGAATATCCACATCTCTTCCCATGTGAATCATCCTGGGAATAGTTTGGGTAAGCAGAAAGCTTGAGCCAGAACAATTTCAGGCACAGAAATAACAAGTTAAATGTACAGATGTTCATCTTTCTCAATATGTCAAATGTTTGTGACTTAATTTATTAATACATATTGGTACAGAGGATCTCACCCTTATTCAGTAGTGGAGATGACTTGATTCCAAATAATTCTGTCTTATATCTATATAGCTTGATCTGTTTTGTTTTTACAGGATGCAAAACTCCTACACTGGAGCAAAGGACCATAAATAGCGCAAAGCAGCCCATTGTTCACTATGGTGAATTGGAGCACAGTCTGAACTAGAATTAATTTTTTTTTAGATCAATGAGAGAAGAAAAAAATGAAGAAAAAAGCTGATTTGGTAGTGAGAGGGATATCTCTGAGCAGTGGTAACCGTATGGCTTGATCTCCATTTCCAGTCCTGTTTTTAATATACAGAGACAGAAATGCGAGCTGTTGAGAAATATCATACACTGGATATTTTCTTTCAGGCTGTCAGAAATGCAATTTAGATGAAATTTTAACATCTACAAGATTGTATCAGCTTCAGAAAAAAGTTTCTGACAGAACTTGAGTGTGGAAAGAGTCTGAATATTTCGCTTTTAGAAACAAACATTTTATAATGATGATGTTATTTTCTATTTACACTGAAAGAAAATAAAGGAAAAGAAGAAAAACATGCACATTTGACGTAAAGGAAAAGAGTAGTACAGGTTGAGGAAATATATATTATGCATTTGAAGAAAAAATGATGGGAGAAATGAAGAAAAAATGGGATAAATTATGAAAGAAAATATATAGTGAAAGTCTGAAGTAACAGATATAAGCACTCATAAAGTTTTCCCAAGTATGTGAAAATATGTATGTAAAAGTCTTTGTACATATTTCTGAATGTTTTCTGAATAGAATTTTCTACAGAAAAATGTCAAAATACAATAATGTTTGAACAGTACTCTCTTGTATGAGTCCATCTCAGTGATGACCTACAGATATCTAACTGAAGGAGTAATTTTGCTTAGATCTATTTGGCAAGAGTTGAACAGGGTCCTCATCCTCCATAAATTGTTAAATTTATATTTACTAAACTTGAAATGTTTTGCTACAGTACATTAGTAAAATTCACAGTTTCCAACTGTGCATTATAACATTCTAAGGGATTTTACATTTGGTGGTGCCTTGCTTTCAGGCAAACAGTATGTATGAGTTTCTCTTCCCTACAGATGTACTTTACAGCAGACTATCCAAGTTAAACATCACAGTAAATAGAAGCCATTCCCTAGAGAGCCAATTGATGGCTAGTTTTATGAACCCTATTTGTCCTGGGGAATATAATTACAATGCAGCACATTTTTGCTCTTACCTCCTGTAGAGAACACCCAGAATTTTGAAACTACTACTTTTATCCCATCAACGTCTTTTGAAATCCACCCACTTCTTCTGGGATAAAGAACGTAACATCTTTATGACTTTCATTCACTTAAGAATATAGCTACAAAATATGTCTCACTTAAGAAGACAGAGAAGCAAAGAAGTAATTGAATACATTCAGCAACAGAAACTTTGCTGTAAGAAATACTTGTGCTGGAAAATGAAATCCAATTATATATAAGAATATATTTCTTGTATCTAATATGTGCATATATCTCTATGCATAGATTTTGCTAAAGATACAGGATGTGAATTTCTTACTACTATATCAGTCATTAAGCAACATGATCATTGGGCTAGCAGATGCTAAGTTGCATTAGCACAAAGAGGAACAGAGCCCTTCTTTCAGATGTAATTTGTCTGTTGAATTAGGAATGAAAGTTTTAGTTCCATTTGAATTAAAATAATATGTTATTTTGAGTTCTGAGGAGAAAATTCTGCCATTTACCATGCTATTTAGATCCTGACACACTAGGACTTTATTCAAGTGCTTAAGTTTCTTGACATGTGTGACAGATACCTGATATCCAAGCCAAAAAAACCCATCCCAATAGTCATATAAAATTCAACATGCTTAAAGCTAAGGTCTGTAAGTTCTTTCACATAGATTTAATTAACTTTCTCTCTTACCATATACTTTTAAATTCATCTGTAATTAAGATGTCTGATTGCCTTCTCTCAAATACATTTGATATCATAAAAAATAAATCTAGAAACAGGAGTTTAGATGTTAAGATAAAATTTGAAGTTCATATCCTGAATGTAAAGAAAATGTACCACTGAAGAATTACTAGCTCTGTTTTTTTTTTTTTTTTTTTTTAATAGTCTGATGGAAAGAAATACGCTATAAAAAATTGATGAATATCAGTACAGGTACCACTGGATGAAGGTGTAGAAGTTGTAGAAGTCTTTCTGTAAAGTAATGATATTTGGAAGCCTGTTACAGGCATCCAAACAGATACCTTAACTCTGTCACTGAGATGACTTGCATCATTAGTTTTAACACCAGATTTTTTCTCTGTTTCTAGCAGAATACACACCTTGCAGCTGTTCAAAGCGGTCTTGTTAAGAACATGGCAGTGATCACCTTAAATTGAAACCATTTTGAATGTCACAAAACTAGTAGAATTGAGTAAGTAGCTTGTATATGTGGATTTGTTTTAGAGATATCTTCTCCCACAGTTGCAAGAGGGGATTAATTTGTAAGGCAACATTTCTTCTTTCTCTTTGACTAGTGAACTGCAAGGATTAAGTCACTTATAAACTCCTTTTATGGTGGCAGTGTATGTTCTGGAAATATCACTGTACTATTACAAGAAAATAGGATTCAAATAAGATACGGTGGCTAAGCCTGTAAACTGATCTTTTGATGCATAGCAAATACACAGAATAAAAACAGGTGGTGTTCTTATAAATAAAGCATGATAATGAGCTCATTACAAGGATCTTCAGTTTTGATGTTAGCACTCTAAATTCACTGATCAATAAGGAAAGCTTTGTAGGAGTTCAGATATGATCTGAATAACAGTGCAGATGTTTCTAAAACATTTTAGCTTTTCCAACAGTCAGTTTTAAATTGTCTCACTGATCTTTACACTTTAAAAAGTTAAACATCTGGCCTAGAGATTACCAGTGTAGTAAAAACGTCACTTCCTTTGACACTAATTTTAGGATGGGACAAAATACCTTCTCAGTATATTTAGTTATTGCCTTTGGCCACAGGAGAAGCCTGGATATCTTTTTTGTCAGAAGTGGGGTGAAATGAATTCCACTGTCTTAACAGATTGCTTATCAAAGAAAATTTTGTGATTCTGTGAGTAAGTGTCTGTGTCCCTCTTCATAACAGGACATATTTAACCTTTTTTAAGCTGGTCTATTTAAAATAATTTTATTTACTTTGCAAAACAAATGTTTATCAGATTTAATAGTGAGTCTAAATCAGATTGTGATCCTATAATATAAAAAGAAAATCCAAAACATTATATATCATTATAGTGAACTGGGTTAGCAAGAAAATGACTGGTTATTTTGATTAGTTATTTTAAATCCTTTGATTTATTTATTTATTTTTTTTTAATCTGATCCTGCAGTTTGGACTTTTTTTCTTTCTTTTTTTTTTTTTTTTTTTTTTTTTTCCTAGAGCATTAGCAGGACAGGGATTCATTCACAATCTCCTTTAATGTAGATGTATAGATGTAGCCTTTGAAATTCTAGCTGTTTGTGATCTCTTTTTCAGGTAAATTAAGTACACAGACGCAAACTGAAAATTGATATTGTAAGTCACTATCAAAACACCTTTCAATGAAGTTATGGATGAAAAACAAAATGATACTGACTATATAATCAGTGACACAAAATGTAAAATCTGGATCTGTGTTCGTGGACTGTACTTCAAGTCTCTTCCTAAAGATATTTGTCCTGAAATTTGTAATAATAGAAATGTATAGGGTGTTGAGTCCACCACCTGTAATTATGAAGTGCAATTCCTCAGTCTTCCCCTATTTTCAATTTCTAGCTGTCTTGAGTCAGAAGGGATGAGAGAAGATTAGATATGAGTTGATTCAGGCTAAGATGTTTATTCCCTAACACAGAAATATTTCTGTTCTTAGCATTTCCTCTGAAAAAATATAAAATTATTGAATTTAAAATTGAAAGTTAATTTTATGTTCCTATTGAGACCATCTAAACGAAAGACATAAATTGAGGTCAAGATGATCTTTCTGAGAGAAATATTCCAGTTTTGTGACATCACTCATAATTGCTAAATGATTCTCAGGACTCCATTTCTCTTTCTCAGAGCAATATTAATCAGAAAGATTGAAATAAAACTAAACTTAGTTGGAATACTAGTGAGTCAAATTTCTTCTTGAATAAAACTTATAAATCTTCGAAAGCTCTTCAAATTTGGAACCTATTGTTCAGCATGCAAGTAATACACATTTAACTAAAAGTGCCTTCTCACAGATAGCATTTGTTCTAGCTCTAGGAAAAGTAATACAAATGTTAATGTGAAATATAAAATGTAATGTTGTAATGTAATGACCCCAGTCAGAACAACAAACAAAAAATCCCATGGAATTCCAAGAATCTAAAATTTCAGCTAAAAATTATGTAAGCTTTACAGGTAACCCTAAGAATCTCCGTGTTTCTGTATAATTTTTGAAGATAACTCTTATTGTTTTTGCTTGGAGCTGTGCCATTCTTTACAGCATATGTGTCCAACCCATTAGTTCTATGTCTTTGTTCCCCTTGTTTTTTATGTTTTAATTAAAAAAACATATTTTACAAAAGAAGTTCTCTTACTGATATACACTCACTATATAATACATTTTATATGCTGTCCAAGACGATTCCTCTTCACTCTTTGTGACCGAGGGAAGCCATGAGCTTGGACTCTCCTGCTTTAGAGGATTAATCATTGGCTTTGAAAACAATTATGAATAAATGGAAATTTTCCAGCTATTCATTAAAACATAGCAGAGTTTGTTATACAACATCAGTAGTTTACTTATCTCTGTTCATAGCTGATGTAAAATCACTGTTCTTTCATCTGAAGTTTCTTCTGTAACATCAAATAGCTAACTTAAGAATTTCATCAAAAGAAGTTTCTCATATGAAGAAACATGAATTTTGTGAATAAGATCTTTTCCCTGTCAACTGTTTCATAGAAGACTGAAAACACTGTAAATACTACTAATGTCTACTGCTTGAGACAATGGCTATATAAGAATAAATCCAAATTGTGCAACCCCCTCTCTGGACAATATATATATATATATTAATAAACTGGATGTCACTCCTGGTTACTTACAACATCTTGAATATAGCATACTGAAGGCACTTATGAAAAAGTGGCAATAAAACAAAGGTTATAATTTATATTCTACTCCCCAAATATCCCTCATAAACTTATCTGTATTGGTTTAGAGTATTTTTAAGGAATTGTCATTATTGTTTTAAAGTTATACAGATGTGGAAAATTCACCATGTGGATTGTATGAAGTTCATCTGACTAAATACAGACATTAACATCTAAACTAGTCTCCAAATTCCTTTAAAAGAGGAACTCTTACTAAACAGAGACTATTACTGGATACATAAATTAACTTTTTCCTTTCTTCTGATTGATTAGAAAAGGAAAGTAAGACTTCTAGCTCAAATACAGAAGTACAGTATAGATATCTTAAATTTGGATGAGATTAATTTCATTCTTTGTAATCAAAGATCTGAAATAATGGACTAGACTTTTTTATGGATAAAACACAAGAGAAACCATCCTTATTGATATGCATAAGCAGTAAAAAATGAAATACCTACGACAGACCTGAAGTAACAGAAAATACGATGTTTATACCACTGATTTGGGATAGGAGACTACTATCTTGGCTTCTGCTTGACATTTATACTTTTCAAACCAACCCTGAATGCTGAAAGGGAAAATAAGATGGTAGCTACACCCTCCAAACTCCTGGAGGAGAACTGGATCTTTATAGATTCAGTATGAAGTTCCAGTCTTTCTTAATATCTACTTTTGAGCCTTCATTCCCTGCAATACCTAGCATAAATTCACTCTTCTTATATAGAACAGAGGTATCCATTGACCTGTTCATCTCCTAATGTTTGTACCTGGGATATGACCCAGCCCGCATCTGCCTTGAGCTGCAGCACCTGCTAATGTTGCTGCTGTCCATATTTTGTTTAGGAGCAAAACAAGCAAAATAATTCCACTCATGCCAATGTTAGTGGTTCATTAGCTAAAACTGGCAAAAAGCATTGACACCAGACAAGCCGTCATACACTTTTTCAAAGTTTGGTTGTAACTGAAAACCACTTACGAATAAAGTTTCCTATGTTCAGAAAATCCAGTTGTAAGTAAAGTTTTGCTTAGTTTTGAGTAAGAGTCAAAACTCTCTGTATACATGATCAGGAACGCAGTATTTTCCTAATTGTGATCTGGGCAATAATTTTATTCTTTTAGATTAAAATAAAAACTGTGATGTAGTTTCTGTGGCCTTACTTTAATTGCAGAAGATTTTTCATCCTCTGCAGATGTATTATCCCTTATAAATACTTTAATTTTATTATTATTATTATTATTATTATTGTTATTATTTATTTATTTATTTATTATTATTATTATTTTATCCAGAATCCCTTGAATTTGATTTCAAACATTAAATCAAATAACTCATGAAAACATTTTTTATGCCTGAGTCTTACAATTATCTTTGTGCTTAAACAAAGCTATAGGTCATGAGTCCTTGTATTTGAATATTCTTGGCTTTATGTTTTTATCATTAGCGCTAAGTCATCATATATAATTAAAAACTTCTGATTTCTGAAGAACATGTATGAATGAAGTACACATGTGGGATTTATAGCAATTGAATTTTCAGAATCTGTTCACATATAGAAAAAAATTGTGTTTACTATCAAAATAAGGAGCATTTCTTAGGTTTCATATCACAGGAACAAGAGCACAAGACTTACCATGACCTTAAGAGTTGTCAGTGAAGTGCAAAACAAGGCTTATTTCTGATTTTGTCTGTTCATACAGACAGGGAAGGCTGTGTGATTGTTGTTGATGCATGCCGATGGTTTCCTGACATGTGTGCTAGGAACACTGTAGGTCAAATAGGTGCATACATTTATTCTTCTGAGGAGATTACAGTATACAAGAACCCCTGATACTGCAAGGGTATTTTTAGCAGCAGACATTAGCATTAATACTGACTTTATTCGTTAAGGATACATGCAGGAGTATCATTACATTCCATGGCTGACCTTGTGACCAGATTTACTCAACCTGTTATACAAGGTTTCTGTGAGACTCCTGCATGAGCTGAAGATTTGTGAGACAGGGAACATCCAATAATGACAGCTTTTATAAAAGAATATTTGCTTTGCTTTGTAGCTATAGTTGTCGAGTAGAATATGCCACTATATTTTTATTATACCACTTCAGCAGTTTCTTTTCCAGGTTCAAGTGCAATGTTCATTTGGATACTTAGTGTTTACCTAGGATCACAGAAAGATCTGAGAAATTTATGGGAAAGAAACTCAGTAAAAATCATTGGACACATAAGTTAAATGCATTAGCTACTATTAAGGTCCACAAGGTTGGACTGGTAGGACAGAAACTATTGGTTCTGAGAAGCTGATAATCACAATATATGAGGTTTAATTTTGCCTACCTCTGTTCAAGTCCTGTGGCCAGTTAGCAACAGATGTTCATTGGGTACAGTCTTGGACTGGCTTTAGTTCAGTGTTACCTGAAAGAAGGTACCCAATTTAAAAGCTCCAAGAGTGTCTTCTGATGCTTTTCAAAGTGCAATAAATGAAAGTGATCAGAATATTAACTACAGAAACACACAAACTAAAGCTGCAATATACACATATTCAAAGTAACAATGTCCAAATTTTGAAGCCTCTTATCAGTAAAAAAAAATAAAAATAGAGTGAGAGAGAGAGAGAGAGAGAGAGAAAGAGAGAAAGAGAGAGAAAAGAAGCACACTGTTGGGAGAGAATTAGAAATTACACTGCTTGTACTGACCTTACTCTTCCCTATTTTTCCATGCTATGACCAGATCTGGAAATGAGATAAAATGGGATATAGGATTTGAAGAAGCTGTTCTTATATTTCTAAATGATTATTTGTTTATTTGTTAATTATTCTTCCTCACCTCTGTGGAAAGAAAAGGCTTGTTAATTTTAAACAAACTCTTCTATGTCTTCTAGGCTGTCCTGTTGACTGTTTTTCTAAATTAGATCACAATCAGAAGCATTCAGAGTTGGACCATTCAGATACAAATCTCTAAGATTATTCCGGAGGAAAGACTCTGCAAAACAGTGGGAGCCTTTTGATTTTACCAAATTCTTTACCCTGATTTAATTTTCTCTCACTGTATCTTAGTGTCAAGTAACAGTGTTATGTATAGCTGCAGGTTATATGTTCTGTTATAAGAGAATTGAGATATGATAGCATAAAAGATTATATAGTATATTACACCTACGAAAAAAATACTGAGGGGAGAAGCCTGTCCTTTTGCCTGACATACCTCTCATAAAGTATATTTTTACTGTAAAAGCTAGTTGAAATTTCATGATTTTTTTTTTTGTTCACACCACAGTATGCTGTTTTATTACAGCCTATATTTCAAACAGATATGACTACTGGCAGTCACCCATTTGACATTTGACAGAGGACACATGTCTTTCTGTAGTGGCACCTGGATGCTAAACAGGATGGATTTGAGCATCTCAACTCTCAACTGTGGACAAGTGAACTAATCCCTATACACATTTCCAATGTTATATGAAGAAATAACTCTGTAATCCTTAAAAAATACAGCCTGAATATTCCGTTTTTTCATATGATTTGCAGAAGGCTTAATGTGGGAAAACAAAGCAAAGCAAACCAACCAAAATCAAAATGGAAATAGAAATCAAAACCCAAATCTCATGTAGATTTAAAAGATCATCTGTTTGGACAAGTGTAGTGCATGGTTCAAAAAGCAAATACATCATAGTGTATCTACTTGGGTATGGAGATTGGTTGTGAGAGAAAAATTGTTTTTGGAAGGAATTTAGCATCATCATCAAGTGATTCTACAAACCTTGTTTGTTTGTTTGTTTGTTTGTTTGTTTGTTTGTTTTTAATGACTTTAGCTACAATCAAGTCCTGTTGTTTTTTGTTGTTGTTGTTTGTTTTTTATTTTTTGTTTTTAGGGTGTTGGGGCAAATCAGTCATACTTGTATGCATCCAGTTTGCAAATGTACACTTCTAATTGGTTTTACACAGCTTCTGTGAGAGAAAAGTCTCTGATAGTAGGGTATTCATTAATTCATTCGTTATTTGACATTGCTTCTCCAGAAAAATATGAAGAAGGGCAAGAGAAAATTGTAACCATTGTTACTAGATATAGATGAAAATACCCCAAATAGCTTTTTAAAATAACTGATATAGTATGTTGACTGTTTAAAGAGAAAGGAAGTAGAAAACAATTAAACAGATTGTGTTAAATGCAAAAAGGATTCTCTTGGACACCAAGAATTCTATTAACTATTTATTTCCATTTAAATAGTATTTTTTCACCTGTATTTCTATTTGTTTAGGTATCATCCTATATTGGAAATAGAGGTTCAGGGACAAGCTTACACAGTAAACCTAGGAGAACATATCCTGACTCTCACTTAGGATTTATGTTTGCCTACTATAAAGTAAGAAATCTTCCTGGAAGAATGCTTTGGGACTCTAAATTACTGTCACTTTTTCACTTATGTCAGCGTGTTCAGAGCTAAAGCATCTTTACTGATGTAATTTGGTACGTTCCATAAAATAACTCCAACTGGTCATGAAGCAAAGGGTCATCCAAATATATTTATTCATCTTCTGTGGATCTACATAACCTGAAGCAACCCGCATTATCAGACAGAACACTAGAGAATGACAGACCACAAATGATATACTCCTTTTCTTGTTTATTTTTCGTACATGAACTGTACTTCTAGTATTTTTCAAAGGCAGATTTATGCTATTTAAATCATCAGATTTAATTAGAATACTATGATTCTATAGCCAATATCTTAAGAGTAAACACAGCTAGGACACACTGATAGCTTCTACTTCTGTTTATGCTAACGCAAAAAATATAACATAGTAATTGACCTATCTGAACTTAAAAAAGGAAAAGAAAAAAAAAAAAAAAGGACTAGAATGTTTCAGAATGCTCATATAGTCTGGAAAGCCTCCCATGGTTCTCTTTTCTTCTTTGCAACTTGTCATAGTCCTCCTCTGAAGTAATATCAGAGCTAGTTAAATACGCCAAAGGATGAAATATTCAGTAAAGAACACTCTTAGTTATACATTCCTTTAATCCTGAGGCTGCAGAATTTCATTTATGTTCCATATGTTTAATACTAAACTAATCAAAGATATGTCCCACCTGTCATAAACTTTCCTTTGGTGCTCTTCTCCTGAGGTTCAAGATCTAGAATATTGCCTACTGACAACATTTCTTTATCAGAAGTGCAGTTGTTCATGACATTTTGCAAGGAAAAGCATATAAACATAAAATTAGCTACCATTTTCTGTTTATTACTGGAGTGCTAAGACTTCAGCAAGTACAAAAGATAACGAGGGTAGTTTTTATTTAAAACAATGCACACCACTTTTCTGGAGTGGACACTGACTATATGAACATTGCTAATGGCACCAATATCTGATGATATATTAAATTACATGACTTGATTTTGTTGTACCAGTAAACTCTTACTTAATCTCTGCCTCATGTTATATGTGTAATCAAGGGAACAGGACAGCCGCCTTTATACATGTGTGCTTTGTTTCTAAAACCAGAAATTATTGCTCTTTTGTCATAAAGCCAACTGTCACATGTCTCGGATACACTGAACATTTATTTTTATTTCATCCCTCACCTACACTAGGAGATAATAGAAAAGTATAGTTTTATTTTCACAGTTTTCCTCTGGCTCTGAAATGTCTTCATATGCATTCCAGAGAGTTGCTATGTTGCTTCCAGACACTATCACTGAGACAATGTGCCAGGGCACTAGAAAAAGTGACTCTAATAATTAATTTATTATTCATAATAAGTAGTTTTCTCTTTGTCTCTTTGTCAGTATTTCCTAGAAGCTAAAGCTAAGGTATAAGGTAAAAGTATGTCCTCAGTTCTTTGAGGATATCAGTGTATTTTTTCAGTTTCACAAAGACGTAAATCTGGAAAAGTTCTCATACTCAGAAAACGTAGAGTTCATCTCACCTCCAGAAATTAGTCTAAGCTTATTTTCAAGGCTCCCTTAGAAACAACAGACAGATATAAGCTACGCCTACACCATGTGCTTATATAGTACTTCTGTTTTCTGGGGCTAGATATTCATTCAAGATACAGTCTTGTCTGGCCTTAGGTCAGGATCTCAGTGCTCAACTCTCTAGTATCCTGACACCCTAGCAGGTGAATATAGTGATAGCCACAGCTCCTTTCAGGCTCATATGTTCTTTAACAGATTTAATTGCTTGCATTTCCTTCTCCAGTCACTGTCTGTCAGAGGTGTCTAGAGGATTAGCTTAAACCAGGCATATAGTGTGAAGCTGGCTAAAGCTAAGCAATCACTTCACTACAGTGATATGGATCATAAAGGACCTCCAAAATGCACCTGATCAATCTCTTCAAAAACTGATTAAGAAAAATTTGGCTAAAATCTTTGGTGCTTAAAAAATGCTAGGTAGTTCTTCACCATCACACTGCTCTCTCACTCTCCCTCCTCAAAAGGGAAGAAGGAAAAAAGAAAGATGAGAAAAGCTCATGGATTGAAGAACAGGGAAATCACTCACTAGTTACTGTCATGAGCAAAACAGATTCAATTAATTTAATCAACAACTAGCATAATAGAAAAGTGAGAAACTAAAAACACCTTCTCACCTATCCATCCTCTTCTACCTTCTCCCCTCGAGTGATACTAGGGAACGGAGAATGGAGACTGCGGTCAGCTCATAACACTTTGTCTCTGCTGCTCCTCTGTGGTCACTCTCTGCCTCTACTCCAAGTGGGGTCCCTCCTACAGGATGCTGTCCCTCCCAAACTGAATATATGTGGGCTTCCCATAGGCTGCAACTCTCCAAGCACTGCTGCAACATGGCTCTGTACCACGGGGCCCATCCTCCATGAGCTGCTGCACACAGGTGCCCACAGGCGGCATCTCCCCCAGCCTTCCTGCCCCACCACAGGCTCCTCTCCATGGCTGCAGCTCTGGCCCCTGCTTCTGCAGGGGTACCCATGGGCTATGCCTCTTTCAGACCTCATCCACTGCCGCACTGTGGATGCCACAGGGGCTCCTCCATGTCTGAATATGGAGATCTGCTCCTGTTGATGCTCGTGGGCTGCAGGGGGACAGCCTTCTCTTCCACGGGCCTCTCCTGAGCTGTAGGGAGCGGATTCTGCCCAGCAGGGGGGCTCTTTGGAGCCAACTGAACTAGCTCTGATCAAACATGAGGCAGTGCTAGGCTCACAGATGCCACTCTTGCAGCCTCGACCTAGGAGAATCTTGCCATGTAAACTCAATAAAGAATCAAAACTGACTAAACCATGTGTTATTTTTTTTTTTTAGTACTGTACTTTAAAATGTCCAGTAAAAGATATCTCATTATCTTCCTTACGAGTACATTTTTGTGCATGAAATCTAACAGTTTTCAAAAATTCTTAAATTCTAATTTTAAACATTATAAATATTAAGCTGAATTGTTGTTTGTTTTTTTTTTTACATTGACTGTGAAACACAATGGAACCTATGGGAAAAATGGTTTAGTGACAAGCCAGTTTCTGTTGATCTAACACTGGTTTCTAGTGTCCTCTTGAATACCCAAGGATACATGGGAATGCCTTCACAAGACCTTCAGTTCTTTGTATGCAGAGTAACATCCCCCCTGTAGGTACTGTGTCATACTTGCCAGTCCCATGGGAATATTCCTGATAACTCATAGTATCTTAAACACTTATTGAATCATAGAACGGTTTGGGCTGGAATGGACCTTTAAGATCATCTAGTCCCAACCTCCTACTATAGGCAGGGACACTTCCCTCTAGAGCAGGTTGCTCAAAGCCCCATTCAGCCTGGCCTTGAATGCTTCCAGAGAGGAGGCATCAACAACCTCTCTGGGCAACCCGTTCCAGTGTCTCTCCACCCCCACAGTAAATAATTTCTTCCAATAGTCTAAATCTACCCTCTTCCAGTTTAAAGCTATTTCCCCTTTTCCTGTCACTACATGCCCTTCTAAAAAGTACCTCCCCAGCTTTCCTGTAGGCCCCCTTCAGGCACTGGAAGACCGCTGTAAGGTCTCCTTGGAGCCTTCTCTTTTCCAAGCTGAAGAGCCCCAGCTCTCTCAGCCTGTCCTCGTTGGGCAGGTACTCTAGCCCTCTGATCATCTTTGTGGCCCAGCACTATCTTTTAGGCACAGCATTTGAACTGAGCCCAGGTTTCCTTCATTTTGACCATACTCAGAAGAGAAATATAGGGATCACTCTGGATTGTATTTATTGCACTGAATGTGTATGAATAAAGCTTAACACTTAACACACTTGGGACTTAATAAAGGCAAAATCAGTTAAATCACATGCAGACCTCTTACACTGTAAAGCCCAACAATTTAAATACAAAGTCATTCCTATTAAGTGAATTCTTTCTCACTAATTAAGCAGATAACTACTGCTTAGAGGAGTTCTTTATTTGTAGAAGTGCTTTCACTGTTTGTTTGTTTGTTTGTTTGTTTTTTAAGAAGATGTTAAACAAACTCCAGAAGAGATGAACCTTGAAAAAATTTTTTTTTCCCCCAATTCAATTATATATAGTTATAATAAGCTAGTCTAAAGCCTTCTGGCTTATCAACATATATATATATGTATATCACTGATAAGTTCAGAATTTTAATAAATATATATATTTATATATTTCATTCTCCATGCTTCAAATATTTATTTTAAAATTTCTATTGCCTGTCAATAATGTGAGTTCATTTGTATTTTTTTATGTGCTGCTGGAAAAGGAGCAGACAGCAAATCAGCAAGCTAAGAGCGGAATCTCTTCAAGCATTAGAATTTTTTTTACATTCTCAATGGATAATTCTCTACAAGTTCTTCCAAAATTGATCGCATAGCATATACTTATTTTCACTTTTTCACTTGACAGGACGGTGGGGTTTGTGTCCTTTCAAAACCAAGATGCCATTCATCTTCTGAAGACGACCTTGTGAATAGTTGTGTTAAACAAAGTTGCTCATTTGTTTGAGAGAACCAATTAGAATTTAGAAAAATAAATTTGACCAAGGATGCCATGGATATAGTCAGTCACATGATGTATGATTGGGAAGGCTGTAACCTCTGCATACCTCAGTGTACGGGGATAGGGAGAGGGTCTCCTGCTGCCAGGAGTTACGGAATAAGAGGGTTACATCTCCTAGAATTTTTAAGGAATTCCACAGGAATTTATGTCCATGGACCCTCCTTTTATTTGAATAAAATTACTTTTTCAGAACACCTCTGTCTCCTCTTTGAATACCAACCTTTGACAAAGGAAATATTCCACACTCACTTCTGCACAGCTTGTTCTGCAGATATCAATAGGAAAACATCTTAAGATTTTATTAATCCCATGGTCTTGTTTTGATGAATACTGACAACTTTTATTTTTTTCTTTTTTTAAGTGTCAATTTCTTGGCTGCTCTTTATCTTCTGAAAGTCTGGGTACCCTTCTAAAGGTACTAGGCACACTTGCATAGAGGACCAAGACTGTATCTGTCAAAGAAAAAAAAAAAACCAAAAAACACACACATTTAAAAATGTTAATCATTATATCATAGGAATCTGAAGTTCATTACAAGGGATATTACAAACACCAAACAAAAAAGCCAAGATGTCATTAAGATCTGCCTATCGACTAAGTGAAAATTTTTCTGAAAGATAAATAAGAGTGTGTCCAGACATAGGAGCCCCTTATTGCCCACAGGTTTGGCAAATATAATGCCAATTACTTTACTGCTGAGTATCACACCTTCTTTTGAAGTAAAATAGCATTGTTATTAATGCTTCCTTGGTTGTACTGGAAATAAATATTTCTGCTGGGTACTAGAGAGTCAGGTGATGATGCTCACTCAACTTATCTTTCACATATATGCATCCAGTGCCCACTTGATCCCAAGGTATACATTCAGTCAGCATTTGTCAGACGACTGCATTTGGATCTCTGCTGGAAGCTGAGAGTAGCCATTTCTTACCTCCACTACAGAAGTTCTTGAGCATAAATTATTCTACCTCATAAAGTTATAATAAAGAGTACTCGGACAGCATGATCCTTGGATACTGAAAAGATCTATGGATTCTGAATGAACAGCTATAAAAATTAGTATAATTCTGGTCACTATTTAAAGATTTCTTCATAGCTAGTGAAGACATATTCCTTTTTCAAAGACTGTAAGAAAACTTGTTATTCTCAATTAAAAACCAAGACTAATCCATTAAGTCAAACAAAATTTTGAAAATTGGGGGTGTAAATTCTCGTGCAAGCACTGAGTTTATGCAGGGGCTGAAACTGTTAGATCTGTGTGTAGGACCTCAGAAACACAACGGCAGGGGAGGGAACCCAAGTAATACCCTGCTGGGCTACTCCAAAGATCAGCAAAGGCCCATCTGCACAAATCAGAGCAGCTTAGGCATGCACAGTGGCAAGCAGAAACCCAAATAAAGGAATTCAGAGCAACAGACCACTCTGTCCAGTCTTGAGGGGATCACACAAGCATTATGGGTTGCTTAGAGGAGGAACCAAAAACTGGAAAAGAGAGGGACTTAGGTGATTTGAAGAGGAACGGAAAAGCAGGAAAAAGGAGAGATAAGGGGACAGAAAAGGCCAGCAGCATGCAAATAGCTTGCTGGTCTGTGTTCTTCTCTGACATTGCCCTGTGTCTGATCAGCAGTCTGTCGTGTCTTATTTAAATCCTTTTATAACTCCTTCCCAGGTGAGGGAATCACTATTCTGTGTATGTATGGGAATGTGAGTGCAGCAGCTGGATTCAGAGCATATGTCAGAAGGCCCACACATCCATGATGCCAGTGACAGAGGGAGCACAGGGGAGTGTATGGGCTCGAGCAAGAATCAAGACCAGCCCATGAGGAGAGGAGATGACCTGGGAGCCATGAGGGTGTGATATATTTTCTTCTAACAGAAATTGTCCTCCACAACTTATAAGAGTTTTCTGTACTAGCAGCCATTTACCAGCCACAACTAGTCTGAATTGTTTATTTAAGAGAAGGTATATTTAAATCCAAGGAAAACCTGGAATAGATAAAGTACTTTGGAACTAAATTAGAGAAAAGCAGCACAGATAAAGAAAAGCATCTGGAATCAAAGTCTTTTGATGTTCTTTCACTCAACCCTGACTCTCATGTTCTTATTTTCTACCTGGAATCTTATTCATGCATTTACATTTGTCAGAAATGACTGATGACATAGTATGTCAACTCTCCATGATCCCTTTTGTCGTGGTATCTCCTGTAATTTACACAAAATTGTTTTGTGAAGAGATGTTAGGACAGAAATGCTACATACACGTTTGTGGGAAAACAGCCAAACAGCATTTCAGCTTTCCATAGCCAAGTTACTAAAGAGATTCCATCAAGAAAGAGACAAACAGCAATCACAGATTTAAAGAAAGATACACTTTTTCAAAGCTTCAAGGTATTTTTCTGTATTAAAATATATAAACAAATACACAAACAAACAAAGTTTCAGTATTAAGGAAAAAGTGTGTCTTAACTGTTTACTGGTTAGTTTGTTAGTTTTTTTTCCCTATTGTCTAGGCATTGTCTAAATCACCTGCAAGCTTAACTTCACCGATTTTTGATGAGAATTAGGAAAAGTCTTATTTTAGTGAATAACAGCCTCAGAAAGAAAGCCTGGGCACCAGAATCTGATTCTCTTTTCTACTTTGTTCTTTTTCTTGGCCATGCTCTAGGTGGTTGCAACCCACTGTCTCCAAGGTGAAGCTTTGCACAATTCATAGGACATTTCAGGACATGCAATGTATATTCACATATGTTACAATGTTAGAACAGCATTTGAAAGCAGAAAGACATAGCTTGGCCTTTACTTTTTTTTTTTTTTTTTTTTTTTTTTTAACACTTTGAACTGAAAATTCGCAAAAAATAATTACACGTTGTATTCATAAGAGCAGCTAACAGATCCTTGAGAGATGCAGGGTGAAGAGCTATGTCATGTGGGCACAGGGAGTCTGCTCCAGATAATGTTTGTTTTCAGCAGTATGGGTGAAAGCCAGTTCATGCCTCTTAACCTCAGAACCTGCATGTGTCCCTTGGTCATATAGCAGATAGATACATAGATACTAGTAATTACTGTCAGGGCATAGATCCTTAGTACGCTATGCTCAAATGTTGTTCGTGGAAAGCACAGTCCTAGATGGGAACAGAAGGTAAACTGAAGCTAATTCTCCTGTTGAATTCTCTTTTACCTTTCCCTTCCCTTAATAACAAACTGAAATTTATCTCTTTGGGGAGGTTTCCACTGAATTCTAGTAACTGAAGGAATGCATTACAGAGTGAAACTGAAGGTTCTGCTGTCACTTGTCTGGAACTGAAGGCATATTCATCTAAATTAATTTGGAATCGTATTATAATTTCCACTACAATTATAACAACAATTTTGAGCTGAACAAGGAGCCAAAAATGGGGTACTGAAGATTGTTTCAGTTATAATAAAGTGATGAAGCCTTTTGATTTACTTATAAATGGCATTTCTGAGCATGTAAAGAACAGTGGATAGTAAAGTCAATACACTGATTGCAGAACCAAGACTACTAAAATAGGCAACTCTACTGGAGATAGAGAACTAACCTCCTTTCCTGCAATAAGAAACAGTACTTACCCGAGTGAAGAGACAAGACTGGCATGGAGAAAAAATGTATTAGCAGTATTTCATAGGTAGACAAACCAAAATAAGTGTGTGATTTTTTTGTTTTTCTGTCTATAGATCATAGCTATGACAGACATGGCGTATCTCATTTGCTTCAGCCTTCAAATTGATCCATCATCTCCTGAGACAAGAAGGTATCGGATTTTTTTTTTTTTTTTTCCTGTACATCATTTTATCCTTTTATCCAGTTCTTCTGATTCGGCCCAGAGATGCCAAGAACTATACAAACACACACCTATCTACTGTTTCACAGTACTTCCAGGAACTCCTGGAACAATACTATAGCCTGTTTCTCCTACACTGGACAGAATCTTAAAGGTATTGTTTAGCCAGGATAATCTCTGAGCAATTTAGCAGACTGGAACATATGCACTGAAGTACATTCAAAATTTTGAAAAATGACACTCGATCCAAACTAAAACTCTACAAAATAAAGTCTAATATACTACCATTCTGGAGAATAATGACTCTATATCAGCTAGAGCTAAGAGTATAATTTATCAACATTAGCCTTGTTGGGGCATCCAGTGTGGTGTGATTGATTTAAATGTGTAGATTTTTAACATTTTGAACAGGTGGCTAACTTATAACAACAGTTTAAACTTTTATAGCATCTTATCATGCTGAGGCAGTTCGTGGTGTTTTACAATGACATTAAAATTAAAATTTAATCTATCCTGCAGAGTTAATAATTAGCGAATGTCAGTTAAAAGTCAGTGAAAACAAATCAGTCGTAAACGCAGGCTTAAAAAAAGAAGAAATTAGGGATGTCCTGATGTCATGAGGCAGTGAGTTCCACCAAGCAGATGCATGGCAGGGAAAAGAGAAAGCACCCTAAGTGACATTTTAGTGGGGGTTAAAATTTTTAGAAGATGGGGTTTGATCTTGGTTGCTACGTCAGCTTATGACTTCATTCAGTTTTTGATTTATAAAAAAGTATAGCAGTCCTTGGAAATAGGGTCAAGAGGTAGGTGTCCTTTCTTTCAGCAGATGACTGCAGTCGCTGGAATTCCACTTTTCTCTCTAGCCCAGTGAATCATAGAATCATTTCTGCAAAGTAGCACTGTTTCAAAATGAAAAGATTCCTTACCATCTTACAGCTACAAAGCTACGTGGATTTAATACCTTTGGTTTGAATCCCATTTAAATAGTAGGAACACAATTTCCTGACCTCTTTATTTTACAAGAAAGAGGTGTCTGTTATTTTGAAAGGAAAGACACAAGTGCATTAGTGCAGAAGAGGTTTCTGAGTTGTAAACCCAGTCTGACATAAGTGAAGGATTTAAGTCTTGACCTCCTCTATTATATAAACTGTGCACAGCGTGCTGTCTGTTGCGAATCCCATTTAATCCTCCTTGTGCATTGTATAGAGAGTTAAGGTATTTAACTAGAAGCTATGGATTGTATTTGAGAAAGGAATTTTGTTTCTACTCTAAACTATTCATTGCTGATGCCTGTCATTCTCTGTGGACCACAGACAGATCCCAGAAAACCAGTTTACTCCATGTTAAATCTCCAGGTGTGACATGGCTAAAGAACATAGGTGTAATGAGGTTCAGTGTTGCAAGGTTTCCTTGTGATCTAGACTTCATCTCACTCGTCTTTTAGTTTTCCACCTGAAAATAAGGGAGTTATAGTGTTTTTCCTCTTCAGTGGTCTGATTCTTATTTTAATAAGAACAACTCTGTACTATTTGCAAGAAACTGATTAATCATCTTTAGGCTTGGTCAAAACTGCAAGGAAAAGGTAAAAATGTAACACATTATCCTACATTTAATATCTTAATCCAGCTAACAGCTGTAATGATAAAGATGGCAGTATGGGTACTTGCATGTATATTCCCAAAGCATCTGGACAGCATGCGTTCACTACTTGTTGCTGTTTTTGCTAGCTCAATTAAGCCATAACAGGTGGACTAGAGATCTGTCGAGTCTCACGTGTTGCAGGTGAAACTCCTGCTAACTTGCATTCTCACATTCTTCTGTAGCTCTGGCTATAGTTTCACATGAAGACTGCAAAGTATGTCCAAATACCAGATGCTGCTGTCCAATGAGCAGAGCAGAGGCAGCTAGATAAATGAATGTCTTCCTACTTCATGGAAGTGCACATATAAAGCACTCCACTCTCCCCTGCGGGGGCTACTGCCCTACTGCCTTAGCGAAACAACTCAGTATTGTTGAAACACAAGCACATGTACCAGACAAAGCTGGAAAATTCTCTGTACTTGCACACTGTAAACTACTGCATAAATTTATTATACAGGCTTATGTTAGACAAAAAAACCTCTACTTAATAAGCAATTGATTTCTCTTTGCTCAGCAAAGGTATATATGTAAGAAAATCTTATAGGTTGAGACACATATTAGTGGGAGAAAATATGCAAAAGTATGTATGTGCAGAAGAAACATTGCTCTCCAGTTCTTGTCAAGCTGCCAACAGGACATTAGTCTTGTAAAGTTTGGGCACCCTGTAGGGCTTTATATAACATCCTAAGCACCTAGTTAATGTTATAAAAATTGACTGATAATAAGTGTAATTAGGTCAAGAGAGAGATCATGTCTCTGAAGCGTTTAATGGCAAGATCTCAACAATAGGAGATAGCAATGCAAGGGAAGCATCAAAGGAGATACAAGAATGCATAATTAAGGGGTGATAAGGGTCGGCAATTAACACTTGGACATTTCTTCAGGATAGGATATTAGAACCAAAAGAGGATGTAAGTTCAGATCTTACATAGAAATAGGAAAAAGACAATGCTAATTTCTCTGATATTTTTAAATTATTTTGATATATATGTAATGCATATTATTCAACAGTTTGTCTTTTATTATTAGTGAATAGCAGAGACCTAGGTATGTTTTTATGACTAAAGTATATAAGGTGACTATTTACATGCTAATTACAAAGAAAAAATAAGAGTTAACATGTTAAACTCCTTAAGTACTATTTGCTGGTACTTGTAGCTTAGAAAGAAATGTACAGCGTGATAGCTTGGTATAAATTAAAATGCTTATTAAATGTCAGTAGTTCTAATAAGTGATTGATATCTAATTAATGTGTCATATGTGAGAATTTTAAAATGTTAATTAATGCCTAAAAACTTAATAAGTGCTGCTTGACCTATTAATTATATTAGACAAAAGCATACAGTAATTGTTTCCTAAATGAAATGCTTATATAAAGTGTTTAAAGTGTTACCATATGATGCTGACATCGTGTCAGGCTGATTTTATATAAGGTCTTGATTCAGGGATAGCCTTTGAACTTCTCCTTCACACATTTAGGTAGAAGAAAGTTGAACTGTTTCCAGCTTCATTGAAAGATTTAGTAGCCTCTTCATTCTCCTGAATGTGAGAAATTAATACTGTGCACTAGACACTGCTGTAATTCAGACAGGAGCTGCAAAAGTATTTCCTCAAGTATTTACAAGAGCAGACTGGTCTTTGACTGCACTTGTCTTCCTGTCTCAGCTGTGGCTATCTCCTGAACAGACAGGCAGTAACGATATACTCTGGTGTCCAGAATCACCTCTGAGAGAGTCCAGCTCTAAGAGGAATGTGGCTATTAAGGAAAGAGATGGAGATGGAGTGTGGTTGAGAGATGAGTCTTTTAAAGGACAGGGGCTGTTTTCACGGATTTCTTTTGTCTCTGGGAGAAAGCCAATATGCTCTTCTAAAGACGTTATGCCCCATTCTTCCTATTTCCTCTGTAATACAAGTGTCAAATTCTCTTCCCATAATACTTTTTTGAAATTAAAATCATTAAACATTAGAAGGTGTTAATATGCTATGATAGCTGGCCAACAGAAAAGTTGTTGGAGTTTATGTATAATTACAGTGAAATAAAGCGATCGCTGTTTGCAGACTATTCATGGAAAGTTTATGGTTTTCTCAGAATTATTCTTACATTATTTATATATGCAAATATATTACATATGCTTGATCAGTAAATAATATGATCTGTATCTAATATATATATAATTTATACAATTAATAACTTAAGAACATTTATTTATAAGTTTAATAGAAAAAAATCTTAACAATCATTAATCATTAACAATTTTAAAAAATTTTATCTGTAATTTTTATTAGAGCAACTCTTGTCTTTTGGAAGAACAGAAGTGACTGATCATATAAATATATGTTATTTAAATATACATATGCAGTTAAATTTCTTATTTAGAAAAAGCATGAATACTTAACAAATATTTCTTACTATCTACAAAATTCTGTGAATCTTTTACAGCTTCTCTTCTAGCATGTATGTTCCCCAGTTGCCATTCCTATGCACATTTGAATGGAGCTATTTGAAATAACTCTTCACAAAAACTATGAATTCTTGCTCAAAGAGCATTTGGTGGAAAAATGTTCAGATGTGCAACAAGGTCACACTGATTCAGTGTGACCTTGAATGTCTCCAGGGACAGGGCATTCAGCACCTCTCTGTGCACACTGTTCCAGTGCATCACCACCCTCACTGTAAAAGATCTTTCCCTTATATCTAACCTAAATGTAACCTCTTTAAGTTTTTCCCTTATTGTATCACCACAGATCCTGCTAAAAAGTCTGTCCTCTTCTTTCCTGTAGCTCCCCTTTAGAAATTGAAAGGCCAGTATCAGGTCACCTCGGAGCCTTCTCGTCTCCAGGCTTAACAGCCCCAACTCTCTCAGCCTGTCCTTGTAGGAGAGGTATTCCATCCCTTTGGATCATCCCATGGATAGAGTGTTCCATCACTCCTCTGGACATGCTCTAACAAGTCCATGTCTCTCCTGTACTGAGGACTCCACATCTGGATGCAGTACTCCAGGTGAGGTCTCACCAGCACAGAGCAGAAGGGCAGGATCACCTCCCTCAACCTGCTGGCCACACTTTTTTTGATGCAGACCATGATACGGTTGGCTTTCTGGGCAGTGAGAGCACGCTGCTGGCTCATGTCCAGCTTGCTATCTACTAGTACCCTCAGGTCATTTTCAGGCTGTGCTCAGTCCTTTCATTTCCAAGCTTGTATTGAAAGTGGATGTTGCCTCAACCCAGGTGCAATACCAAGTGCAATACAGGTGCACTTAGATTTATTGAACCTCATAAGGTTCACCTGGGCCCACTGCTCAAGCCTAAGTCCCTTTGGATGGCATCCAGTCCCTCTGACATGTTGACCACACCCCATAGCTTGATGACCTCAGCAACTTGCTGAGAGTGCACTCAACCCCACTGCCAGTGCAAGACAGATTATAAAGATCCAGTCCCTTTTGGAAGTATTCTGTTTTGTAGAGTACTTTTGTACATTGACTTTCATACAAATTTCCCTATTAGTGACTATTGTAATATAATATCCTTTACCATTCAGAATACTTGACTGTAAACATAATAAACAGTATGTGTGTTTGAGAAAGAGACATAGAAAGGAAGGGTTGCTAGTGTTTTCAGCCAAAAGATAGTACAGTCCACATGTAAAACCTGTGTAATGAACTAGTCATGCTCATAAATAAAGTTATTGCTATTAAAAATGAACAGCTTTATACAATGTATTTTTTTTTTTAGCTATTAGGTAAGCAGCTGTTTAAATACGACAATGAAATTAATTCCTGGCAAAGAACTGCATAATGATGAGAACTTCTGCAGTTACAACAATGGATTTCTTGCCTTGATTTGTTATGACCTTGTGTCACTCTGATAGAAATGTGCATGGCAAAGCACTACATCAGGAATCATAAATAGGACCATCAGCAGCTACAACAGTTACTAATAGCAAAAAAACAATCCCCCAGGTCAGTGAAAGTAAACAAAGTCAAAACAACTGTGCATTTAGAGTAAGAATGAATTTGATTCTGAGGTTCTTGACGTACCTGCAAGTTACATGAGGTTACATGTAAACCCCTTGGTTATTTACAGATGAATTACATGCAAATTAGGTGAGAATCAGGACCCCCAAACAAGCACTCTGCTGTGTGTAGACACCTGGGTTAACTTGTGTACCCTCGAAGTATGATCCAGAAGGCAAAGGACATGGGGTGGATTATGAGTCAGATTTATAGGAGGTTACACAGGAGCAGTGTGACCAGTATAACACAGAACAGTTCTCTACTGTCTTGACAGTAGAGGCTGTAGGAAGTTTAGATATTAAGATCTTCAATGAGATTCTAAAATGTAAATGGGAACGGCACTAATTTAGAGGACAAAGGAAAAATGGCACTATTGAAGAGGATGATCTTTTCCCTTCCTTTTTGTTTGTGGGTATACCAATGTCTCCCTTGAAATCCCAGAAGAATGTTTAACAGCTGTACTTCTGATTCAATTTTGGGTCCATAAGTGTATTTTAAGGAGTGAACTGGTTTAATTTAAATGCTAATGTGCAACTTAAAATAATATGCATTTTGGCTCCTGGCTGCCATAAATAATAATTATTGGTCTATTCTAATTTTTCTTAGTGAAGTGCTAAGACTGGAATTTCAGGGCGAATATGTTGATAAGTTCAGTGTTGGGTGATTTTGCTGATGACTGTTTTGGTGTTCATCATTTTTCAAGTTGTCTCGCTCCAATTTATAGGAGGGAGATGAGGTTCTTTTAATGTATGTATACCCGACGTGAGATTAAGAAACAACGGTTCAAATGTTGGTCTGACCAGGATTATTATTACAAATCCTAATTGCTTAGGGATATGGGGAAGGGAAGATGGGCAATAGAAAATATAGGAAAGAAGCAAGAATTGCATAAAGCGGGAAATAGTCATCACCAGGATCCAGCAGAGGTCCCGTTGCGCACCGTTCCGATGGTCCGGGGCAGAGGCTCAGGGGAGGAGAGCAGCAGCAGTGTAGCCGGTCTTAGGCATCAAGAAGTTGCAGGTACTGGGTAGGTCCAGGAAGAAGCCGCGGGGTAAGTCCGGGAGGAAGCAGCAGGTCTCCGGTAGCAGGCCCAGAAGATTCTGTCAGCATGCAGGCATTCTGTAGTGAGGAATCTGATGGCAGACACCTTTCTTCTTTGGGAGAGAGCAGCAGCAGCAGCATGGCCTGCCTTAGGAAGCAAGCGGGTAGAGCGTAGAGCAAGTCCAGGAGGGAGAGAGGCAGGTCGTGAGGCTTCTGTTGTTCTTCATGAGGAATCTGTTGTCAGAAAACCTCCTTGTTTTTCATGAGGAATCTGTTGTCAGAAACCTAAAAACCATGGTTGTTTGTCCCTTTTTTATCCTCCTCCTTCTGCCAACGTGGCATTCCTGGGCGCTTGGGTAAGAGTCATGTGCAGCACCTCCTGAGAGGGATATGTCCTTCGAGATAAGCCCACACAAAAGACTGCTTCCCAGCCATTAATCGGCCATTAATCTGCGGCTTATCTCGCTTTCGTTGCCCCTGGTCTTGTCCATCTTTGCCCCTCAGACAAAGGATTTTGCAACCCCGGCCCAGGACCTGTCCATCAGTGTTCTCCAGACAGAGGACTTTTCAACCTCTGGCCAGGACTTGCCTGGACTTGTCCATCAGTGTTCCTCAGCAAGCTTTGAGGCAATGGTATAAAATAACAATCTCTTACACAAGTGTAGCATCTAATAAAGCTGGTCTGCTGGCTTTGTGTGTATAGCAGATACCTCTCCAATCATTTAAAAATAGATCAAATTGTGCTCAATTTATAGCCTACCAATAGTGGAAGGAAGAGGGTAGCCTTTCAAATAGTTCCCATTTCAATTATGCAGCCTATTTAATAGATACTGAATGTGCATCAACATAAAGATGAGTTAGTTTGTAAGCTCAGCGGATCTAGGATAACTAGAACTATTAGCACTGGGAAGATGAGGCCTTAATATCAACTGTTGGCAGAGAAGATGAAAAGAGAATCCTTAGGTAGTTGTAATGTAAAGATGTGTCTAGGCTTCCTTTGGCAGTCAGGACCTATTCATGTCCTTTATGAGGAAAATAAAACTACCTGAGGGTTGTATCAGAGTTGCAAATATTATTTTCGAAATGGTAGAACTAAAGAAATTTGAAACATAACTGATTAGAAACAAATGGAATAGATGTATGCAGTACGTTCATCTATAGATGTATTGTTTAATAAGGTAAGAGAAAAAAAAAAAAGAACAACAGGGTAAAATCTCTACCAGAAAGATGAGTAGGTAAAAAGTGGTCATCATGCAACAATACTCGGTCACATCTCTGATTTTAATAGTTGGCATTGCACAAATAATTGATGGTAATCAAGTTAACTAAATGCAGCTTGGTGTATTTTGAATTCATGTGCTTGTTTAAAGCTTTTTGACTGAATTTAGGCCTTGGATTTTAAACTTGCCCCCTTGTTGTCAATAAGAACTAACCTTTGTACAAATCTGTGTATGCGTATCCTTAGATTCAGCAAATATCTACTTTTACCTAAGTCAGGATGACTATCCATGAAGCTGCTAAAGCAACTAAGAGGTGGAACTCTTAATCACAATACAATGACTAAACTTGTCTTTGAAGATAGGAGCATCTTGGGAAAATGTGTATTGAATTAGTGTCTCTAGCTGGTCTGCTGGAAGTGAGCCCTATCTTAAACTGACCAGTTGTAGGCTGGAGGCTGCATTGGGTAGTAATCAAGTGATAAAAACTATGTTTAAAAAGAAATCATGAAAATCCTGGCATGTGCTATCTTTGTAGGAGACCACCTAGCACCCAAATTTACAGAACTTTGCAATAAATCAATATCTCATCTCTGTATGAGATTGCCTTACTGCAGATTGGGTAACGAATTTGCCTTTCAGACAACTTCCTTACAAAGACACAGGGGGTGTGGAATAGAAATGTGTCTCTGCTCCTTCTCCTCTCTGTACTAAACTGCTTGGAGTAAAGTACATGGTATGATGAGCACAGATAGGAGCACATAAAGCAGCAGTTATCTTTGTACTTGAGGTGGCCAAACTATTTCTATGTGTGTATTGGTTTTGCTATAGGAGGTAAATGACAAATAATGAATTCCATTTAGATCTAAATGAATTCAAATGAGACGCAGATTAAAAATTTTTAACTGCTTTCACCAATTTACAGACCCTATCAGAGGTATAACAACTTAAGGAGTCATGGAAATGAGCTTGCTCCTTGGAGGTCTGTATGAGATTAAAAATAAAATACTCAACAGAAAATGAAATATCTTATTCTTGGAACATTATGCAATACCATTTTGCAGTTCCAAAGGATTCATATAAATGTTTTGGCCAAATTTCCAAAAGAGATTAGGAAGTGTTAGCTCCCATTTTCAAATCTTAAGAATGTTGCAGGATTTTTGAAACACCTTTTTGCTAATAGCTGTCTTTTATATCTTTATATTCATAACTGGTTCTAATAATAATAATATAAAAAATACAAAAACAACTGTAATAAAGAGGTAAGAGTGAATACAACTTAAGAAACACTACTTTTAATTAAGAAAAAGTTATTTTCCAACATTAGAGCTGACTGGTATAACAGCAGTTATGTTAGGGGAATGATGCAGAGGGAAGAAATGAGAAGACGGGGATATCCACAAACATTATCATTAAAACATATATTAAAATGTAAAGCTTCTTGTAGTAGTTTTTTTCTTTATAACTCCATCCTGTTGCGAACTATATTCTTGAACATGACACATGACTGATTCTCACCTACCTAGAATCCATGCAGGTCATTTGCTTCACGTGTATAGGAACCCACAAGTATCTAACACAATTTCAGAATCAGAAAACCTGCTTCTCTGCACCTGTTTCAACCTCATATTCCAGGCCCACCTGCAGATCACCAGATGTTCTGATATTTCATTGCTCGCATGTGTACTTTATTGTGTTATTTGTTGTTTACAAAAGAAAATGCTTTAGATAAAATTATTGGAGACATTTATTTTTTTTCCCTGCTGAGTAACAAACCAGAATAGGGATTCTCAACAGATTTTCATCATACTCTATTCTACAAGTGTTAATAAAGAAAAACTTAATGCTAATAAGGGAATATATGAGCCAATTTTGTGTGCAACATACTGTAAAAATTTACCTATGTCCTGTGGCTTCCCAAAATGCACATTTCATTGTGTATATCTAAAGTAAAAACAAACAAACAAACAAAAAGCAATAAACAAGCAAAGAGAATTGATATAAAAATTTACAATTCTAAAATGTGAGAAGTGTTATATTCCTGAAAAAATCCTGTAAAAGTGGGAATACAATCAAAGAGATCCTTTATGAAAATGCAACAATTAAGAAAAAAAAATCGAAAAAACTTGGACTGCCTTAGGGTGCTAGAAAGTGATGATATATCAATATGTGATTTCCTAAGGAGGTTGGAGTTGCTCTTTTAAAAAACCTTCTGGCTAGTCATTTTAATTTAGATTGCTACCTTAAAGGGAATATTATAAATAATTACAAATCACAGTTAGATCTCCCCTGTACCACTAGGCAAAAATATATTAAATATCACAGTACTAAGAATTTCCAGATTTTCAGTTACTTTCATTGTAAGCATGTTGGATCATCGTACTCCAACAAAATAGACTGAGAGTACATTACTTATGTTCACTTGTTCCTAGCTGTTACCCTTCCATAAAAGAATGCAGAAAAGAAAATTCTCCCATATCCTTCTATTATCCCCTAAGTGTTCTTTGGTCTGCAGTCACAGTGTGATGAAAAACAGATTCTCACGGAATCTTTTAATACCTTTGAGATTTATTTCTGCTCAGTAATTACAAAGTACTTTTACACACATGATTGTATCAGATAAATGTGGACTTCCTAAATAAAGCAAATTATGTAAATGCATTAATGCATACCACTACCATACTAATCAGGATCACATCTTTTTATACCTTCTGCCTGACAAATTCCAGCAAAAATGTGTGAGTAATGACAGCTTAAATCAGGACTTCTACTACTGAAAATAATACTTAGAATACTCCTGCAGTAACTCTTGTACCTGAGTTTGTTTGCAAATTGACCTGAAGGCTCCATGTAATGCAATAAATAATCCTGCATCTCATATTCATTACACATATTTGTTGACATGTCCAGCCCAAGGCAAAAGACAGACAATGCTTTTTGCAGATCCTTCAGAAAGCTTTGCCTACCTATTCGAGAAGTCTGGTTTTCAGTTTTGCCATCAGTTGTTTGTGTTACTATGAACTAATAGATTTATTTGCTGAATACCACATAGTTCATATTCAGCAAAGGTACCTGAAGTGTCTGTTGCCAATTGTTTTGTCACTATTTCTGTATCATCGTGCTGTTTCTGCCAGCATGCTGACAAGGAAAATAATTTCAGATTTATCGCAAAACAGAAATCACTGAAACAATAACCCTAGTCAGTATGTGGTGGGAGTGCTAAAGAAAAACAAGGCACTGCCACTGTTGACAATAATTGCAGAATATCCATGGGGGTCTTTTCCCAGAAACTGAAATTAGTCTTCTTTTTATTTATTTATTTATTTATTTTTCCCCTTAACTGTCTTAATGGTCCACATACTGGGGTTAGAAGCTACATAGTTTATTTATGAAGCTTTGCAGTAGTACATGCTGTTGCAGCCACACACTTTCCTTGTTGCTGCCATTTTTAAACTTGAGGGATCAAGGAATGTACCACTTTGACTATGTTTTTGGGTCTATAGGACAGCAGACACTGGATCTTCAGGGGCTTTCATAAGGCCTTTGTGATGAGGTATTACAAGGCCATGGCTTTCATGAGCTCAGAAACTTGAGGCTTCTTCTCACCCAAATGCTGGAACCCAGCCTGTTGCATCCAGAAACATGGATCTTTCCGTACTAGGCTAATGGATGTGTCTGATATTTTCCCATTTGCACATCCAGCCAGTAGCAAGGCTGAGCATGAACCCCAAAGAGGTGTGTGCCCAAACACGCGCACAAGGTCACTTTTGTAAGCTGCCACACCAAAAGCCAAGAGAAGGCAAAGCCTTAAACAGCACCCACATATATAGCACTGCCAGGACTCATATAAATGTATAGACATGTAACTAACCTTCCTCATTTTTTTGATCAGGACTGATGTTCCCTAGTGCAGGCACATACTTGTGCACTTCCAGGCTCACCAGGACAAGCTTGCAGGTTCCCCAAGCACTGGCATGGCTCCTCTGCCCTCCTGGCACCCTGTCTCGATCCCAGCGTCTGTCCCTTTTCACCCACCCATGGGTCTCCTACTTGCCAGCTGCTCCAGCTTAGTGCTGTCTGCACACCCACAGCACTTACATACTCATCCCATAGGCATCCACACTCCTAGGTCCCCTGAATACCAGCACAGACCTTTGTCCCATCTGATATGCCAGCCAAGACCAGGACTTCCTTGTAAAGATTGTGAATCTTTCCAGATGCATGTTCTCCTCCTGCTCGCCTGCTAGCCCAGCTTGAAATTTCCTAGTGAATTACACATACAGATCCATGCTAAGAAGAGGATAGAGCAAACTGCAGTAATGAGGCACGGTGCTCAGGGAGACAAGTATACTGAACAGTACCTACTTACATGCTGTTGACCCTTCTATCCTGCCTGCTACCTCCTTTTCCCCCCCTTCTCTTAGGCATTCCTTAACAGTTTTGCACATCCCCACTGAAATATCCCAGATGATCATGTTCCTCTTGTTTCCCTCTTCTTATCAGTTACAAAACCCAGGCTGGCTCTCTTCAAAACTGTACCTGTAATTTCTTAATGGCCCCTCACTTAGTGCTTGAAGAGTTTTGGTATCTGTTATTGCCTCTCTAATTTGTTTGCTTGTCAGGATTGTGTCTCAGTATGTTTTGTTTATCACTTTCTTTGTTATTATCCCCTTTGACCTGAAAAGCTTCTTGATCTGCTAACCTTGATGAACCAGATGCTCTCACATTCCAGGTGCCTCTACAGCTATGACCTCTTCTGTTTAGCTTAGGTTTCAAGGGAGTTAATGTATTCATGTGTGAGAAGAAAAGATATGAAGGAGAGGAGAAAAAAATAAATAAATAAGGAAGATAGAAAATTGAAAGAAAAAGTGTGCAAGATAGAAAGAAAAAGCCTACAAAAACTTTCATTAAAAAAAAAAAAAAAGCTCTTTTCATCTTCCTAATTTTTTATAACTTCCTATTCACTGTAAGGTGGTCTAGGGGAGAATTAGGAAACACAAAATATACTGCTGGGGAATTTTGATTGTAACCCTCCTCTGAGGCAAATAAAACAGATATTACATTTAAGTATAAAAACATTTAAGGAACAATGTGATAGGCTCAGTCCTGCCACCATAAGCAGTTCTAGTGGGAGTCTGCAAGAATTTGTCAAGAGTAGATTTTTTCCGTATACTAGCACCAGCACCAGTTCTTTGAGTATTGGCGTGAAATGCCTCATCCTGGTGTTGCATTTGTCACCCAGCACCACTCTTTCTGTCAGACAGTGGACCCAGTGCTCATATTCTACAATTCCTACAAAGACAAAGATAACCAGTTTATTTCTGATTTCATCACTGAGGGAAATTTCACTCCCTTTCAAGAAGTCATTCTGTTTCTGGTATTCCTGATCCCAACCATTTTAACTCGTTCTGCAGTTAGGCTTTCTTGCCTTCCTGTTGGATAATTTTTTGTCCCTGAATTCATTGTGAGCTACATGTCAATATGTAAATTGCTATAATGGAGGAGTACGCAAATAAATAAATAAATGTTGTTTCATTTTTAAGGTCGGACATCTGATTTAGAGTAAAGGGTTAGAACACAAGTCTGTGAAGCTCTACCCTTGTACAAACTTACCCACCTTTGAAGTTACTGAAGTTGCTATTGAGATCCTATAAGAAGCAATTAATATTTTGCACAATTGGACACTAAGCCTTATGATTTTACGAGGATAGTTTTACAATGAACTTGAAGGAGGGAGCTACCTAGTATGGGAAATAAAACAAATAATGGCAGGAAGGGAAAAATAATTATGACAACAGGCATAGATCTATCACTGCCTTCTGTAAAGAATGCATTTTGCCTCTGCTTCAAAGCAGTTTTTTCATTTTCTATTTCTTCAGGTATCATGAAACCTTTATGGAGTACTAATCACTGCTAAAGGGGGAAATATCTACAGGAACTGAAGATAACTATTCTATCTTGATGTGCAAGTACTCTCAGTTTCTCTGATCTGCAGGGCTAAAAAAACAACAGTTAACACTTTTTGTTGTATTAACTATGTTGAGAAAAAAAAATGCAGTTAAAAGAATTTACAAACGTGAAGAATTAGTAAGATCAATATTATGCAATATTATGCACTCTCCTGTTTTTTTCTGGTTTTTCAGGGTTAACGTTTCCACAAAAGATTTGGAGGACTTGTAAATCACTAACAGATAAGTAGCCACTTCCTTCTTCTGAAGTGCTCTTTACTTCTGTGGAAACACCCTCAGAGCATATTTCTTCAGTTTAAACAAAACAGAAAGACCAAAACTAGAGATGCAAAATTGTCAGTTAAATCATAGAATCGTAGAATCTTTCGAGTTGGAAGTTACACTTAAAAGTCATCTAGTCCAACTCCTGCACAATGAACAGGGGCATCCACAGCTAGATCAGGTTGCTCAGAGCCCCATCCAGCCTGACCTTGAATGTCTCCAAGGATGGGGCATCCACCACCTCTCTGGACATCCTGTTCCAGTGCCTCACTGCCATTATTGTAAAAAACTACTTTATTCCTTATGTCCAATCAAAATGTCCCCTCTTTTACTTTGAAGCCATTTCCCCTTGTCCTATCACAACAGACCTTCCTAAAGTGTCTGTCCCCTTCTTTCTTATAGCCACCTTTTAGATACTGAAATGCCACTACCAAGTCTCCCTGGAGCCTTCTTTTCTCCAGGTTTAAGAGCCCCAGCTCTTTCAGCCTGTCCTCATAGGAAAGGTGTTCCATTCCTTGGATCATTTTTGTGGCCCTCCATTTGGACGCTGCACTTCAGGTGAGGTCTCATCAGTATCAAGTAGAGGGGCAGGACCATTTCCCTTGGCCTGCTAGCTATGCTTCTTTTGAAGCAGACCAGGATATGACTGGCTTTCTGGGCTGTGAGGACACACTGCTGGCTCATGTCCAGCTTCCCATCCACCAGCACCCCCAAATTATTTTCAGTAGGGCTGTGCTCTATTCTTACATCCCCCAGCTTGTATTTATAGTGGGGGTTGCTGTGATCCAGGTGCAACACCTTACACTTGGATTTATTGAACCTCAGTTTCTCCTGGGCCCACTGCTCGAGCCTGTCTAGGTCCCTCTGGATGACATCCCGTCCCTCTGGTATGTTGACAACATCACACAGCTTGGCACTGAATGTTAATATCACCAAATATGTGCTAAATTCCACAGATACTTGTAACTAAACCTTTCATACTTTTCCTTTAGGTGTTAAAATGCTAACATAATGTAATAATGGGAAAAAAGGCAACATGCTATTTTAAAATGGAAAAATATCCTCCAGCGTCTCAAATACATTTTCACATGAAATACATTTATTTTCTTTTTGAAATACATTAGTGCAGAATGATCAAAAGTGTTTGTTTGTTTGTTTGTTTTTAATGTATTT
Organism: Pavo muticus; assembly: GCA_016647715.1. Classification (NCBI taxonomy): domain Eukaryota; kingdom Metazoa; phylum Chordata; class Aves; order Galliformes; family Phasianidae; genus Pavo; species Pavo muticus. The sequence continues at coordinate 112,084 of JACDJE010000764.1, read as the reverse complement.
GTTTTGAATTGATTTATACTACTTTTTTAGGAGATGCTTCTGGGAGAAGTGAATATTAGAACCAGAAATTAGCGATTAGCCTTGGGTAGCTTTTAGTACATTTCTAAAATCTGTTTCTCAGTTTGTGATGTTTCATGATGATGACATTATTCTCATTTCCTTGCATTTGTCATACACTTTGCAATTAACTACAACAGATCAAAATTGAGCCTGGGAGTGTTTCTTGCTAAATTGTGAACTAAAGCAGAGATTTCATAAAACAGCAGGATCACCTAAGTTGGAAGGAATCTTTAGACAACGTTTATTCAAAGCCTATACAATTAGACAGTTTCTCAGGAACCCATCCGATTAACTTCTGAATCTCTCCATGGATAGGTGCACCATAGTGTTGCCAAAAACTTACCAGTCATGTGCAAGTATACTCCATCACCTTTGTTCTACTTTCTCTGGCCATTTGTACTTGCACGGAGTTGTAAGGGGGTCTTATTGAAATAGTGGTGATAACACACCAATGTTTTCAGTTGTTGCAGAGCAGTTCTTGCACAGAACCAAGGACTTTGCTGTTTTTCATGCTGCCCTGCCAGTGAGGAGTCTGAAGGTGCACAAGGAGCTGGGAGGACCACAGCATGAATAGATTACCCCAGCTGATCAAAGGGATGCTATATACGATATGACGTCATGCTCAGTAATAAATGACAGGGGAAACAGGGAGGAGAAGAGGATGTTCAAAATGGTGGCATTTATCTTTCCAAGAAAAGATCATGTGTGACAAGCCCTGCTTTCCTGAAAGGGGCTGAACATATGTCTGCTAATGGGAAGTAGTGAATGAATTCCTTGTTTTACTTTGCATGCAGGTGCCGATTTTACTTCCCCTGATGAACAGTCTTTGTCTCAACCTATGATTTCTCACACTTTTTACTTTCCACTTATCTCTCCCATCCCACTATGGGGAGAGTGAGCTGCCTGCTGGGGTTAAGCCACAACAGTTGTACACTTCTGAGAAGAGTCTGGCTCCTTCTTATTGACATCCTTCAATTAAATTGCTGAATATTTTATTTATACATATGTATAATATTTATAATTTATTTTGTATTTTTGTACTATATACACCTAGCAATATAATTGTGTAGGTGAACTGTGTAGGAATACTACCAATAGGATTTCAGTGGTACCTTCCATAGGTTGAATAAACCTTGATTTGGTGTGATGGCATGTGTGAAACCTAACTCTCTAAGACTGTCCTTGTACTTCAAGTGTTGCTTAATCATTTTTTCTGACTGGAAAAATTGAGTCATTTAAGTCATTTGTTATTTGGCAAGCTCACAACTTAATCTTTATGTTTCAAACCTGCATGAATATCTCAATCCTTTTAACAATATTTAAATAATGTTTGGCCCACCTCACTGTAGTGCAAAGTATTTCACCACTTGAGTGGTGAATCAAAATTGTGCTATTTTTCATCCGTATGTATCTATTTGTTGAATACAGGTGTCTCTATGTTAAGATGTCTCTCATAATTTTCTTTATCTCAAAGTTTCAATCTTGTACTTGCGGAGTAAAATCTCATAAGCCTACAAGCTTTTTGTATATTCCCATATAGTTTACCAGTGCTTCTTCTAACACACTTATAACATTTTTGTAGTTCAAATAAGCAGTGAGGAAAGAAAGAAGAGTACTGTGTGACAAGACTCTTTGGATCACTGGTAAGGAAATTAGTGAGGTACACTCAGTAATTTGTTAATTAGTAAGAACAACATAATTCAAGGTTTGCAATTTGGCCTTTTCATAATAGCATGGTTACAGTTGATATTTTATAGGAGAAGGTGATGTCAGGAAATGGACATTCATAACTTAAGAAAACAGTCTGTCAACATCCTACAGCATTTTTGCCTCTTTGAAGGAATACCAAATACTTCATGAGGATTCCAGATAAAACACATGGAATAAATGTGAAATGGTAAAAAGCAATATTTTATCCTATATTAGTTGCATCACAAAGAATGAATGCCTAACACTAGCAGCATAAATTAGAATACTATGTTAAGAAAAGTAAGTGATAACTTCAGTGAATTTAAGACCTGTTAGAAAATTGATAAGATATATTTCTTGCCCAAGCATACCTGAAGCAAGACAGAATTAAGCTACTGGTCAGGAAAAAATAATTGTTTGTCTGATTGGACTAATATGAAATTTGTAAGATTGCTATAACTCAAAATAGAGGATTTTACATCTCAGGAAACACCACCTTGCTTGTGAGATAGACTGAAGTTAACAGTTGTATTTGTACTGTGAGAATGACATGAGCAAGTCAGCCATTTGTTTGGTTTCCAAGCAGTAAACTATCCAAATATGTTTAGAATATTGAAAATGAGTATGGAAAATATCACTTTCTTGATATGATGCAAGAGGAAAAGAAGCTACAAAGCATTACAATGTCATTAGAAATTGCTGTAGTGAACAGGAACTTGAATGCATGGTACTGATCTTTGAATATCTGGAAAATAAGAAAGCCATTTTCACTATAAGGCAAAGGCAGGTGGCAAAGGCAGAGAAAAGATCCCTACATAGAAGTGTTGAATGAGGCACATTCTTGGACATTAGATTATGTAGTTCACTTCAGGGAGTGATGAGTTTGAGAACATAGAGTCTGTTTTAGTAAGTCAACAAATACCTGGGGGAAAAAAAAAAAAAAAAAAAGAAAAAGGACAAAAACATAAAAACCTGTGGAAGGAATATGTATCAATCTGTGTGAGCCTTGGACTAAATGGATAGCATTAGTCAGGCTTGGTCAATATGTCTGCAGATGCCAGCTAACAGTTTTGTAATTAATTTATTAATTTTCTTAACTCCTTCTTAACAGAGCCAGTTTTTTTTTTTTTTTTTTTTTTTTTTTTTTTCCCCTGAATTACTAGCCAGCATGTAAAGAATGAAGAAGAATCTCAACAGAAAAAGAAGAGAAAAACAAACTATGACTAAAAACAACAGTAAGTCTCTGGAATTTCAAAAAACTGGTTTTAAAAATGAAAACGTGAAAAAAGTTTATAATTAAATAGGAGAATATGCTGATAGATTTTTCTTTTATACCACTATTCAGGTATTACTCTTAGAACTTCCATGTTCTTCTGTGTAAAAGTAACAATCCGTCAAATGATGTTAAGTATACAAAAATGATATTCTGCTTTTAGAAATAACAGAGCACATGGTGCAACACTGAAAAATATTGCCTGCAGCTTTCTCATTAGAATTTCATACTTCTACCTCAATCTTTAATTAGAATTTAAAGTTGAGATCTAAAGCACTAGTTAAAGCCAAATTACAGCTGGATTTCCTGACCTTTAAGCTGAAGTGTCCCTTTCATCTGAAGCTGTGGTAACTTTTATGCTTTTAAGAGAAGGAACAATTTGCTCTGGGATAATGTGATTGTCTGCCTAAAGGCAAATTTTCAAAGCATGTGTAGATGCAAATATTACATGTGTAAGGATCTGCATTTCTACAGGCAAACTGACATTTGCAAGTGCAAATTAGATGGCAGGAAATTGAGTTATCCAGTTTACACATTCTAGAGATTAAAGTTGTTCTCAGGATATTTGGGCAGATTTGTGTCATAGCAATGGGAAAGCATTCTGGGGATGGTAGTTTACAGAGTATTCCCAGCAAAATACACAAATAGACAGCTTGAACTGGTAAGGAAATAAATATATGTAATATTTTTTGTAGGCAAGTGGAATATGAAATCAAAGTTATTTCAAGTTTACAAGAAGAATGATGTACTTTCAGGAAACAAGACCAGCAGATATTCTTTACTGAATCAATGTTTATTAAAGGAGCTTTAAAAAGAAATCCGGGGAGACTTTTTGCAAAGCAGAAGAATAAGGAGAAGTCTATTAATTAAGAAATACTCTATCATAAGATTACCAGAGAAAACATAGAAAAATATTGTCCAGGTCAGTTCTGTCAACCAGAATAATGGTCTTGGAGATGCAGTTAGGGGTGGTTGTTTCCCCCCCTCCCCCATAAAATAGTCGAATTTCAACAGCTAAAATTCTTGTTGGGATTAATCTGCTCCAAATTTATGCAAGCAAGCAAGTTATATTTATATCTAAGCTACTTTCATGGCCTGTGTTATCCAAGAGGAGATAAATAGCCCTCTGGAGACTCCTCTTCCTTACTATTGATAATAAAAAGGGTTTAGAGTGATAAACCAGAATTTTATGGCTATGTTTAAAATAGATTATCTAACTACTAAACATCTAAGTTAGACAGATGAGTCCCACCCAAGTCTACCTGTAAACATTTGGAAAACAATGGCTGCACCAGATGCTGCAGAATGTAAAAACTCAGGAGCCAGACTGTGCTGCACCTGAAACTGTTGTAAAAATATGTTGGTACTGACTTGAGACATTGAACCTACAGTAATGTTTGAGAACTGTTATTTTCTTTTTTTCCTTTTCTTTTTTAAATAAGTGAGTTATGTGTGTCTAGTGTTACACTGTCTTCCTTTCTTCTTATTTATCGATCTATCTATCTATCTATCTATCTGTTTATTTATTTATTGAAGGGTACAGGAAGAAATAAGCCGGATTAAACCAGTTTTCTCTGAATAATGGTTCTTGCCTCTTGAAGTTCTGTCTCTCTGATGCCTACCACAAACTTTGTAAGATTTGCCTTTTTTTTTTTCCCTCCTTTTTTATTATACTCTAAGGTATGGAGAATAATTTAATGAGGTTATTCATGGACATGACTTGTAGAGGTATGTCTTGATATATGTTGTAATAGAATATAATCCTATTTCTTTTGAAAAGAGTGCTCTGGTAAAAACCGTGTTTCTACTGTACTCTTGTCAAAAAAAATAATTATCTAGACTGCAAAGAACTAGCTTTTTGTACTTGTATAATTTCTTAACATATCTTTTCTTACAGGCTTTAATATTTTTATTCTTACTGATTATAATCACTGTCTGCCTTCTTAAGAATTCCAGTCTGTTTTCCCAAGCAGTGTTCTGAAACATACTCATTATGGATTTTTTTTACTACCTTTAATTTTTTACCATCTCACAGAAAAGACCTTCTGCATCTCAAAGTACAGAATTATTATGTTCATGTTCTTTGTTATTTATCAGAGTTCATTTTGCCCTCTTTTTTTGCTGTGAAAACTACAGTGGAGATCTTCCTCCTCTAAATTCTTATTTTTTCCCTTCCCTTTCCTCTGTATTTCTTATTATTATTCTTATATTTTTATATTCTTATTTTTATATCTCTTCTATATTTCTTATTCTAACCTGTCTTTGATGGATACAAGGGTAGTAATTCAAGATATCTGGCATATCAACCAGGTAAAACACCTGTGTGGTAATATTTGAACTTTTCACATAAGATTCTTGAGCTTCAGAGACCCAATATGATGTGAATGTAAAATTAATCGTCTGATCTACACTTTGTCTGTATTTCTATTTGCAGTCTTCAATGTAAGGAATCTTAATATACAAGCCCCACCGAAACAGTGATGACAATCAAATGAAATCTTCAGGGGTTTAACTCAAAAGAATGGGTTTAGAATTCTCACCTATGTTTATTCTAGAAAATGTTTCTAGTGGTTGCATTCAGACAAGTTGTCCCTCTTTCTGCTTCCTGACTCCTCAAAGTGCATCTCTGGGCAAAAGACTGATGCAACTGTACCTTACATCTGGGTCTGCAGTATTGCACATCTATAATGATTTAAGGGCTTTGCTTTTTATCTTTCTCCTTTGTTTACTGTTTTAGAATGGAAGTATAAAAAAGGAATGATCCTAAAAACATCTTTATTATCACTTCTTTCTTGTATAATGGACATTTATTTTGCAGTCTATGAGCACCTACTAATTTTATGTAATAGGTAAAAGATAAAAAAGGTAAAAAAAAAATTTAAATGTAAAGCTGTCATAAATAAACAGAAGTTTAAAAGGAGGTCTCACCTCTATCAAAATAATGCCACATTACTTTTTCTCTGCAGCTTTTTTTTTCTACTCAAATGTCACTGTTAATAGGTTTTAGAAGATTAGTATTTTATACATCTGTGGAAAAAAGTCTCTGTATCCCAAAAGAGCAGAGTGGGGGGAGTTCCTGCTGATAGCAATTTTGACAGCTCTATCTCTGGGTCTCTTATCCATGGTAGGTATATTGAAGAAACTTCTGTTTGCCCTTTTACTATCTTTTTTGATTGCTCTGATTTCAGTGTTTCCTTAATTACACTCTGTTTCAAGCAAGACAGTTTTTGTTTCTTCTTTCCTCATGACATGTTCCCCATTCTCAAATTAGTGTCCTTCTTTCTGTTCCCAGAGACGTAAATGATATTCTTCATGCCTTTTTTATTTGTTATGAACTTTTCTTTAATTTTAGCCTGCCTGTCAGTGATGTTTTCATCAGAGCATCCCAGTTCAGTTTTCCTGTTTTTTTTGTTTGTTTGTTTCTTTTTCCAGTGTCTATCGCTATTTTTTTCTGATTGCTGTTAAGTTCTTCATTTACAGCATCAGTATTTTTACCTTCATCATTTGATGGGATATATCTGAAAAAAAGGAGAAAAACTCAAGAAAGAACTTTTCTGCTTTCACCTTTTTGGCACCTTGTCTCATTTTTCATTTGGATGAAAATATTCTTAGGTTTTTCTTTAGGATAATAATTCATCTGTATGTTTCTGAGAGGCTACGCTGTGAAATTTTCTGTGTTATGTGCTTCCTCAATGTCCTTAGATCTGTGCTTTTACATCTTTGTTGCATGTCCATGTAGTGTCTCATCCCATGGGATAATATCAGCATTCATAAACTGATACTAAAAATAATGGAAAGAAATTTTTATAACACATTTTAATCTTCTCAGTGAAGGATTTATTCAGAAATGCTATATGTTAGTCCACAAAAGATGCTGACCTCTCTACCTGTATGCACTGAAAATGTATGGTTACAGGTATTTAAATCCAGTACAGCTACAGTCTCGTCTGGAGGTCACCAATTTCCTCATAATCACACAGCCATTAGGAGGCTCTTACTTGAAATCGACACAAATTTCTAAGCAGGAGACTCCACAGCCTCCCTGGGCACCATATGCCAGTGCTCTGTCACACACACAGCACAGAAGTACTTCCTGGTATTCAGATGCCATTACTGTTTTTCAGATTGTACCCACTGCTTCTTTTCCTGGCACCACTGAGAAGAACCTGACTGCACCCACTTTGTACCCTCCTTTCAGGTTTTTATAGACATTGATGAAATTCCACCTAAGCCTCATGATCATCCCTAAGCATCTCATTATAATTCTTCTACAAAACTACAAAAACTCAGATAGAACTGTGTTCCTAGAGCCATTAAACTTTCAAGTTCATGGTGAGCATCATGCTAACTTAATCTCATAAAGAACTTACTTAGAAACTCTATTCTCTTTCCCTTTTACTACCATTCTAGTTCTGTGAGAAAAATCAAAGGGAACTTGAATAACCTTGAGGGATCAAGTCTTTTAAACTTCTGTGCACTCTATTGAGTATAGGCCCTTCAACACTGATGTTCCATCAAGGACCATTCTTAGCCTCATCTCGCTTATCTTGCACTGATGAGCTGCAGCACAGGTTCTACATCTGCGCTAGACAGGCTCATTAGTTTGTGAAATGCTCAGAGAGTGTGTTAATAGAGGGCATGTAAGTATACAGATAGACAGAAACACTTGCTAATTGCCAGGAAGAAGGCCGATTGTACTTCTGGCAAAGTACAATTTATATGCTGTTGGATTTTTTTTTTTTTTTTTTTTTTTT
>JACDJE010000764.1:0-100321 GCA_016647715.1 Pavo muticus | reverse complement strand
AAAAAAAAAAAAAAAGCTCTTTTCATCTTCCTAATTTTTTATAACTTCCTATTCACTGTAAGGTGGTCTAGGGGAGAATTAGGAAACACAAAATATACTGCTGGGGAATTTTGATTGTAACCCTCCTCTGAGGCAAATAAAACAGATATTACATTTAAGTATAAAAACATTTAAGGAACAATGTGATAGGCTCAGTCCTGCCACCATAAGCAGTTCTAGTGGGAGTCTGCAAGAATTTGTCAAGAGTAGATTTTTTCCGTATACTAGCACCAGCACCAGTTCTTTGAGTATTGGCGTGAAATGCCTCATCCTGGTGTTGCATTTGTCACCCAGCACCACTCTTTCTGTCAGACAGTGGACCCAGTGCTCATATTCTACAATTCCTACAAAGACAAAGATAACCAGTTTATTTCTGATTTCATCACTGAGGGAAATTTCACTCCCTTTCAAGTAGTCATTCTGTTTCTGGTATTCCTGATCCCAACCATTTTAACTCGTTCTGCAGTTAGGCTTTCTTGCCTTCCTGTTGGATAATTTTTTGTCCCTGAATTCATTGTGAGCTACATGTCAATATGTAAATTGCTATAATGGAGGAGTACGCAAATAAATAAATAAATGTTGTTTCATTTTTAAGGTCGGACATCTGATTTAGAGTAAAGGGTTAGAACACAAGTCTGTGAAGCTCTACCCTTGTACAAACTTACCCACCTTTGAAGTTACTGAAGTTGCTATTGAGATCCTATAAGAAGCAATTAATATTTTGCACAATTGGACACTAAGCCTTATGATTTTACGAGGATAGTTTTACAATGAACTTGAAGGAGGGAGCTACCTAGTATGGGAAATAAAACAAATAATGGCAGGAAGGGAAAAATAATTATGACAACAGGCATAGATCTATCACTGCCTTCTGTAAAGAATGCATTTTGCCTCTGCTTCAAAGCAGTTTTTTCATTTTCTATTTCTTCAGGTATCATGAAACCTTTATGGAGTACTAATCACTGCTAAAGGGGGAAATATCTACAGGAACTGAAGATAACTATTCTATCTTGATGTGCAAGTACTCTCAGTTTCTCTGATCTGCAGGGCTAAAAAAACAACAGTTAACACTTTTTGTTGTATTAACTATGTTGAGAAAAAAAAATGCAGTTAAAAGAATTTACAAACGTGAAGAATTAGTAAGATCAATATTATGCAATATTATGCACTCTCCTGTTTTTTTCTGGTTTTTCAGGGTTAACGTTTCCACAAAAGATTTGGAGGACTTGTAAATCACTAACAGATAAGTAGCCACTTCCTTCTTCTGAAGTGCTCTTTACTTCTGTGGAAACACCCTCAGAGCATATTTCTTCAGTTTAAACAAAACAGAAAGACCAAAACTAGAGATGCAAAATTGTCAGTTAAATCATAGAATCGTAGAATCTTTCGAGTTGGAAGTTACACTTAAAAGTCATCTAGTCCAACTCCTGCACAATGAACAGGGGCATCCACAGCTAGATCAGGTTGCTCAGAGCCCCATCCAGCCTGACCTTGAATGTCTCCAAGGATGGGGCATCCACCACCTCTCTGGACATCCTGTTCCAGTGCCTCACTGCCATTATTGTAAAAAACTACTTTATTCCTTATGTCCAATCAAAATGTCCCCTCTTTTACTTTGAAGCCATTTCCCCTTGTCCTATCACAACAGACCTTCCTAAAGTGTCTGTCCCCTTCTTTCTTATAGCCACCTTTTAGATACTGAAATGCCACTACCAAGTCTCCCTGGAGCCTTCTTTTCTCCAGGTTTAAGAGCCCCAGCTCTTTCAGCCTGTCCTCATAGGAAAGGTGTTCCATTCCTTGGATCATTTTTGTGGCCCTCCATTTGGACGCTGCACTTCAGGTGAGGTCTCATCAGTATCAAGTAGAGGGGCAGGACCATTTCCCTTGGCCTGCTAGCTATGCTTCTTTTGAAGCAGACCAGGATATGACTGGCTTTCTGGGCTGTGAGGACACACTGCTGGCTCATGTCCAGCTTCCCATCCACCAGCACCCCCAAATTATTTTCAGTAGGGCTGTGCTCTATTCTTACATCCCCCAGCTTGTATTTATAGTGGGGGTTGCTGTGATCCAGGTGCAACACCTTACACTTGGATTTATTGAACCTCAGTTTCTCCTGGGCCCACTGCTCGAGCCTGTCTAGGTCCCTCTGGATGACATCCCGTCCCTCTGGTATGTTGACAACATCACACAGCTTGGCACTGAATGTTAATATCACCAAATATGTGCTAAATTCCACAGATACTTGTAACTAAACCTTTCATACTTTTCCTTTAGGTGTTAAAATGCTAACATAATGTAATAATGGGAAAAAAGGCAACATGCTATTTTAAAATGGAAAAATATCCTCCAGCGTCTCAAATACATTTTCACATGAAATACATTTATTTTCTTTTTGAAATACATTAGTGCAGAATGATCAAAAGTGTTTGTTTGTTTGTTTGTTTTTAATGTATTTGTTTTGAATTGATTTATACTACTTTTTTAGGAGATGCTTCTGGGAGAAGTGAATATTAGAACCAGAAATTAGCGATTAGCCTTGGGTAGCTTTTAGTACATTTCTAAAATCTGTTTCTCAGTTTGCGATGTTTCATGATGATGACATTATTCTCATTTCCTTGCATTTGTCATACACTTTGCAATTAACTACAACAGATCAAAATTGAGCCTGGGAGTGTTTCTTGCTAAATTGTGAACTAAAGCAGAGATTTCATAAAACAGCAGGATCACCTAAGTTGGAAGGAATCTTTAGACAACGTTTATTCAAAGCCTATACAATTAGACAGTTTCTCAGGAACCCATCCGATTAACTTCTGAATCTCTCCATGGATAGGTGCACCATAGTGTTGCCAAAAACTTACCAGTCATGTGCAAGTATACTCCATCACCTTTGTTCTACTTTCTCTGGCCATTTGTACTTGCACGGAGTTGTAAGGGGGTCTTATTGAAATAGTGGTGATAACACACCAATGTTTTCAGTTGTTGCAGAGCAGTTCTTGCACAGAACCAAGGACTTTGCTGTTTTTCATGCTGCCCTGCCAGTGAGGAGTCTGAAGGTGCACAAGGAGCTGGGAGGACCACAGCATGAATAGATTACCCCAGCTGATCAAAGGGATGCTATATACGATATGATGTCATGCTCAGTAATAAATGACAGGGGAAACAGGGAGGAGAAGAGGATGTTCAAAATGGTGGCATTTATCTTTCCAAGAAAAGATCATGTGTGACAAGCCCTGCTTTCCTGAAAGGGGCTGAACATATGTCTGCTAATGGGAAGTAGTGAATGAATTCCTTGTTTTACTTTGCATGCAGGTGCTGATTTTACTTCCCCTGATGAACAGTCTTTGTCTCAACCTATGATTTCTCACACTTTTTACTTTCCACTTATCTCTCCCATCCCACTATGGGGAGAGTGAGCTGCCTGCTGGGGTTAAGCCACAACAGTTGTACACTTCTGAGAAGAGTCTGGCTCCTTCTTATTGACATCCTTCAATTAAATTGCTGAATATTTTATTTATACATATGTATAATATTTATAATTTATTTTGTATTTTTGTACTATATACACCTAGCAATATAATTGTGTAGGTGAACTGTGTAGGAATACTACCAATAGGATTTCAGTGGTACCTTCCATAGGTTGAATAAACCTTGATTTGGTGTGATGGCATGTGTGAAACCTAACTCTCTAAGACTGTCCTTGTACTTCAAGTGTTGCTTAATCATTTTTTCTGACTGGAAAAATTGAGTCATTTAAGTCATTTGTTATTTGGCAAGCTCACAACTTAATCTTTATGTTTCAAACCTGCATGAATATCTCAATCCTTTTAACAATATTTAAATAATGTTTGGCCCACCTCACTGTAGTGCAAAGTATTTCACCACTTGAGTGGTGAATCAAAATTGTGCTATTTTTCATCCGTATGTATCTATTTGTTGAATACAGGTGTCTCTATGTTAAGATGTCTCTCATAATTTTCTTTATCTCAAAGTTTCAATCTTGTACTTGCGGAGTAAAATCTCATAAGCCTACAAGCTTTTTGTATATTCCCATATAGTTTACCAGTGCTTCTTCTAACACACTTATAACATTTTTGTAGTTCAAATAAGCAGTGAGGAAAGAAAGAAGAGTACTGTGTGACAAGACTCTTTGGATCACTGGTAAGGAAATTAGTGAGGTACACTCAGTAATTTGTTAATTAGTAAGAACAACATAATTCAAGGTTTGCAATTTGGCCTTTTCATAATAGCATGGTTACAGTTGATATTTTATAGGAGAAGGTGATGTCAGGAAATGGACATTCATAACTTAAGAAAACAGTCTGTCAACATCCTACAGCATTTTTGCCTCTTTGAAGGAATACCAAATACTTCATGAGGATTCCAGATAAAACACATGGAATAAATGTGAAATGGTAAAAAGCAATATTTTATCCTATATTAGTTGCATCACAAAGAATGAATGCCTAACACTAGCAGCATAAATTAGAATACTATGTTAAGAAAAGTAAGTGATAACTTCAGTGAATTTAAGACCTGTTAGAAAATTGATAAGATATATTTCTTGCCCAAGCATACCTGAAGCAAGACAGAATTAAGCTACTGGTCAGGAAAAAATAATTGTTTGTCTGATTGGACTAATATGAAATTTGTAAGATTGCTATAACTCAAAATAGAGGATTTTACATCTCAGGAAACACCACCTTGCTTGTGAGATAGACTGAAGTTAACAGTTGTATTTGTACTGTGAGAATGACATGAGCAAGTCAGCCATTTGTTTGGTTTCCAAGCAGTAAACTATCCAAATATGTTTAGAATATTGAAAATGAGTATGGAAAATATCACTTTCTTGATATGATGCAAGAGGAAAAGAAGCTACAAAGCATTACAATGTCATTAGAAATTGCTGTAGTGAACAGGAACTTGAATGCATGGTACTGATCTTTGAATATCTGGAAAATAAGAAAGCCATTTTCACTATAAGGCAAAGGCAGGTGGCAAAGGCAGAGAAAAGATCCCTACATAGAAGTGTTGAATGAGGCACATTCTTGGACATTAGATTATGTAGTTCACTTCAGGGAGTGATGAGTTTGAGAACATAGAGTCTGTTTTAGTAAGTCAACAAATACCTGGGGGAAAAAAAAAAAAAAAAAGAAAAAGGACAAAAACATAAAAACCTGTGGAAGGAATATGTATCAATCTGTGTGAGCCTTGGACTAAATGGATAGCATTAGTCAGGCTTGGTCAATATGTCTGCAGATGCCAGCTAACAGTTTTGTAATTAATTTATTAATTTTCTTAACTCCTTCTTAACAGAGCCAGTTTTTTTTTTTTTTTTTTTTTTTTTTTTTTTCCCCTGAATTACTAGCCAGCATGTAAAGAATGAAGAAGAATCTCAACAGAAAAAGAAGAGAAAAACAAACTATGACTAAAAACAACAGTAAGTCTCTGGAATTTCAAAAAACTGGTTTTAAAAATGAAAACGTGAAAAAAGTTTATAATTAAATAGGAGAATATGCTGATAGATTTTTCTTTTATACCACTATTCAGGTATTACTCTTAGAACTTCCATGTTCTTCTGTGTAAAAGTAACAATCCGTCAAATGATGTTAAGTATACAAAAATGATATTCTGCTTTTAGAAATAACAGAGCACATGGTGCAACACTGAAAAATATTGCCTGCAGCTTTCTCATTAGAATTTCATACTTCTACCTCAATCTTTAATTAGAATTTAAAGTTGAGATCTAAAGCACTAGTTAAAGCCAAATTACAGCTGGATTTCCTGACCTTTAAGCTGAAGTGTCCCTTTCATCTGAAGCTGTGGTAACTTTTATGCTTTTAAGAGAAGGAACAATTTGCTCTGGGATAATGTGATTGTCTGCCTAAAGGCAAATTTTCAAAGCATGTGTAGATGCAAATATTACATGTGTAAGGATCTGCATTTCTACAGGCAAACTGACATTTGCAAGTGCAAATTAGATGGCAGGAAATTGAGTTATCCAGTTTACACATTCTAGAGATTAAAGTTGTTCTCAGGATATTTGGGCAGATTTGTGTCATAGCAATGGGAAAGCATTCTGGGGATGGTAGTTTACAGAGTATTCCCAGCAAAATACACAAATAGACAGCTTGAACTGGTAAGGAAATAAATATATGTAATATTTTTTGTAGGCAAGTGGAATATGAAATCAAAGTTATTTCAAGTTTACAAGAAGAATGATGTACTTTCAGGAAACAAGACCAGCAGATATTCTTTACTGAATCAATGTTTATTAAAGGAGCTTTAAAAAGAAATCCGGGGAGACTTTTTGCAAAGCAGAAGAATAAGGAGAAGTCTATTAATTAAGAAATACTCTATCATAAGATTACCAGAGAAAACATAGAAAAATATTGTCCAGGTCAGTTCTGTCAACCAGAATAATGGTCTTGGAGATGCAGTTAGGGGTGGTTGTTTCCCCCCCTCCCCCATAAAATAGTCGAATTTCAACAGCTAAAATTCTTGTTGGGATTAATCTGCTCCAAATTTATGCAAGCAAGCAAGTTATATTTATATCTAAGCTACTTTCATGGCCTGTGTTATCCAAGAGGAGATAAATAGCCCTCTGGAGACTCCTCTTCCTTACTATTGATAATAAAAAGGGTTTAGAGTGATAAACCAGAATTTTATGGCTATGTTTAAAATAGATTATCTAACTACTAAACATCTAAGTTAGACAGATGAGTCCCACCCAAGTCTACCTGTAAACATTTGGAAAACAATGGCTGCACCAGATGCTGCAGAATGTAAAAACTCAGGAGCCAGACTGTGCTGCACCTGAAACTGTTGTAAAAATATGTTGGTACTGACTTGAGACATTGAACCTACAGTAATGTTTGAGAACTGTTATTTTCTTTTTTTCCTTTTCTTTTTTAAATAAGTGAGTTATGTGTGTCTAGTGTTACACTGTCTTCCTTTCTTCTTATTTATCGATCTATCTATCTATCTATCTATCTGTTTATTTATTTATTGAAGGGTACAGGAAGAAATAAGCCGGATTAAACCAGTTTTCTCTGAATAATGGTTCTTGCCTCTTGAAGTTCTGTCTCTCTGATGCCTACCACAAACTTTGTAAGATTTGCCTTTTTTTTTTTCCCTCCTTTTTTATTATACTCTAAGGTATGGAGAATAATTTAATGAGGTTATTCATGGACATGACTTGTAGAGGTATGTCTTGATATATGTTGTAATAGAATATAATCCTATTTCTTTTGAAAAGAGTGCTCTGGTAAAAACCGTGTTTCTACTGTACTCTTGTCAAAAAAAATAATTATCTAGACTGCAAAGAACTAGCTTTTTGTACTTGTATAATTTCTTAACATATCTTTTCTTACAGGCTTTAATATTTTTATTCTTACTGATTATAATCACTGTCTGCCTTCTTAAGAATTCCAGTCTGTTTTCCCAAGCAGTGTTCTGAAACATACTCATTATGGATTTTTTTTACTACCTTTAATTTTTTACCATCTCACAGAAAAGACCTTCTGCATCTCAAAGTACAGAAGTATTATGTTCATGTTCTTTGTTATTTATCAGAGTTCATTTTGCCCTCTTTTTTTGCTGTGAAAACTACAGTGGAGATCTTCCTCCTCTAAATTCTTATTTTTTCCCTTCCCTTTCCTCTGTATTTCTTATTATTATTCTTATATTTTTATATTCTTATTTTTATATCTCTTCTATATTTCTTATTCTAACCTGTCTTTGATGGATACAAGGGTAGTAATTCAAGATATCTGGCATATCAACCAGGTAAAACACCTGTGTGGTAATATTTGAACTTTTCACATAAGATTCTTGAGCTTCAGAGACCCAATATGATGTGAATGTAAAATTAATCGTCTGATCTACACTTTGTCTGTATTTCTATTTGCAGTCTTCAATGTAAGGAATCTTAAAATACAAGCCCCACCGAAACAGTGATGACAATCAAATGAAATCTTCAGGGGTTTAACTCAAAAGAATGGGTTTAGAATTCTCACCTATGTTTATTCTAGAAAATGTTTCTAGTGGTTGCATTCAGACAAGTTGTCCCTCTTTCTGCTTCCTGACTCCTCAAAGTGCATCTCTGGGCAAAAGACTGATGCAACTGTACCTTACATCTGGGTCTGCAGTATTGCACATCTAGAATGATTTAAGGGCTTTGCTTTTTATCTTTCTCCTTTGTTTACTGTTTTAGAATGGAAGTATAAAAAAGGAATGATCCTAAAAACATCTTTATTATCACTTCTTTCTTGTATAATGGACATTTATTTTGCAGTCTATGAGCACCTACTAATTTTATGTAATAGGTAAAAGATAAAAAAGGTAAAAAAAAAAATTAAATGTAAAGCTGTCATAAATAAACAGAAGTTTAAAAGGAGGTCTCACCTCTATCAAAATAATGCCACATTACTTTTTCTCTGCAGCTTTTTTTTTCTACTCAAATGTCACTGTTAATAGGTTTTAGAAGATTAGTATTTTATACATCTGTGGAAAAAAGTCTCTGTATCCCAAAAGAGCAGAGTGGGGGGAGTTCCTGCTGATAGCAATTTTGACAGCTCTATCTCTGGGTCTCTTATCCATGGTAGGTATATTGAAGAAACTTCTGTTTGCCCTTTTACTATCTTTTTTGATTGCTCTGATTTCAGTGTTTCCTTAATTACACTCTGTTTCAAGCAAGACAGTTTTTGTTTCTTCTTTCCTCATGACATGTTCCCCATTCTCAAATTAGTGTCCTTCTTTCTGTTCCCAGAGACGTAAATGATATTCTTCATGCCTTTTTTATTTGTTATGAACTTTTCTTTAATTTTAGCCTGCCTGTCAGTGATGTTTTCATCAGAGCATCCCAGTTCAGTTTTCCTGTTTTTTTTGTTTGTTTGTTTCTTTTTCCAGTGTCTATCGCTATTTTTTTCTGATTGCTGTTAAGTTCTTCATTTACAGCATCAGTATTTTTACCTTCATCATTTGATGGGATATATCTGAAAAAAAGGAGAAAAACTCAAGAAAGAACTTTTCTGCTTTCACCTTTTTGGCACCTTGTCTCATTTTTCATTTGGATGAAAATATTCTTAGGTTTTTCTTTAGGATAATAATTCATCTGTATGTTTCTGAGAGGCTACGCTGTGAAATTTTCTGTGTTATGTGCTTCCTCAATGTCCTTAGATCTGTGCTTTTACATCTTTGTTGCATGTCCATGTAGTGTCTCATCCCATGGGATAATATCAGCATTCATAAACTGATACTAAAAATAATGGAAAGAAATTTTTATAACACATTTTAATCTTCTCAGTGAAGGATTTATTCAGAAATGCTATATGTTAGTCCACAAAAGATGCTGACCTCTCTACCTGTATGCACTGAAAATGTATGGTTACAGGTATTTAAATCCAGTACAGCTACAGTCTCGTCTGGAGGTCACCAATTTCCTCATAATCACACAGCCATTAGGAGGCTCTTACTTGAAATCGACACAAATTTCTAAGCAGGAGACTCCACAGCCTCCCTGGGCACCATATGCCAGTGCTCTGTCACACACACAGCACAGAAGTACTTCCTGGTATTCAGATGCCATTACTGTTTTTCAGATTGTACCCACTGCTTCTTTTCCTGGCACCACTGAGAAGAACCTGACTGCACCCACTTTGTACCCTCCTTTCAGGTTTTTATAGACATTGATGAAATTCCACCTAAGCCTCATGATCATCCCTAAGCATCTCATTATAATTCTTCTACAAAACTACAAAAACTCAGATAGAACTGTGTTCCTAGAGCCATTAAACTTTCAAGTTCATGGTGAGCATCATGCTAACTTAATCTCATAAAGAACTTACTTAGAAACTCTATTCTCTTTCCCTTTTACTACCATTCTAGTTCTGTGAGAAAAATCAAAGGGAACTTGAATAACCTTGAGGGATCAAGTCTTTTAAACTTCTGTGCACTCTATTGAGTATAGGCCCTTCAACACTGATGTTCCATCAAGGACCATTCTTAGCCTCATCTCGCTTATCTTGCACTGATGAGCTGCAGCACAGGTTCTACATCTGCGCTAGACAGGCTCATTAGTTTGTGAAATGCTCAGAGAGTGTGTTAATAGAGGGCATGTAAGTATACAGATAGACAGAAACACTTGCTAATTGCCAGGAAGAAGGCCGATTGTACTTCTGGCAAAGTACAATTTATATGCTGTTGGATTTTTTTTTTTTTTTTTTTTTTTTTTTGAGGTGACCAAATGGTTGAACTACTTTGGTGCATCCCTCAGTCCTCAAAATAGCTAGACACAGTGTTATGCTTAGGATATTCTTCCTGTTTCTGAGATCAAGAGTGTTGTGCTTGGCTCTGTTTTTAAAGAATTGAGCTGTAAAGCTAACTTTTTATTTCATTTGTCAGACTTACACTGAGGTATGTATTGCCCATGATACACTTATATTTGTAAAATTATGTGCACTCTATCCATTCTGTGAGGTTTGATTTAAAGAGATATTTAAGAGTTTGAGCTAGAGTAGCTATTTGGAGTGTAATTAAATCATCTCACTTTGCTTCCCTGGAAACCTCAATTAGGAGAGAGATATTTCTGTTGCAAATGGAGTGTGTTTTGTTGATATGTAAGAAAAAAAAGAACAAAGATGGAAGGGAAGCAGTGGTGTCTAATGATGGGGAGGGGAGCATGTAGCAGATATAGCCAAGAATTCTCCATCAAGAAAAGGATGTTAATGTCTCAAATAATGGCTGTAATATACATAATCCTTCAGGAATGACTATTATGGCTAATGTAATAAGAAATAAGTTAATAACACTTCAGCTCCTTCCAGCAATTCTGCTGTACTTACCTTATTTAACTGTCATATAATAGTGATAGGATGAATCAGAGATTATGGTGTCACGTTGACGGTGAACAGATTCCTGTGGAAATACTAGCATAAGAGGATCTTTTTCAAAAATCAAGTTTCTTCCTTTTTTTATTCTGTTAATACTAAAATTATTATTACTGTCATTGTAAGAGAAAGAGAGGAATTCTTATTCTTTAGGGAGGAACCTTCTGAATTCTAGCAACTTGGTAACACAACATAATTTTGTGATACAGCAGGAATGTAAACATCTCACCCAATTCTGAAACATAATAGCAGCTTCAGGCAAGATATTCAGCAGTCTTGAGCTAATTTCTTAATCTTTGTGTTCTCAGATTCTATCCTAGCTCTAGACAAATGGGAAGTTTATAATGAGGTGAGGTGGTTCACCTAGTTGAAAACTTCAGCTAATGGTGAGAGATCCATGTATATAGTGAGCAATGAAATGATTGCAGAGACGACGAAAACAAATGTGTCACTGAAATCTGACTTATGTCTATACTACATGGCTAATGCAAGCTGAGTTTGCTTTTTAAGTCTGTCCACCGCTGCCTTTAAATGAAAATCTGGAAACCATCATTAGCAACAGGGAGACAAACTAGAGGCTCTTTCCAGTGTTGTCCAGCAACAGGACAAGGGACAGTGGGCACAAACTGGAACACAGGAAGTTCCATAGGAACATGAGGAAGCACTTCTTGAAGGGTTACAGAGCACTGGAACAATCTGCCTGGAGAGTATATGGAGTCTCCTCCGTAAATATTCAAAATGCTCCTGGATGCTTTCCTGTGCAACCTACTGTAGGGAATCTACTTTAGCAGGGGAGCTGAGCTAGATGGTTTCCAGAGGTCATTTCCAACTCCTACAATTCTGTGATTCAGTGAACTGTGTGTAGAGATTGTTGAACTGGTTGCGCATCTGAACTCTACTTGCACTGTACTCTACTATCTGAGATGAATAGTGGCTATTTGAATACTTTGCTATTTTTCTGTCCTAATGTAAAACCACAGAAGGCTTGCTTAACCAGTACATAACTTAAGCTCACTGGAGGTTTGAGTGCAAATGGCCTATGTTCATCAATTTAATATTTAATATAGGAGTAAAACAGAAAGAAAATCTCTCCAGAGGTAGTGGTTTACATTCATCCACTTGGCTTGGAACTGCAGTGCCATATAGGAAAACCGCACGTTGGTCTAGATGTTCAGTAAATGCCAATGTAGATTAATCAGCAGCAGGCAAGCCCTAATGCACCTGAATAAAGATTGCTTTCTCTGCCTAATCCAGTACTGCACCCACTGTGCAGACCATAACAAAACTTTAGATGTCACTGGGCTCACAATTCCACTTTATTTTTGGCTCTGAAAATTGCTACCTATTTTTATTATGAACAGATTCTAACACCTGGGCTCAAGTAATAAATTGGTCAGAACTGTGCATTCA
This sequence comes from Pavo muticus, assembly GCA_016647715.1. Lineage (NCBI taxonomy): Eukaryota > Metazoa > Chordata > Aves > Galliformes > Phasianidae > Pavo > Pavo muticus. The sequence goes on along the minus strand of JACDJE010000764.1, from coordinate 87,986 downwards.
TCACCTCTAGTTTTACAATTCAGAAATTTTTGATGAGGCTGGAAATAATGACTTATCCTAGATGGATGGCAGAATAGCAGAGGCTTGGTTTTTTTATTTTTATTTTTATTTTTTAATTCCTGAGCTATACCTGCTAGCCACTTTTATCGTCTCTACAGATAATAAACTGTAGAATTCATATTTACAAACTCTTGATTCCTTTCATCAGGTACCAGTATAACCCCAACAAATGAACCTTATATTCAGCCCTTAATATGTTGATTATGTAGCAATTAATTAAAATATACATATGCTTTATTTTTGCTGTATCACACTGTCAGGGTCAACATAATGCTGGAATTTGTTTTTCAAACTCCCTTTGGTTTTGAAAAAATCATTCATAGGAAAATTGTTCTAGACTAAAATATGTGCATGTTTTGTAGAACCTATGAATTAGGAAGTCAAATGTGTTACAGTAGAGGTCCTTAAGTATAGGATTTGTTAATATAATAATTGTAAGATTGTCAGTGAATTACCTGAAGAATATTAATCAACTTGAAATTCCTATGTTGCTTTTATTTCATAGTCGTTTTGGGCTGTTACATTTGTGTACTGTCATAAGCAGAGAAGTTTTTTCTTGAGTAGTATAGTGTAATTACTATTAGAGTATAAAAGTTAATGTATATTTTTAAATACAAATGAACTATATAAAGGCTTTCAGAGAACAAATCCAAGGTTTTGTTTAAGATGTCAGATGTCAGTAATACAATTACTGTAACAGTGCAAGTCCGTATATACATATGGTTTGAGGAACTAAATTTGTAAACATTATTATTTACTGTGAACAGGATACAGTCTGGGAAAAGTTTATTATCCTCTATGTTTAGTTTTCTTTGTTTACTTCAATCCTCATTTGTTCGTTGGACTAAGTATTCAAAACTGAGTATTTGTTACTCTAATGATCAGTTTAGAAAGACAACATAGTTATCTCCCAGAATGTATCCTTCATACAGCACAGAAGAAACTGTCTTTTGACCACTCCCCAAGTCTTTTCAAAAATCATTAAAAAGCTAAGGATAACAGACATATAAAACTGCATTTAACCACTGCACAGGTTATGATAAAAGACAGGCTATTTGCTTTTTTTCCCCTTCAATCCTTCCAGAATGCTGCTGTGAAAGTCAGTTTTATCTCCTGAAACTCAGGCCATGAAACTCCCCAATTAAAATTCTTTCCCTGCTTACCATCCCTTTAGTCATGTTCAAGGTCCTCATCTTCCCCATCAAGGCTGTGCTTTCATTTCTGCCTGGTGCTCTTCGTTTCTGCACACAAGATTCCCACCTAGCTGGTGCTTTCAAATCCTTCTTCTACTTTTATCTTTGTGTTTTTTATTTTCCCTGCTCATTTAAGATGGAACTGCAGCTGAAATTCTTCTCTGGCAGTGAATCCTGTAGCGTTTGTGCGTAAGCTCGTCAGCTGTGTGATACACCCTTGCCAGCCCATTCCTCAGATTATAAGAATGTTTTACAGTCCCTTACTTTTGCCATGATGGATACATGGAGGACTTTGAGAGCTGAAAGTACTCTTCTCTGTAGCTTAATTTAGGTAGACATGCTCTGTGGTTGGGAGTGAGAATTTCTCACATTCTCTTTGGACTGACTTTAGGAAAAGATCATAGCACAAAAAGACTAGTGGATTACACAGAGACTGCTTTATCTTCCATCAGCTGCCATCTGCAGTGCTCCAGAGCACTGTGCGAAACCTTGAAGGAATGATGTTTCAAATTTCTGGTGTTTCTATGCAATTTTAATGCAAGTATTCATCATTACCCAACTTTACTTTTATTTTTTCTCTTCTTTAAAAATAATAGGAAGATTTGCTTCAGTGAAATGTAGCTTTTGTTGTCAGCATGCCCCTGGTTTGCCAGAGCCTCAGATCAGGAAGTAGCTTGCACATATTCCAAATGTGGCATAATTTCAAAGAAATACCATGAGAATTGTAGATTAAGATAAAAGTATATATTCTAAAGCTTGTCTTATGCTGGCTATCCGTTGGAATAGGAGGTATAAAGTGATGAATGAGGTGAGTGTGGTTTGATGGCTTATATTGAATTTATATGGTTTGTGCTTAAAGTGTAATTTTGAGTTTTCAGATCACGTCACAACCAGCTGATCTATCTACATATACATACCTGTGGGCATAGAAGAAATATGTAGAAATCAAATACTGTATCACCAGGTTAAAATAGCTTATTTGATCCTAAGTGGAAATAAAATCTACCCATTATTTTGACTTAATTTTAAATACGAAGGACAGATGCAAACTTAGTTGTGAGCAAAATGAAGTAATTTGTCCAAGAATACTGATTTCATTTGCTTATTTCGGAGTTTTCGGAATCTGGAAAACATATGTGAGGAACTGGAAATACTTATTCACCAGAGAAATGAATGTGACTGATACTGCTGGAAACTGGAGAGGTAGTCTATGTAATTGTAGTGTTGATATTATAGCAAGTAACTTGTTCAGCAAAGACTGAGAGGATGGAGAAACAAATAAAAAAGTCATCAGTTTACATATTGGAACAAGATCAATGCCTGACACTGTGCAATATAGAAGACAGTTAAAGCAGTAATTGCTAACATTGTAATTTCCCAGAATTAATCAAAATTCTAATTAAAGGATTGAAAACCAGAAAAATGTGAACAAAAAAGGTATAATATTTAAAAAGGATATATTGAATAGGCAATTTAAGGTACTTCCTTGGCAAGAACCGATTTTGACTGAAGTATACCTTTCTGGCAAATGCCAAGATATGGTAAGTTATAACTGTAAAAAAATTATATAAACCAGAGTAGGTAAAAATGGGCAAGCATCTACAGAATTATATAAATATATTTAGAAAAAAAAAAAAAAAAAAAAAAAGGTTGAAAAACTGAAAAGAATAAAGAAAAAAAACGTGGTTGGCAAACTTTGAATAACAGTAAAGATTATTTTAAACATAGCAGGAATGCAAGAAGCATAATCAATAATCTTTAGTCGGTGAAGTTAGTAAATTATGCTTATGTATAAAGTTGTAGATACACAAATGCTTCATTAGTATTTCTCTTCCATATTTGGGTAGAAAGATATGACAACAAGGATATGGTTTTCTTTCCATTGATAACTTAAGGAAGAGGTATCTAGCATCATAACAGAATACTCCAAAATGTTTACAACCTGAATAACATGCCTAATATGAACATAAGATCTATAGTCTGCCTATCATTTTTCTGAATAAATCTGAGTATGTCAAGAAAGGAAAAGAGATCTTTTATTAAGAGAATTAAAAACATCAAAAAAGAAACAAAAACCAAACCAAACCAAAACAAAACAAAAAAAAAAACAAAACAAGTAATGTGATCAGATAATTGGAACAAAGTCTGAGAGGAATCCAAAAGAAAACTATGAAAAATTTCAACAGAGTTCAATTGATTGAGGAATAAAATACACAGATATAATTACGCACTAACACATTTTTATGAAAAATTAGTCTTGTCAAACCTATTTCATTCCTTGATGCCAGTAAAAAAATTGCTGATAAAATTAGTAACATATATAATAATCTTAGACTTTTATCAGTTGTTTGACAGCATGATATGAAATTCTGATTTAAAAATTAATGCTATGCAATAGCAATGTAGCATACAATATGTGAATTAATGAATGAATGAGGATGTCAATTGTTAAAAGATTCAACATGAGCCGGCAACGTGTGCTTGCAGCCCAGAAGGCCAACTCTATCCTGGGCAGCATCAAGAGAAATGTGACGAGCAGGTTGAGGGACGTAATTCTGCCCCTGTACTCTGCTCTCATAAGACCCTACCTGGAGTACTGTGTCCAGTTCTGGAGCCCCAAACACAGGAATAACATCAAGGTTTTGGTGCAGGTCCAGAGGAGGGCCACGAAGATGATCAGAGGGCTGGAGCACCTCCTCATCTAGGACAAGCTGAGAGAGCTGGGGCTTTTCAGCCTGGAGAAGAGAAGGATCTGGGGAGGCCTTATAGCAGCCATCCAGTACCTGAAGGGGACCTACAGAAAGCTGGGGAGGTACTTTTTAGAAGGGCATGTAGTGACAGGAAAAGGGGAAATAACTGGAAGAGGGTAGATTTAGACTAGATATTCGGAAGAAATTCTTTACTGTGAGGGTGGTGAGACACTGGAACAGGTTTCCCAGTGAGGTTGTGAATGCCTCCTCCCTGGAAGCATTCAAGGCCAGGCTGGATGGGGCTAGCCCTGGTCTAGAGGGAGGTTTTCTTGACTATAGCAGGAGAGTTGGAACTAGATGATCTTAAAGGTCCCTTCCAAATCAAAGCATTCTATGATTCTATGATTCTATGAATGAAAAGCACTTTTCAAAAAAATGTAATTTCAAATGAGAAAACACATTTATTGTTCCCTCTCTTGCCACTGGTTTTCTCTAGGAAAACTGAATTGCCTCTTAATATCTTTATCTGTAGCAAATGAGAGGAAAAAAAAAACCACCACCAAGTACTCAGATATTATCTATGCCCTCTCCAGTTGGTGGTCCCTGAGTTATTTAGAAGTTCTCCACTTAGACTGTCCTCGCACTATAGAGATGGATAAAATTATTGTTTTGTATATGTATCTTTCAGTTTTAACCAACATAAAAACTGTATTACATACTTTCAAGATTATATTTGTATAACATAAAACTGATGGCATATGTGTGCATGAAATCATGCATGTGAGATAATGGATAATATGGAACTACATAGGGCAAAGAAACCAGACATGGAACTTCATCCTTACTACCTGTTGAACCTAGTTTCTAGAGCAAACTATCTTCAGAATCATACCTAAGTTTAGCTTTGGAAATGACTCAATAAATTACTATAGAGAGATCTGTGCAGAAAAATAAACTTTCAGTACTATCAAACACTTAAGGCCCAACATACACCAAGAAATTCAATGGGTAAGGGCTGTATCTTTGGAAGTGGCATCCTGAAAAGCTTTTAAAAGAAGTATTATGCAAGGAATTAAAAATGAATTGTAAGGATAATGCTGTGCATTAAAAATATGACTTAGGGAGTAATAAAAGTCTTTTAACTCCACATATAGAATAAATTAGATAAATTAAGGATTTCTGCATAGACTTGTGATATGAAGAGTCTTCAGAGTGGCTGAAAAATTGGAGTGGGTGCAGCAAAGAAGCAAACTAGAGAAAATTCCTCGTATTTCAAAACTAAAGAAATACTCTCTATTTGTCTTAGCAAAGAAAAGGCTGAAAGTTGCTTTGACTACAATGTTTGAGCATCTTTACAGGGAGAAATTACTAAATGCCAGAGAGATCTTCCATCTGCTTGACAAAAGAGAAACAATTATTATTAATTACAAAAAGTAGAAAAGTAGCTAGAAAATTTCAAATGAGATGTTAACAATACATATTTTGAAAAAAAAAAAGAATTAACCACTAGAAAAATATTACAATAAGTAAGAAATCTTCTCAGTAAGAAGTCACAATATTAGTTTTTTAAACCTTTCCAATTTCTGAAACACTTGCAAGTCCCTCTTGACAGTTAGATAAGATAATGTAGTTTTAGTACATGAAGACTTTTAAATACACTGTCAGCAAAACATCAAATGTAAAAAAAAATCCTGAAGATTCTTTCTAAAATCTATTTATGCAACTAATGTAAGGAATATTGCTCACAGATAGGTTGTAGTGGATTTTGAATTAGCCAGCACTCCTTTAAGATAAAATTTAAGCTTTGACTGGGGCTACTGGATCAGTGCAAAAACAGGCTTACTAGTTTGTATTTTTCAATTAAAAGGACTGATAAACAAACTACATCTATTGCACCATTCTGCAATTAGAAGGTCAAAGGTGGGGAAAGGGCGGATTGATCAATATTTCTAACAACAGAGAAATATAGAAACTATGAAAAATGAAAATGAAACAAGCAGAGCCCAAATCAGACGCAATGTCACAATCTCCAGCATATGGGAGTCATACAATTTCTGTCTTAATTTTTTTTTAGCAATGCTATTGAGATAAAGATGATATCAAATGGCAGAATAACAATTGGATTGCAGAAGGTCTTAAAACTGGAAGAAGGAATAATCTGAAAACCAGATCAAACAAAACAAAACAACATAATCAACAACAACAACAACAACAAAGAGCAGTAGGCCAAGGAGAACCACACGGGGTGTAATAATTCTAAGTACAAGGTGTTGCACCTGGGTCAAGGCAACATCCACTTTCAGTACAAACTGAGGGATGAAAGGACCGATCACAGCTCTGCCAAAAATGACCTGGGGATATTGGTAGATAGCAAGCTGGACATGAGTCAGTAATGTACCCTCACAGCCCAGAAAGTTAATCATATCCTGGTCCGCGTCAAAAGAGATGTGGCCAGCAGGGCAGGGGAGGAGATCCTGCCTCTCAGCTCAGTGCTAGTGAGGCCTCACCTGGAACTCTGCATCCAGATGTGGAGACCTCAGTATGGGAGATACATGGACCTGTTGGAGTGAGTCCAGAGAAGGGCCACAAAAATGATCCAAGGGATGGAACACCTTTCCTACAAGGACAGGCTGAGAGAGTTGGGGCTGTTCAGCCTGGAGAAGAGATGACTCTGAGGATACTCGGTAGTGGCACTGCAGTATCTAAAGGGTGGCTGTAAGAAAGAAGGGGACAGGCACATTAGCAGAGTCTCTTGTGTTAGGACAAGGGGAAATGGTTTCAAACTAAAAGAGGGGAGATTTTTATTTAATGTAAGGAAAAAGTTTTTTACAATGGGGGTAGTGAGGCACCAGAACAGGTTGCTCAGAAACTTGGTAGGTGCCCTGTCCCTGAAGACATTCAAGGTCACACTGCATCAGGTTCTGAGCAACCTGATCTAGCTGTAGGTATCCCTGTTCACTGCAGGGAAGTTGGACTAAATGACCTTTAAGTGTCCCTTCTAACTAAAACGATTCTATGATTCCATGATTCTAAAAGGGATACAAAATACATTACTTCAGGAAGAGCAAGTTACTCTTTTGCATATTTTTGAAGCCATTCTAAATAATGTCCTAGCATTTAGGCTGCGCCAATTTCTAACAAACAGGGGAATGGGATTTATAGCAGTAGCAGTGGGAAACAAGCCAACTCCTATTTATCCTTAAAATGGATAATTTTATGAATGGATTGTATAATACAGTTATCTGTGATGGCAAACGTTTGAATTTAATAAGCCAGGAATTCCCTTCCAATTCCCTGTGTTTATTCCATAAAGTAAAATATCAGGTAGAGGGAGACAGTATTGTATCTGGGATTTGCTTTAGGTTTCAGTTCATAAAGTTTAAGGAACAAGAAAAAAGGAGAAAAGTATGTTGCCTTTGCTTCTTCAGAGAGATTAAATTACCCTGATATATAATATGATGTTAACTTTGCTGTTTCACATAGAACAAACTTGTTTGAAATTCTCTCATACAGCTCTTAAATTTAATGATAAATACTGAATTTCTTTGATTTCAAATAATTTCAGAACAACACATTCTAATACTTTTGTTTATAACTCTGAATCATGCTAAGGTTTTATGACCATTTGCAAAGAAATGTTCAAAACTTTGTAGAAGAAATACTCCACACAAAGAATTTCACTGTGAATCTTTTGAATCCAGATTTATGCAATTCACAAAAATGTATACACATGGCAACGGAGACTGTTTCTAGTTGTTCACTGAAATTGGTGTGGGCATAAAACTATTGGCTGCAGTGCTCAAACTCTTGACTTTTTAATCTCTTTCCTGAAGGTATCCATTTCTCATTGTAGGTGAGAGATGAATGCATAGCTGCTAAGTGTGATGAGGATGGCAATGGAAATCAGTAGTGTTAATTAAATTACTAGAATTAACATATCCAGTATTTCTTGCTCCTCTAAGCTTTTGCAGGCGATAATAAGAGTTTAACCAGTAAAAGTTATTTATAATTCCTTCCTTCTCACAGAATGATCCATTTCCATGCTTTTTGCCAAGATAGAGTTGAAATTTTGAGTGATTGTTCCTTTGTTTGTTCAGGTCTCCTCTCTCTGTCTCAACAGAACCAGTATTTTAAAAAATAAATCCAAAAAAGACAGACAACATAAATGAACTTCTTTCTATTCATCTTAGTGGGAGCACACTTGAATCCTCTGTCTTTCAGTAATAAAAAAACGCACAGCATATAATTCCAGTCCTCAGGACAATAATTATTAAAAAATAAACTTGGTCAGTACTAAGCAGAAAACAGATTTTTTTTTTACACTGTTTTGCTTGGCTGCAAAGTTGGTCAAGCTTAAAAAAAAATGTATTTTAAAATACTCTAGAAGTAACATCTAATTGCTCAAAATAATAGTGAATATGTTTGAACTGATATTTTCGTAGAATCATAGAATCATAGAATGGCCTGGGTTGAAAAGAATGTCAAAGATCATCTAGTTTCAACTCCCCTGCTGTGAGTAGGGTTGCTAACCACCAGACCAGGCTGCCCAGAGCCACATCCAGCCTGGCCTTGAATGCTTCCAGAGATGGGGCAGCCACAGCCTCTCTGGTCAACCTGTTCCAGTGTGTCACCACTCTCTGAGTGAAACACTTCCTCCTAATATATGTACTAAACCTCCCCTGTCTCAGTTTAGAGCCATTCCCTCTTGTCCTGTCACTATCCACCCATGTAAACAATTGTTCCCTCTCCTGTTTATACGTTCCCTTCAAGTAATGGAAGGCCACAATGAGGTCTCCCAGGAGCCTTCTCTTCTCCAAGCTAAACAAGCCCAGTTCCATCAACCTTTCTCCATAGGAGAGCTGCTCCAGCCCTCTGATCATCTTAGTGGCCCTCCTCTGGACCCGCTCCAAGAGCTCCACGTCTTTCCTGTACTGGGGGCCCCAGGCCTGGACACAGTACTCCAGAAGGGGTCTCACAAGAGCCAAGTAGAGGGGGACAATCACCTCCCCCTCCCTGCTGGCCACCCCTTTTTTAATGCAGGATATAGTTGGCCTTCCAGGTTGCAAGTGTGCACTGTTGGCTTATGTCCAGTCCTTCTCCACAGGGCTGCTCTCAAGAAGGTCTTCCCCCAGTCTGTATAAATACCGGGGATTGCCTTGGCCCAAGTGTGACATCTTGCACTTGGCCTTCTCGAACCTCATTAGGTTCACATGGGCCCACTTCTCCAGCCTGTCCAGGTCCCTCTGGATGGCTTCGTCTGTAAACTTGATGAGGGTGCACTCAATTCCATCATCTATGCCACTGATAAAGATGTTGAAGAGCACCAGTCCCAAGACTGACCCTTGGGAGACACCACTCATGACCGGCCTCCACCAGACATAGAACCATTGATCACAATCCTTTGGCTGCAACCAGCCAAACAGTTCTTAATCCATTGAACAGTCTATCCTTCAAATCCACACCTCTCCAATTTAGAGAGAAGGATGTGGTGATGGACCATGTCAAAAGGCCTTGCCGAAGTCCAGGTAGATGACATCCTTCCCCTGTCCACTGATGATGTCACTCCATCATAGATGGCTACCAGATTGGTCAGGCAAGATCTGCCCTTGGTGAAGCCATGCTGGCTGCCTCAGATCACCTCTTCATCTCGTATGTGCCTTAAAATGGTAACCAAGAGCATCTGCTCCATGATCTTTCCAGGCGCACAGGTAAGGCTCACCAGATTTTGCTGAAAGGAGATTAGTAGGTAAGACAGGCTCACTGTAAGTAGCATAAGCAAATATTATTTTCTACATTCTTTTGTCCTCAGTTAGTTAGCAAGATATTTAAGGTGTAGGTTGGGGTCTTATCCACCTCAAGATATGCCTTTATTTCACTGTTGTTGATGTAGATGAGTTAATATTTGTAGTTTAATATTTTTCAATTTATTTGAGGTAATAAAAAACAAAAGAGGATCTGAAATTATAGGTATTACTGATTTCTATTCACATAGTAATTTATATCTACTTTTTAGTTAGCATATGTTCCTCCATCTGCTTATATTTAACATTTATTATTGAGGTTAATTATTGTTTTCAATCATTGTTGGGATTTTGATTTGTCCTTTTTGAATCCGTCATCTAAGTGAGGCATATTTATAAACATGCTTACAACTGAACCTTTCATCACTGTTATAGAGCAAGACATAATATTGTAGAAATTTGTTTTTGGTAATTTTTAATTCTGATAAACTTTCCATTTTACATTGAATTCTGTTGGTATGAAATTTTAAAGGAGAAGAGGTCCACTGAAGATAATGGGATACTGTAGAGAGAACAGGGATGAAATAATAGATGACAGAGATCCCTTTGTGTACATAATTGTTGGGAGTAAGATCAGTAGTCCTTACTCCCTGGAAAATTCCAGCAGATTTCAAGAGGACAAGCAGTTTCTGAGTCAGCGTGTGACCTGTTATTCAAAGAGATTGCATTAAAAAACAAAACCAACCAACCAACCAACCAAAATTCAGTAGGTGAAAAATTAGAGCTGTATTGAGTCTAAAATCAAATACAAGAAATCTTCACTATTTTAAAAGGTCTATCTCCTTTCTCACTGATATATTAAAAACAGCTGTGATTGATAACTAAATTAATAACATATTTTGATAAAGCTTTTATGGGGAATTCATGAGCAGTATCAGACCAAAAGAACCATCTTATAGATATTTCTCCATTTGTGATATGAAGAAATACAGTGATTAGGTATAGGATTTTTTTCTTTTTACACATGGCAAATTTCTGTTTTTGACAGCAATCATTTTTCCAGAAACAAGCACTCATTATCTCAGCAATCTTAAGACCAACATGAAATGAAGATTGATACAAAAAGCATTAAAGAACAGTGCTAATTATATTTTATCTATCCTTTCTTCTTCTTAAAACTTTCTGAGGCTTTACATTTTCAGAAAAATTTTTTGTGACTCACCTTGAAACACTCTTCTTCCATCTCATTCATAAGTGTTATCTTCTGTGCCATTCTCACAGTATAAATGCATGCATTTCAAACATTTATCCAAAGCTCGTCTTGACTTACGACTGTTATCATTTTCATGCCACACTACTTTTTTTTTTTTTTTTTCCAAACAGTAATCTTGCTTCACTAGTGGAATCAGCAATTTGACCTTCAGTATCTTTTTCTTTATTCACTTGGGAACTGAACTCCTGTTGTTAGAAGATATTTACTTGTACCTTTCCTTGAAATGATGCTAGAGTTCTGTGTGGTGGTATACCTGTGTCATAAGTGTTAACTTGTGAATGCTAACAGGAGGCATATAATTGGATATATGTATGTGGGTATGAATACAGAGAACTGAACTTTTGAACTTCCAAACAAGAAGCTTGGTACTGCTAGCTGGAACTGGTATTGACTGGTTGTAAATTTTCATAACATCTGGACTAATCAGATTTGGCAGGTCTTGAATCCTTCAGTTAATAGATATGAGAGAGAATCATCATTTAGGATGCTGGTCACGTATTATATTTCTGCACATAGACTATCTAGTTGGTGAGAAGGGTTTAGAATGCCAAACAAGAACAAGAACAAGAACTAGTACTGAGAAGGAAAAAAGGTTCACAAAAAGAAGTAGTGATCTCAGAAAGAAAGAGTAGCCTCAGAACAATGGTGATGAAGACCTTGGCTTTTTCTGTTTGGAAGAAAGACTGTGAAACTGCAGAAAGATACCAGAAGTCAGAGCTGCATGGAGAGGGAGAGCTCAAGTGACAATCCTTGCACACAGTGAACACAGTACTTTGAGCTAACAAGCAAGTAACTATCTGAGATAATTAAGTAGAGTAAAAGTGCTACATTAGTTTTGAAATAAATTCCCATACCCAGATCCACTGTCCGCTGTCATTTACTTTGCTCCTTCTTAGATAAAAGTGCAGGAATGAAGACACTAAGAATGCAGTATTTCCAAAATCAGTGAGTAAAACAGGCCTGAAATAAGATTTCCAACACATAATTTCCATTAGGTTTTTGTTTGTTTGTTTTTCACCTATGCATGTAGATGAACAGTTCTTAAAGAAGGAGAGAAAAGGGATTCTACCTGTCTCGTACACCATCATGACAATATCTTAGGCTGTTATTTAAGTCGTCTTTCTAAAGTGAAGACTCTTTGTTTCATTGAACAGAAAGAAACAATTATTCATATATTCCTAAAATTAGTAGATAGGCAAAAAACTACTCTAGATCTATTCCAAACCCACTGTTTTTCTCTAGAATACTTGTAGAAATTAGGCAAATACTAGAACACTTGTTCATTAATCACCTAAAGCTGAGGAGCAGTTTTGACTACACTCCATCTTCAAAGACAAAATACAATTAAAATGGCCATATGATGTTTAAAACAGAACATAACTTTTTTTTTTTTTTTTTTTTTTTTTTTCCTGAGTATCAAAAATACACAGTAGAAAAAAAAAATCTAGGTGTTGTATTAGGCGACAGCGAGGCTATTCAGGATGTCACGGGATAGTGCCCCCCCGAGCTCAGTAATTGGACAATACACCTTTAGGGGGTGTAGACGAAGTAGAACAAGAATGTACTTAAACGGATGCCACGTGTGATTAAACGCCATTTTGCCATTTTGCCATTTTGCCATTTTTCTGCACATCATATTGGTGTCTTATGCAGTTCTTGGCCCTGATCAGGTAATTGATCAGTCTCACAAAGGGTTAATACAGCCTGAACAGATCATTAATGACAACATATGGTGCACCTCTCTGAAGCAATTCTGTGTTTTGTGCCCTTTGTGAGAATGTTATATTGCTATTTGCTATATTATTTGCTATACTGAACGCTTTGCTTATTTGCTATACTGAACGCTTTGCTTATTTAGAATTGCGCTTTTATCCTGTCGTTGAGCGGCAGATTACCAGGTATTGGTAAAATTTAGCCTGCAACGGAAAGGGTTAAAGGTTGCAGATGGCCGGGGGTTCGGCGCTTGCTTATCCTGCAGTTTACGAAGTTTGTGGGGCAACAAATTCGTCTGCAGATGACCGGGGAATTGGTGCGAGCCTACAGCTGTTTGCCAGCAGCTAGTAGAAGATCGATCGGGAATCGATAAAACTTATCCTGTAACTGCTGGTAAGTTACGGAAGAACCAGGTTTTGGTTTGCTTACCCTACAACACGCTGGGACTTGAAAGCGTTTTGTAGATGACCGAGGTAATTCGGTGCAGCTTCTCTTAGGCAACGGCATCTTTACTATGGAATCGCTACTTAAGGTAATATTTCAGCTTTCTAAGACTTATTGCGGCAAATCTGTGCCTTCTAAGAAGGATATTCACGCTGTTATATCCCGATTAAAGCGGGAGGGGGAGGTTAAATTCCCCCAGGGGATTCTCGACTACCGGAGATGGGATGACCTCATCTCCGTGCTCGCACAACATATTATGAGCGCTCAGAAGGGTGGCTCTGAGTTAAAAACTTTTAGTCTGATACTAGCGGCATTAAAAGCAGCCCGGGAGGAGGGTAAGATATCAACAGAGGCTCGACAGATCCTGGGACTTACTGGTGGAGGCGAGCCGCCGGACCCGGGGGGGTCTGAAGGGGGTTTGGGAGCTGTTGTCTGCAGGAGCCGAGAGGAGACGGAGCATAACAGCAAAATGGCGCCGGCCGAGCCGACCGCTCCTAGCTCGAAAGAAGAAAAACAACAAGATCAAGGCCATTCGGAGTCTCATCCCCATTCCTTGCAGACGCATCCCCCGTTCACATCAAGCAGTTCACTGTATCCTTATCTAAAATTCGTCAGTACACTCGGATTCCAGGGGGCGGAGATCCACATGAGCAGGATCAGCCCTTCTGCCCACCCAGGGAGGGGCCAGGCAAAAGATCTGTCCAATACGGACAGGGGGTGGAACCCACCGCCCCTGGCCACTCCCAGGGACGATAATGAGAACGATTGCGCAAGGGAGAAGGAATGGGCTGGCCCTAGAGGAGGGGGGCCAGTAAGTAGAGGGGGAGGGATCAAATGACGGACTGGAATCGGATTAGATCGGAAACTTTGGGGAGGGACATGGTTCCGGAAGCATTGCCGGTGATTGTGAGTGATCGTGGTCCCGAATGGGTACCCCTCGACCCTAAAGGCGTCACGCGCCTGATGGAATTTATGGATAAGAGAGGCCTGAAATCGCCTCTGACACTAAACACACTACAGGCTTTGACCGCACCGAGACCTTTCCTCCTACTCGACATCGTAAATCTAATGCGTATGGTGCTCAAGCTCAAAGCTTTGCAGATAGGCTTTTAGCTGCTGAGATCTGTGCAGCAGCAAGGGCTGTGTTTCTTATTTAGGGAAGCTAACGATGCTTGCTCCAAATCATACTGGCTGGCTTAATATCTCTCTAGCTTATATCTCTATAGGCGCCCGTGCACTAGCCAGGACATGCTCTATTCCTTTATCTGTAGCACGTGATGTCGTCCAGGCATGTCCCCATTGCAATTCCTCACCAGTAATAGGGGCTGGAGTTAATCCTCGTGGCCTTGGACCACTACAGATTTGGCAAACGGACTTTACATGGGAACCACGTCTATCCCCTCGTCCTTGGCTTGCAGTTACAGTGGACACTTCCTCTACTGTCATCGTAGCTACGCAGCATGCCAAGACTAACTCGTCCGCTGCACAATACCATTGGACTGCTGCCATTGCGGTAATGGGCTTACCTAAACAAATTAAAACCGATAATGGGTCCTGTTTCATCTCACGCTCAACCCAAGAGTGGCTAGCACTATGGGGTATATCTCACATCTCAGGTATCCCAGGCAACTCTCAGGGGCAAGCAATCATAGAGCGTGCCAATCGCCTCCTTAAGGACAAGATACGCGTCCTTGGGGAAGGAGAGGGTTACAGGGACAGGATCCCTGTGGCTAGACAGGCGGAGATACTAGCAAAAGCTCTGTACGCTTTGAATCATTTTGAACGCGGAGATTGCATTCGAACTCCCGTGCAGAAACACTGGCAACCCAAAATCTTAAGCGAGGGTCCTCCGGTTAAGGTTAGAGTGGACACTGGAACATGGGAGACAGGCTGGAGGATATTAGTATGGGGAAGAGGATACGCCGCAGTGAAACATGAAGAGACAGGCAAAATTGTATGGGTCCCATCACGAAAAGTTAAGCCAGATCTCAAAAACAACACTCTCTCTACAGAATTCACTGCTGGGAAAACCGAAGCCGAAGCTGGAACATAAACAACCAAGAGACCTATTCAGTGACTGGCTTCTGGTACTATTTGGTGAAATTACATCATTGTTCACACAGATACTTAAAACTATAGTTCTGGTACTTTTAGTCTTTATCTGCCTTATATTATGTATTTTGTGCCTTACTGAATGTATTTAGCAATACTTAAGCCATTATAGATTTTTCTTTGTTAGTTTAAGGCCATGGGTGTTAGGATGTTAAAGGGATGTGCTGCTTCAGCCTGAGTGACCACAGTGAATCTGTACACAGGAGGCTGCGATGGATGCAAGAACATACGCAGAAGATAAGAAGAGAAACTGATCCTTTTAAGAAGTGGCTGGATGGACTGTTTGAGGGAATAGGCTCATGGCTAAAATAATTACTTAAGTTTCTTTAATAGGGTTTGCAATCTTTGTGTGCTTTTGGTTTGCCTTCCATGCTCTATAAGATATTTGTAGAATTGTAGAATTGTTTGCAATGCACGATATACACTGCTTTTGATAGACATTTAGGGTATCACAGAATTCACGAAATATTGTAACTAGTATAGGGTTTAGATAGATAGATTTAGGTGTGTGTAAGATTGCGTTCGCGTTGTAACGGGACAATGCTTTATTGAGCTTGGGGGAGAGGGAAATGTTGTATTAGGCGACAGCGAGGCTATTCGGGATGTCACGGGATAGTGCCCCCCCGAGCTCAGTAATTGGACAATGCACCTTTAGGGGGTGTAGACGAAGTAGAACAAGAATGTACTTAAACGGATGCCACGTGTGATTAAACGCCATTTTGCCATTTTGCCATTTTTCTGCACATCATATTGGTGTCTTATGCAGTTCTTGGCCCTGATCAGGTAATTGATCAGTCTCACAAAGGGTTAATACAGCCTGAACAGATCATTAATGACAACATCTAGGGGAGGAAAGAAAAACGGAAACCAAATACAGTCACGGTCACCTGTATAAGCACCACTTTCTCTGTGACAGAATGGTCTGAAAATTTAGATGAAAAAGTGAAAGAACAATGGGTATGGAGTAGTAGCCAGCAAGTGTCCTGCTCTACTGAAAGGCTGTTGTGTCTACGATATTCCTAAGTTTTTTACAGCATTCATGTCTTCAAAGCTACTCATAGACATCTAGAGGAATTAAGAAACTGCACTGTAATGATTGAAAGGACTCCCTTAGTTTCAAGGTGCTGCATTTCAGCTTTCGTACTGAGTGTGTGCCCAAGAAATTCAAATAAATATTATCCTACTGTTACTGGAAATCATATAAATCAGGAATATTTTCAGTGATATATGACTTTTTCCAATATCTGTGATTTTAATATATTGAAGTTGGGCTCAATAGCTTGATAGTGATGAGGAAATGAAATATCTACCTATGTTATAAATAGTACAATGTAGTCAGCAAGATTTAGAGAAAAATACGCCTGAATACATCACTTTAAATAATATTTGATTTTGCCTATATTTGCTTTTGAAAATCAATCTCTCATGTCCTCTATGTATCATGCTTTGGTTAACATCAGAAGGTTAATCTTAGAATACACCAAGTTCTTTGCTGCCTGCTGAAAGTACATTGGAAGTTGTGTGGCAGGAGTGCATCCAACAGACCCTGTCTAGCTCCTGCTGTGCACTCAGACCATGGGGGAGTCTTCCTCTGATGTAAAACACCATAAACATAAACAGCATTAAAGTTGTGTTCTTCCTAGCAGCTCCTTCCCTAACTTCAGATTCTGTCCTGCAGTGCCACAGCATTGTAGAATGGGCATAACTACAAAGAATTTTAGAGATCTTGTTTTTTACTGGCTGTGCATTCATTCCTCTTTCTCACTTTCCAAGTTCATAGTGCTTATTTCTGTATTGATACAGGAAATGATTTCTCACCACAATAACACAGAATTGATTTAAAGAAAAAAAAAAAGAAAAAAAAAGTTAGGATTATTGCTATTTATTGGCTCTCCTATAGAATCTAGAGATGTATCTATGACCAGGAATTGCCTTTAAAGTACAATGTGTCCAGTGGGACCCAAGTAAGCCATTTACTCATATTTGGGATATTGCTAGAATCAGAGCATAAAAAAACCAAGGTGGATAAAATAAAATCTCAAGTCAAAAAAAAAGGAAAAAAAGAAAGGCTACGGAATTTCACTCTGGTTTCTTCATTTTATAGAAGGGAAACTGAGGCACAGGGAGTATAAATGCAATATCCAGAATAACGTAGATCATTCACATACATGTGCACACAAAATAAGAACAGTTTTGTGTTAGTGTGTGTTTTAGTGACAGGATCTTCTTTTTCTTTTTCTTTTTCTTTTTTTTTCTTTTTTTTTTTTTTTTTAATCTTTACAGGAAAGTTCTGTCAGTATAGATATCTACTGGGTACTGAGTTCTCTTAAAATCTTTACTTTGACTTTATCATTGCACTATCACAGTAAGAGTGACAGTTTTATGCTATTAGAATGACTGCACTATACCACTGCACCAAAGGGGCAAATTTGGTTGGTTAAACTTTGAATATTAAGTTCCATTTATTTTGTTCCAAGCGGATAGCAATATCAGCTTGTTATTGTGTCTCCTAGATACTAATTACAGGAAAAGTACAACACAAACATATTTGCCCCCCAAAATAAATAAATAAATAAATAAATAATGACTGACAAAAGTAAACCAAGAATTTGGCTATTATGACTCCTCACTTGTAGGAATATTCCCAGTTATTAAAAGAAAAAAAAAGAAAGAAAGAAAAAAAGAAACAAAAGACATTAACAGTTGTCTGAACAATTAAATACTCTAACAATAATCTACAAAAAATATTAGAACCTTTTAATTTATTTTAGTTATATTATAGTAATATATATATGTATTTTCAGAGAATCACTTTAAAGTAAAGCTTGATAGCGTGGGGTTTTTTTGACAACAATTTTGGCAGAAATTCTCAACTAATTTTAAATCCTATCGATATCATAGTTCACTGCAAAGAAGAAATGGTGCTTAGAAATTCTTAGTGAAATGAGAAAAAGAAAAAAGCCATATGATTGTCCTAATGACCTACTTTCATCAGATGCATTTTAATTCCTGCATTGATTCAGATATAATATTTACACAAAGTAAGGAGGGGAAAACTGAAAGACATTTGTCTGTTCTGCCCATTGCCTTCAGGACAGGGAGCTGGTCCATCATGGGAGCGATAACAATTGGATTCCTTCCCATACTTGATGAGTTCTCACCCACCAAAATTCATCCATTTGGAGCCGTGCAGGGAATATTCTGGATTTATGTGGGGGGTGAAATAAAGTCTCTGTTTCTGTATGTGAAAAGAGTATTATAACATATGAGAGCTGAAAACTGGCAGACAACTGTATGACACAGTACTGAAGTCATCTGAATGAACACGTTTGGCTTATACAAATTTTACTGGAAGTAATTACAGTTTTATATGTTATACAGTTATTTCCTTGCTACTAGTAAAAACAAACAAACAAACAAAAAACCTTCAAAAACAAAACAAAACACAAGAAAACAAATAAAAACACAGAACAAGACAGCACTCAGAATGAAAAGCCAAATCAAGACAAACATAGGAACATTAGAGGGGAAAAAAAAAAAAAAAAAAGATGAGTTTATGAGCTTTCCTAAGTATGCTAAAGTCTTTTGGCATTTTGCTTCTTTGAATAGCTGATTGGAGGCTATGGGATTATTCACAAATGCTACCACGAAACATAAGAAAAGTTAAAACTCAATGAAGAGCATTAAAAATTTTCTTGCTTCCAGTATTTCTACGAATCTCCTAATCTTCTTCTAATCTTCTACATTTTCTGCCTACTTCTGCCTATAGATGTTGGCTGTGGTTTAGCCCAAACCTTTGAAATAGCATTTGGGAATGAATAAGCTAAAGCAGTCCATCTCTTGCTACTGAGACTGGCAAGGGCATATTTGAAAAAGGCAAACAGGAGAAAAACAAGCATCAGACCTGCAACAATCTTGACAGTGTACTACAACTCTGATAGGCAGCCTGTGCAGAGGGGAGAGTACAAAGACAGTTACAAATGGCAAGGTGCACATTTATGAATACCAATAAAGTTCCCCTTCTGCTCTATCATCTCTTTGAGGTTCTATTTTTCAAATAACCACTTTAAAAGCAGCTTCATAATTTCTTTCATCTTAAATACCTAAATTAAATATACATATATAAAATAAGATGCATTTGTCTCACATCTTTTTTTTTTTCAGAAGCATGGCACTTCTTAAAGTAGCGCTGCTGATTTATAAGCAATATGACTGACTTGTAAGTCATATCTATGATTTATAAATCAGGACTTCATGCATTGTGAGTATTAAGATCTATTTTATGAAACCAAGTTTATTTGTTAAAAAAAGACTGATTTAGTAGGCAGATTCATTAATCTTGCCATGGAAATTTAAACCATAGTCTTATTTTAAACTCTCCTGTTTATAAATTAGACACTTAAATCAAATTCCAATTTATAATGGGATTGGTTCTAGAGATGTGCAAATAGTAATATATCCAATCTCATTCCTACCTGAAGGTAACAATGATCCTGCTTTAGCAAATAATTTGATTATTACCGACACTGGTGGAAAAATACCTGTCTTTAAACAGATGGATAGTATTTGGAAAGGACTCACAACAAGGAGCCAGTCAGAAAGAAGTCCTGACTTTCAGACAGGAAATTAATAGCCTAAACCAAAATATTTTAATTTATGTTCTTTGGGCTGTGTTTTACTTTTGAATTTTCAAGTTGCTGAGCTTAAGTCCTCCTAGTACGGTTACTGCCACTCTAGCAAGAGGGTCAGCTTTCATTTGCTATTGTTTGTTTTTTTCTTTCATATTCTGAGAGAAAATACTGAGGTCATGTTAAATTTCCCCATCTCAAATTCCCCTACTAACAATTAATCATATTTTTTTCACAACATTTTATATTCTCATATTTCTTTCATGCCCAGAAATGCCAGAACTCTGGAATGAAAGGCAAGTAAAGTGCCTGAAAAGTACAAACAGCAATGAACAAGATGATGTATATTTGAATATTTCACTTTTTAGTCAAACTTATCTAACTGAAGCAAATTTATAAAATTCACTAGAAATACCTTTCTGCCTCCTTATGCATAGCCATGGTTTGAACTGACAGGTTTAGATAAGCTGAAAGCAATATGGCTGAAAGATACATTTTCTAATCAAATTCCTGAATAATCTTTGACTCCAGACTTAAAAATGTATGTAATCAATATATGAATCCTACCATACTATTTTGTCCAATACGTTATAATTTGGTCTTTAAATCCTTCAGCAGTGTCTTGCTGCATTATTCTTGACCTGCTACTTTTTATTAAGTTCCTCAGTTCTGAAGACATGTTGCCTTCAGGAATAAATAAAAAAAATAAATCCGTCCTTGATCTTGGCAGAGGAAGCCTTGAGTTTGTTCTATGAACTTTTTCTGTACATTCCACAAACACAGTTCCTTTCTGAACTTATAGTCACACAATTTCAAAAGAGCTTCCTGGTTTCCTATGTTCACAGGACTAAGCAGAAATCCACCATCAATGTGAAGGCCATGTGTCACACATTAAAATCAGAGATGAGAACTTCTTAAAATAATAGGAATAAGGCAATTCTTTGTTCTGTTTTGTAAATAGAGTTGATACACAGAAGGATAAAAAGTCTTCCATTCCAGTGCATCCTTCAGATACTTTGTACCTTGTACTAAAGTGAAAAACATGAGTAGGTAGCATCAAGGGACTGATTGACTGAGGATAGCTTGAGTGGTATAACAGAGTCTTTCTCAATCCATCCTCTCAAGACACCCTTCACTGAAGCGTGATTTCTTTTTTAGGTTGTCCAGGCTCTTTTTCCTTTTTCTGCAGAAATCCCAACACATCTGTTCATCAACCCCACCTCCAGCTGAGAGAAAGGTAGTGATGGATTGTAGAATCCTGCTCCACATTCTGTTAATCTTGGCACTGCCTTCCTCTTCAGACTCAAAGTACAGGAACTGCAAGTTGCTTTTGTTCCACTATTCCTTCCTCTTGCAGTGTCAAAGAAAAGGGGGAGAGAGGGCTACTTTGATTTGACTTGAGCTAGCATCAAGGTCCTTGATTTGGATATCAGCTGCCACAGTGTAATGCAGTCTAAGTAGGAGGCAATGCTAAGGCATAGGTGTGGCAAATACATACTTGAGAACTAGGGCAAAAAATTGTGAAATGTTACTAAAAGTTTTCAGGAGCAGTTCCTTCTGACAACTGCAAAATGAAAATTAAGCTATGCTTTCAAAAGAGGAATTCACAATAGATTTTGGACAATGCACAGTTGTGGATTTTGTTTATTTGTTTTGTTTTGTTGTGTTTTGCTTTGTTTTTCACTGGCAGTAAATAAAAAGTTACTATAGAGCAGGCTCAAGTCTCAGATTTCTCCCTAAATCCAATTGCAAACTCCATTATGAAATGAACTCTCATACTTCTTCAGCTTTTAAAAATCTCCGAATACTTCATTTTCTCAAATGGACTGTTCTTCATTTGTAATTTTCTTGGAACTGGTGTTGTCTGTAGTTGTGGTGGTGACCTCGAAGTCACTACAAAAAGGCAGAGCATTATGCCTGACCAAAATATAGTTCTGAACCCATTAGTAGTCTGACAGTCCTCCCATCTATTATTATTCTGGAAATAGAGAAAGAAGATGAAAAAAACAAGTGCAAATGAAAATTTAGAAATATTTAAACAAATAAAAAGGAGAATATCAAGGGAAAAAAAAGAGAAGAGGGGAAGAAGAGAAGGGAAGCGAAGGGAGGGGAGGGGAGGGGAGGGAAGGGAAGGGAAGGGAAGGGAAGGGAAGGGAAGGGAAGGGAAGGGAAGGGAAGGGAAGGGAAGGGAAGAGAGAATATAACCCCACACCTTCAAGTTAGACAAATATTGCATCTTATAGATTAGCTATACTTATCTCTACAAGTGTATCAATGACTAAGCTTTGATAGTTAATTACTGGGATTAGTTTAACGGGGGATAAAGTAGAATCACATAATTATAGAATTGCTCAGGTTGGAAAAAATCTTTAAGATCATCAAGTACTCAGGTACTCAAGGGAGAGCGTAAGATTCTTTTCTCCAGTCAGAACAAGGCCTGAACAACTTGCCATGTTGTTCATTGAGAATGGCATGTTCTCTCTCCCCTCTTTTGGGGCTCTAAGGAAATCAGGATGAAGAAGAATGTAGGACTATCTGTAATCAAGTGGAGATCCTCGGAGTTCCTAATGGTTGTGGATATTCTCTTTACTGAACAATCTTACCCTACGCCATTTCCCCATGTACTGATATATAGAAGGAGGTGACTATTGTAATGAGCTCAGGTTCTAGCAATACAGTAATGAAGACAGCGAGGTTTGGTATGGACATTTGCTCTTTTTGATCTTAAACTTTTAACTTTGTCACTGAATTGAAAGGAGCAATGATTTTGAGTAACTAGTTGTCATTTCATCACTATAAACATCCCGCATACTCTGGTGGAATACATTTCAATCTGAGAAGCAGAGAAAGATTTTATTGGATTTATCAAAAAGGGAAAAGACAAGGCAAAATAAATATTAAAACAAACACATAAAAGAGACAAACAGTGAGTGCAATATACATACCTGAAAAGAGTAATAAGGTAAATCCTAGAGGAGAGAAAACATAAGGAAATAAAAAGAAGAGAAATTCTGGTGGAAGAATATATTAACAGAAGAAAGATATTAAGTGAATAAGGTAAATATTGGGGAGAAGAAGGTAAAATAACAAAGAAAGTAGTGAGGGAATAGGAAAATAATAAAATATAGGTACATCAACTGAATATAATAAAAAAACTCACTAAAGTAAGACAAATATTACTCTAATAGAAAAGGAAAACTATGGAAAACTGGAAAGAGAGACTTGAAATAAGACGTATATTGCAAATGTAGCCATCAGAACATCAGAACACTACATGAGGCTTAATGCAGGCAGAGTGAAAACAGAAGTAGAGACATATTTTTTATAAGTGAAGCTGTGAAAGGTTTGACTGACAGACATTTGATTATACAAGTGAGAGAATATCCAAAATTCACTGAAAGAAATGTTTCAAAAGCAGCTTGAGCTTTTCTCAAGTTATCTCAGTGTTTTTCAAACTGTGATATACTGTGAACATAACATAAAAGAATTTGCTTATTTGTAAGATTAAGAAGGAAATAAAACGAAGTATGTGTGATCTGAAGTGTTTCACTGAAATACTATTCTCTATGCTGAGTGTGACTCCTACACAGGACTCATAAATACTCACCCTGCTGTTGCAGTGGATTATTTACATTACGTGAATGTCCAAAGGGAACTGCAAGGGCAGAGCACTTGTTGCTCTCCACAGACTATTTGCAGGCTTCTGAATGTGTGGGTAGTGAAAGGGGTCCTAAATGCAATAGAAGACAGGATAGGCATTCAAGCCTTCTGTGAAGTAGCTTAATAAACCAGGAAAATGTATAAACAGAGTAAGAATGCATGTCATCTAAAACAGCATTTGAACAGTTTAGTTGTGCCAAGACTCCTGAAATCCATGCTCTGTTTTTATCTATTTTAGGGGAATTTTAAATCCCTTGATGTTGCTAGGGTTCTAACAAATGGAAATAGCCACAGATGATCTATTCCAAGCACCCATAGCAGTCAAATCAGAGCTCTTGGAGCTCACCCAGCTGAGCCTGATCCTTTCCAATCAGGAGAAAAAGCCAAGACCAAGATTTCTTCTGGAGTCAAGTGGCTTGCCCAAAGCATATGTAGTCTTTCTCGTAGTAAGGATTAATCTTCGTCCAAACCTTCCAGGAGAAATTCAGTTTTGAAGTGACAAAAGGAAAGGACATAATCCTCCAAAGTATCAGAACTAGCAGGAGTGCCTTTCACAGTTAGAGGCTTCTGGTTACACAGGAGGATAAGGAAAAGATCAAAGCCTGAGTTAATTCTTCCTCCCCTTTCTCCCTTATGAGCTACCAAATATAATTGTACAACAAGCTGCCTGCCAATTGTGCTTGCAACCAATAAATTCAATAAAATTCACTGGTTCATTGATTTTTCTGTCTTATTTGTCTTAATCTGTTCAATAATGAATTTAAACTTGTTTTATGTTGTCATCACATAACGGGGTGGAAAGTAATGCTGAGTAAGTGCTTGGGTGGGAAGAGGCTCTGAGAAAACTCCTAGGAGATCTCAAATCTGCTTTGGTTTTATCCAGGGATATTTTCATCACAAGAGTGCTTCCCAGTTTCAATATGTTATTCATTTAAAAGAGCTTTGAAAAACACTGCAAAAGCTGTTTGCCTCTGTCACAATACATTGCTTCATATTGTTGCTGCTCAACCAGCTGAGATCCAGCCTGCAGGCCAAAAACTGCAGAAGCTGCACTTCACTGCTGCTCTTGGCTCTTTCCTCCAGCTCAAGAAGGGCAGTCCCAAGCCAGCTTTGATGTAGAGCGGTTCAGGAGCAACACAGAGTGTAACATAGTATCCATCGTTTTCTTTACATGAAGGTACCATTTTGTGCAACTTGTCCCTTGCACTTCTCTGCATCAAAACGGTGTAAACCAAGACAAGGTTCTCCCAGGCTGTATTTGGGATTGTCCCAACTGAGGTGCAGGATCCTGCACTTGGACTTGTTGAACTTTATAAGGTTTGCACTAGCCCACCTTTTCATGCCAGTCAAGGTCCCTCTGGATGGCATCCCTTCCCCCCAGCATGTCAGCCACGCCATTCATCTTAGTGTCATCCACAAACTTGCTGAGGATGCACTCTAATTCCACTGTCCATCCCGTTGAGAAAAATGTTAAATATCACTGGTCCCAGTATCAACCCTTGAGGAATACCACTTGTCATTCTTTTCCAAATGGACATCAAGCAGCTGACTACAACCCTTTGAGTTCTACCACCCAGCCAATTCCTTATCCACCAGGTGGTACATCCATCAAATCCTTGTCTGTCCAATTTAGAAATGTCATGCAGGTCAGTGTACTTACTTTGCACAAGCACAGAGGCAAGATATCAGTGACTTTTCCCTTATCCACCAATGCTGTAAACCCCATTGTAGTAGGACAGCAAATTTCTTATGCACAGTTTGTCCTTTGTGAAACCATGTTAGCTGTCACCTCTCTGTTTTCCATATACTTTAGCACAATTTCCAGAAGGAAATGCTCCATGATCTTGAAGGATTAGGAGGTAAGACTGACTGGCCTGTATTTCTCTGGGCCTTTTTCTTTTTTTTTTTTTTTTCCCCCTTATGAAAAATGGTAGCAATGTCTGTCTTGCAGTTACTGAGACCTTCACTGGACTGTCACAACTTCTCAAATGTAATGGGTTTAAAAACTTCATATGCCAGCTCCCTCTAGATTCACAGATGCATCTCATCAGGTCGTATGAACTTGTGCACCTTCAGGTTCCTTTTTCCTTGTTTTACTTTGCCTTGCCTTCCCTTTCCTGTTTTTCCACCCCAAGCTGTCTTTCAGGCTTTCTATCATCTATTCCTGGATGACATCTTGCCTGCAAGCGAGGCTTCACACATACAACAAAACTCAGCTCTTCACTTTTCTTTTCAAGCCATTCTTCCTCCCCATTTGCCATCAGCGTTGACAATCCCATCCCCCTCCTTGTCACTCAGTCTCATAACCTAGTATTCATCTTTAGCTTGTTCATCTTCCACAGTTCACAGACCATAGCCCTTTCCTAATCCATTAACTTTCCTTGTGTAACATTTCTGGTGCCTGACCTTTTCTTTTTTTTTGCTCACTCCTTGAGTCCTGACTCTTGTCTTCACTACTGCAACTTCTTCTGTTCTGCCATCCATGACACCCTCATGGCCCTGCTCCAGACTGTAAAAGGCATAGCTGCTAGGATTGTCTTCCTTGCCCATCAGTCTGTTCGGAGTCACATTTCCAACCTTTTAATCATTGTACAATTTTTCTGTGTTTCACAGTAGTAATTTTTAACAGTTCTCCCTAACATCCATCACAACTCTGACCATTTTTATCTATTTTCTGCATCTTCTGTCCATCTGTAAAACTCACCTTGTAAAAATACTTATCTAACTCATTAGCTATTCCTGTGCTTTTGCTCACAGTGACTCAGTGCAAAGCATATAACATCTTTCCAAGTTTTTTATTTATTTTTTTTTTCTACAACCATTTCATACATTTTCTTATGTCACATTCCTTTTAAATGGCTACTATTTGTTCTGATACCTATAATGGAAGAATTGTGACTTGCCTGAACAGTAGGTCGGGATAGAAGGGTAATCATTATGGGCAACTCCCTTCTAAGAGGAATGAAGGGCCCCATATGTCAGCTAGACAGATCCTACCATAGGGAAATGTGCTGTCTCCCTGTGACCCAGATGAGAGACATTACTAAGAGGCTCCCTAGTCTGGTTCGCCCCTCTGATTATTATCCCTTACTGATATTTCAGGCAGTGATGAATTCTCTGAGAGAAACCTGAAGGCTATCAAAAGGGACTTCAATGCATTGGGGCAGTTAGTTGTTGGAGCAGGAGTTTAGGGGGTGTTTTTCTCTGTCCCTGTAGTGGCAGGGAGGGATACTGTGAGGACCAGGAAAACCCATCTGATAAACACATGCTTAAGAGGCTGGTACCACCACAGGAACTTTGGATTTTTCGGCCACAGGACAGTTTACTTGGTGTCTGGCCTGATGGCTGCAGATGAGGTCCACCTAGGTCTAAGGAGTAAAAGAATTCTGACCCAGGAGCTATCTGGGCTCATTGACAGACTAGGTCGGAAGGGGAAATGAGATGATAGCAAGACTGGACATGACAAGATGTGGGACAGCATAGCTAACTTAGAGGAACAAGGTGCTAGCAGGGCCCTCAGCTTGCTGTGTCTTATAATGATGAAGGCAAGAGTCTCTAAAGGTAAATACTTCAGAGGAATTACAATTAGAGTTACAATTGGAGTTACAGCATCAGTGGAAGAGCAACTGATGTCATCTACCTGGACTTGTGCAAAGCGTTTGACACCTGAGCAACATCCTGGTCACCAAATTGGAGAAAAAATGGATTTGATGGATGGGCCACTCGGTGGATAAGGATTTGGCTGGATGGTTGCACTCAGAGAATTGTGGGCAATGGCTGGGTGTCCAAGTGGAGACTGGTGACAAGAGGTTTTCCTCAGGGATAGGTTCTGGGACCTGTGCTATTTAACATCTTTGTAGGCAACATCAACAGTGGGAATGAGTGCAACCTCACCAAGTCTACAGATGACTACAGATGACATCAAGGGATGCTATCCAATGGACCTGGACAGGCTTGAGAGGTGGGCCCATGCCAACCTCATGAAATTCAACAACGCCAAGTGCAAGGTCCTACACCTGGGTTGGGGCAATCCCAGTCACAAATACAGGTTGGGCAGAGAATGACTTGAGAACAGCCCTGAGGAGAAGGATTTTGGGATGCTGATTGATGAAAGACTCAACATGAGCTGGCAAGGTGCACTTGCAGCCCAGAAAGCCAACTGTATCCTGGATAGTATCAAGAGAAACATGACAAGCAGGTCGAGGGAGGTGATTATGTCCCTCTACTCTGCTCTTGTAAGACTCCACCTGGAGTACTGCATCCCGTTCTGGGGACCCCACTACAAGGACATTGAGCTGTTGGAGCTGATACAGAGGAGGGCCACAAAGATGATCAGAGGTCTGGAACACCTCCCCAACGAGGAGAGGTTGAGTGAGCTGAGGCTTTTCAGCCTGGAGAAGAGAAGGCTCCAGGGAGACCTTATAGCAGCTATCCAGTACCTGAAGGGGGCCTACAGGAAAGCT
The DNA here is from genome assembly GCA_016647715.1 of Pavo muticus. NCBI lineage: Eukaryota > Metazoa > Chordata > Aves > Galliformes > Phasianidae > Pavo > Pavo muticus. The sequence goes on along the minus strand of JACDJE010000764.1, from coordinate 60,009 downwards.
GGGTAGGGACTTTTTAGAAGGACATGTAGTGACAGGACAAGGGGAAATAGCTTTAAACTGGAAGAGGGTCGATTTAGACTAGATATTAGGAAGAAATTCTTTACTGTGAGGGTGGTGAGACACTGGGACAGGTTTCCCAGTGAGGATGTGAATGTCCCCTCCTTGTAAGCATTCGAGGCCAGACTGGATGTGGCTTTGAGCAACCTGGTGTAGAGAGAGGTTTCCTTGACTATAGCAGGGGAGTTGGAGCTAGATGATTGTAAAGGTCCCTTCTAACTCAAGCCATTCTATGACTCTATGAATTAAGGAGTTATCCTCCAAGAAGGTAATCACAGAATCATAGAATTGCTCAGGTTGGAAAAGACCTTAAAGATCATCGAGTCCAACCACAACCTAGCCATACTATCCTAACTCTAACAACCCTCCACTAAATCATGTCCCTGAGCACCACATCCAAACAGTTTTTAAACACATCCAGGGATGGTGACTCAACCACCTCCCTGGGGAGCCTATTCCAGTGCTTAACAACCCTTTCTGTAAAGAAGTGTTTCCTGATATCCAAACTAAACTTACCCTGGTGCAACTTCAGGCCATTTCCCCTTGTCATGTCACCTGTCACCAGTGAGAAAACACCAACCCCACTCTGTAAGCACCTTTCAGGTATTGGAAGAGAGCAATAAGGTTTCCCTTCAGCCTCCTCTTCCCCAGCCTAAACAGCCCCAGTTCCTTCAGTCTCTCCTCATAGGGCATATTCTCCAAGCCCTTCACAAGCCTTGTTGCCCTTCTTTGGACCTGATCCAGCACCTCAATGTCCTTTCTGTACTGAGGTGCCCAAAACTGAACGCAGTACTTGAGGTGAGGCCTCACCAATGCCGAGTACAGGGGCAGGATTACTTCCCTAGTGCTGCTCACCACACCATTCCTGATACAAGCCAGGATGCCATTGGCCTTCTTGGCCACCTGGGCACACTGCTGGCTCATATTCAGCAGACTCTCCATCAGAACACCACGGTCCCTTTCCATCAGGCAGCTTTCCAGCCACTCCCCCCCAGGCCTGTAGGGTTGCCTGGGGTTGTTGTGACCAAAATGCAGGACCCGACACTTGGCTCTGTTGAAACTCATGCAGTCTGTCTTGGCCCATTGATCCAGTCTATCCAGGTCCCTCTACTGCCTTTCTCCTCTGGCTGCCCAGATGCAATGCCTCTTCAGCAATGCACTCAGCTTTGGAAAGAAACAGGAAGAGCCACTCTGCTACTAGAAAACCATGATGTAGATGCAGACACTAAAACCTGGTGGGATGATTCCCATGACTGGAATGTTACTATTGATGGCTACGACACGTTCAGAAGGTACAGACAAGGAAGGAGAGGAGTAGGCATTGCACTCTACATCAAGAAAGGAATAGAATGTGAAGAATTGCCTAAGCAAGTCAAAAGCATATGAGTGAGAGTTAGAGACAACAAAGATAGCCTTGTGGTTGATAAATACTGCTGGCCACCTGATCAAGTTGAGCCTGTTGATGAAGCCTTCTTCCTCCAGCTACAGGAGGCATTGTGATTGCAGGCTTTCATCCTGCTGGGGGCTTCAATCGCCCTGACATCCACTGGAAAAATATCACAGCAAAGTGTAGGCAATCTAGGAGGCTCCTGGAATGTATTGAGGATAACGACCTGAGCCAGGCAATAGATAGCCCCATCAGGGAGGATGAAGTGCTGGACCTGTTGCTCACCAAGGTCAGTGAACTGATTGGTGACAGCAGGACTGGAAGCTGCCTGGTCTGTACTGACCATGCAAATAGCTGAATTCACACTCCTGAGGGATACTGGACAGGCAAAGAATAAAATCAGGAGGCTTAATTTCAAGAAAGCCAACTTCCAGCTCTTCAAGGAGTTAGTAAACAAAACCCCCTGGGAATCTGTCCTCAAGGACAAGGGAGTGGGGCACAGCTGGCAGATCTTTAAGGAAGTTTTCCTTAGGGCACAAGAGCTCTCCATCCCCAGGTGTAGGAAGTCAGAAAATGAAGGCAAGAGACCATTATGGCTAAATGGGGACCGCTGGTCAACCTGAAGAACAAGAAGAAAATGCAGAGGCAGTGGAAGCAGGAACAGGTAACCTGGGAAGAGTATAAGAATGTTACTAGGCTGTGTAAGGATGGGGTCAGTAAGGACAAGAACCAACTGGAATAGGATTTAACAAGGGATGCAAAGAAGGACAAGAAAGGCTTCTATAGGTACATCAACTGGAAAAAGAAAGTCCAGAATGGCATACCCTCCCTAGTGAGAAATAGAGGCAGACTAGTAACAAAGAACAAGGAGAAGGCTGAGGTACTCAACTTTTTTTGCCTCAATCTTCACTAGCAACTGTTCTACACACAGCCCTTGGAAGGTTCCAAAGGTGGGAATGGGGGAAGCAATGCCCTTCCCACTGTAAGCAAAGATCAGGTTCTCTATCATCTGAGGATCCTGAGCATCCATAAGTCTATGGGTCCTGATGAGATTCATACTAGAGTCCTGTGGAACTCTATTTGAAAATTCATAGTGGTCAGATGAAGTCCACTGTGACTGGAAAAAAGGCAACGTCACACTCATTTTTAGGAAGAGTAGAAAGAATTACCTTGGGAACTTCTGACCTGTCAGCTTCACCTCTGTGCCAGGGAAAATCATGAAGCAGATCCTCCTGGAAGCTACGCTAAGGCACATGGAAATGAGGAAGGTGATATGGGAGAAACAGCATGGCTTCACCAAGGACAGGTCTTGCCTGACCAACCATGTTGCTTTTTATGATAGGGTAACTGTATCAGTGGACAAAGGAAGAGCCACTGATATCATCTATCTGGACTTAAAGGGGGGCTTTAAGAAGGAAGGGGACAGACTCTTTAGGAAGGGCTGTGGTAATAGGACAAGGAGAAATGGTTTCAAATGAAAAGAGGGGAGATTTAGACTGGATATGAGGAATATGTTTTTTATAGTAAGGATAGTTAGGCACTAGGACAGGTAGCACAGAGATGTGGTGGATGCCCCGTCTTTGCAGGCATTCAAGATCAGACTGGTCAGGGCTCTGAGCAATCTGATCTAGCTGTGCATGTCCCTGTTCATTGTAGGGGAGCTGTAGTAGGTGACATTTATGAGTCCTTTCCAACTCAAACAATTCTATGATTCTATGACTCTATAGCTGGTTTTAAAGTAAATCAGTATTAGGATGATTTGAGACCACTAAAAATGTGACAAATCTTAGTAGTAGTTACTGCAATTCATATGAATTTTACTTTATTATTTTAAACAAATAATAGGGACTAAGGATCTTTATTATCTGCATATCTTTGAAAAATAGTACCTGAAGTCAGTATGAGCTCTCCTAGTATTATAATTCTGTTGTGATTTTACTGAGTCGTGTTCTGACAGTTTTTTATAACAAAGTGTAATACAGGTAAATGCACACTGAGAAGCAAATAAAGCAGGTGGAAAAATGCACAGCTGCTTGTTTACATGCAAAACACACATACATTTTTAATCATCCACTGTTAGAATTAGTATAGAATATTTTCTTTCAGTGTCAAATCTCCTCTTTTATCTGGTTAGAGTTCAAGTGACTTTAAAGAAAAGTTTGAAGGCTTCTTGGATAAGTAAGGTTGACTTTGAAAGTAAAGCATTAGAGTCACCGGAGACGATAGAAAGAAAAAGATGCCATTACAGTGAACAATATTACCCATACTTCATCACATATCTATGTCCTGTGAATAAACCACTTTAAAGATAGAATGTTAATTCAATAATGTAATATGTGAGACACATATTAATGCCTTAGAGTAAAACCTTATGAAGTATCTGCAATGCTTCACTTTTTCTATTTGTGTATGTGTTACATTTTCATTGCCTGGACACTTGAGGGTATATAACATCTTGAACTTAACTAATACTAGTTATTCAGTGGCCTTAGTGAATATGCTAATTGATGCAGACTTAACCTATAGTCAATTAATCTGATTGGCAAATTACATTTAAAAAAGATTGTATATATATTAATTGTGAAATATTAAATATAATAAACAGTGATGAATGCTACTGTTAGTGAGAGAAATCACCCTTTATTTGCTTTACAGATATTATTACCATATCTGTCAATATGTTCTTGAGAGTGCTTGAAAATACTGGACATAAATAAGCAGCAGAAATGAAGCAGAATGTAATATTTGCTGCATTAAAAAAAAAAATAATAATAATAATAATAAAAATAATTGTATTAGCCAGTCCCAAATCATGAAAACAGATCCCAAAAGACACTGCAGAAAAATTTGTTTCTCTTCTATTCAGATCAGAATGTAAACCAGACATTTTTCCTAAAAATTTCTTTCCTAAGACATAAGGAAAAGATGCTAAAGCAATATTGTAAGAATAACAATATATGAAATCACCAAGAGAAAGATAAATAAACACTTTAAATATACTTGTTAGGGAAAGAGAGCACTAAGAATTGGCAGTATTAGCTTGAGTGTACATTTAGACTAGAAAATAGAAATGATTGTTATTTGAATTGTGACAGGATGAGTGAAAAATCCTAGTCTGAAAAGTGAGGTTGAAGAATTTACAAAATTTATTATGTGATGCTTAATACCTGCAGGAGTCAGGAATGGAAACTAATACTTAGGAATTCTTTTCTACTAAAATGTTATTATATCTTTCACTGAAGTTACTCAACTAAAGTCCCATATCCTGTTGGTACAGGACATGAATTTCATGGGAGCCACTTTCTAAATATCTTCAGTCAGGAGGCTGTTGTTTATATATTTTCTTGGTTTAAATATGGTGTTAACATGAATGTTGTGAATGTTCTTAAACTCTGACACAGTAGCATCAATAGCGCTGAATGCTTTTCTAGCTAAGGACTAGGCTGGCTGTGGCTACTAATGAACACAATGAGAAACCATTCTCCTGTGTTTTGAGGCAGTAAATTTGTTATAGACACTACTATTATTAAGATAACAATATCATTTGCTTTGCACTGAATAAAAAAATGAATCACCATAATTAAAATAGCATTTTTATGAAGTGTAAATATTTTGGTGAACTTCATTATCTCCTTTCATTACTGAGAGAAATGGTGATTGTCCAGTTTCTCACTATGAACTGTGTTAAAAGTATTTAGGAAAGAATAGTTTCCATTTTATATTTCTGACTCTGTTTTGTGTTCTCGAGTCTACAAAATAGGTGGTGAATTAATTAGGTGTTCTTTTCCCTTTTATCCCCCCTTGAAATTTTCTTCTCTTCAGAAAAATAAAGCATCATGGAAATTTTTAATGTCACATGTGTGCTGGAAATCTTAATGAAATTTTGTATTTTCCCAGTAAAAAGGGCAGTTTACTGTTAAATATTGCATTACACTTAAACACTTATTTCTTCTAAACATATTATGCTATACATAAGCACATAAAATGACTTTGCCTAGCATTGAAATTTATGCAAAAGTAACTACTCAGCACATGGAATCGATCCAATGAAATCTGTTAAAATATATATTTGCAGGACTTTATCAGACAGAGACAGTACTAGAAAGCAAATGGACTCATCTGTACCCCTAATAGAAATAAGTAAAAAAGACATTATAATTATTCCTATGTAATAAAATTGCTAAAAATATATAATGTAAGGAGTTTCTCATTTGGAAATGTATTTACTCTTATGAATATGCTTGAAAGAAAGCATGCAGAAAATTCACTGAAATATCCTCTTATACTATTTCACTACTTCTGTACAGACCATAACTTGAAACAAGACTGTGAAGAAGTTACTCTTTGCTGCGTAAAAAGACATTAGACCTGAAAATTCTCAGCTCTAACTAAGCATGCTAAAAAAGCTATTCTGACAATGAAACCAAATCTTTTGATAACTTCATAAATCACCATAGTATTTGACATACAGGGGACAAATAGGAGAAATAATATCTGAGAAAGGCAAAACTGTCTAATATATCAGGACAATAGACTCCCTGAAAGTTTAGCATGTCTGATATTCAGAGTCTTTAACTATGATGTCTGCAACAGGTTTATGACTAATATTTTCTCTAGGTTTCATTTACTGTAGCCACCAACCGATCTAAAGTCCATCTCCACAAATCCAGAGGCAAACAGAGGCACAATGGCAGTGGAGGAAACCAAAATGATGGATGCAGGGGAAGGAGCAACCTTTCCAGCCTGTTCTAACAGGGCCTCAATCCTAGTGTCAAGCTAACAGAAGCAGCTTTCAAGGAACACTTTTTCAGAGGGGTTTTTCTGTCCATAAGTGTATCGAATGTTAAGAGTTTTGGGGGGGGGGGAGGGGAAGTATTTCAGGATTACACAAGGCTTTATGGGATGTTTAAGGGAGGAAAAAGAGAAAGGGAAACACATAAGTGATCTGGGGAGGAACAAGCATGATGAAATAGAGGGATAAGGGAATAGAAAATATTGATAATGTGTAAACAGGCTGTTGGTAGAAAGAATTGTCTGTTCACGTACTGTGCCTGATCAGCACAATCTGTTCTATCTTCTCATTAAACTTCACTTCCATTTTTTTTTTGCTGCATGAGAAACTATCCTGTGTATGGGGGTCTGAGTGCCAGAAGCTGGGGTGGGAACAGAAGTCAGTGGCTCTTGGGGCACTGGAGAAAGCGTGAATGTGGAGCATTAGTGAGTATCAACCTGGACTAGCAATCCAGGTGATGTTGCCTGGAAGCCAGGCAACTAGAGAGAGAGAGGTGTGTGTGTGTGTTGTTTGTGTACTTGTCCATGTGTTCCTTCTGGGAGTACATCCTCAGCTTCAGTACTGGCTTGACCTGAGAACACAGAGCTGCAGCAACCTCAGCTCTACCATGCTGATCCTTAACATTTTGACCTCCTAAGAGCTACCCATTCCCCTTTATTGAATAGACAGAAATCTGGGAACTCTATTTCAGATGTTGACATCTGCATTTGATCAGATAGTTGCTACACATATTTATTCTAAAATCTCAGTTTATTTTCCCAATATCTCCTCATATTCCTTAGCTTAAGATCATTACAGCTAAAAAGGGTGCAAAGTGAAGTTCCTGTGGTTCTGTTACCTCCCTTCTCATTTCCTTTTTTTAATTTAATTCACCAGGGTTTGCAGAGCATAAGCATTATAAAATAGTGTAAGCATAAGGCATATTTAGACAGCTGAGGAATAGCAATTGAAGAGTCAAACAGCTTTTAGTGACTTTACAGTGTTCTTTGATTTCAAAAATAATCTGAATTAAATGTTTGAAGTATCAATAGAAAATCTCAACTATAGCAGAAGAGAAATAGCAAAGTGGAGTCTCTTAATTTCTCTTGCTCTTCCTAGGAGAGGTATCTTTGTTAACTTGGTTGCTGATGGATCTAGGTTAATTGTTCTAATTATATGTTTTTTACTGTAAACAGAATAAATATTTTTCTCAGTCTCTATGTTTACATAGTCAAGAAAAAATATACTGTGCATGTGATGTATCATATTGTTAAAAACAATTTCATACTTGCTTGCTATTTCACAAAATCACAAAATGATTGAATTTGGATGGCACCTCAAGAGAACAGGCTGCCTAGAAGGATGGCAGTGTCATCACCCCTGGAGCTTTTCAGGAAAAGCATAGATGCCATGCTAAGAGGCATGTTTTAGTGGGCATGGTGGTGATGGGTTGATGGTTGGACTAGGTGATCTTAGTGATATTTTCCAACCTTAATGATTCTATGATTCTATGAACATGTAGTCAAATCTGTTGCTGTAGCAGGGTCAGCTACAACAGGTTGCTCAAAACTGCCCAGATTGTCTTTGAATATCTTCAACAATGGTGACTCCATGACTTCTCTTGACAGTTTGTCCCAATGCTTGAGAAACCTTACAGCAAAACTAAAATATAACAAAAACAACTCAAACACACAAACAAACAAAAACCAAATGACAAAAATAAATAAATAAATAAATAAATAAATAAATATTTTTTTTTTTTTTTGATATTTTTCTGTTGCTTAAATGGAATTCCTTTATTCCTGTTTGTGACAACTGCCTCTTGCCCTCTTTCTGGACACCACTGACAAGCATGGGTCTCTATCTTTCTTGATCCCTCCCATCAGATATTTATTGAGATAGATCAGATCCCCTTGAGCATTCTATTTTCCAGGCTGAGCAGTCCCAGCTCTCTCATTCTCCATTTCTGTCATCACTTTCATCACCCTTTGCTGTACTTGCTCCAGTATGTCCATGCCTCTTGTACTGTAGAACTCTGAACTGGACCCCAAATTCCAGGTTTGCCTCACCAGTTCTGAGGAGAAATGAAGGATCACCTCACTTGACCTGTTGGCAAGAAACCTCCCTAACGTAGCCTAGATTGTTGTTGGCCTTCTTTGCTGCAAAAAATATATTGCTAACTCACAGTCAGCTTGTTGTCTCCCAGCATTCCCCAGTCTTTCTTTACAAAATTACTAGTCAACTTCCAGACTGTGCTACTGGTTTGTGTTATTTCTCCAGAGGTATTTCCCATTGCTGAACTTCATGAGGTTCCTATTAATTCAGTTTCTTATCCTCTGAGATCTCTGAATTCCAGCATAAATATTTGTTATACAAACTATTTTTCCCAATTTTGTATTTTCTGCAAACATATTTAGGGTTCAATTGGTTGCATCATCCATGTCGTTAGTGAAGATGTTAAGCAGCAATTGCCTCAGTATTGCTTCCTGGGGTATACTGTGGCTGGCTGGACTTTGAGCCATTGTTCACAATCCTTCCTGTTGCATCTGATCTTATACTTACCTCCACCCTAACAATGTCCTTCTGTCATATGTTCAAAGTTTGGACCTCAATAGGAATCTGTCTGCTAGCAGGACTCCAGCTGAATACTTAAGCATCACTGTTATCAAAATCCTAATTAACTATAACACAATCATTGAATAGTGATCCTTCATTTCAAGTACATCAGTAAAAGAGTGCTAAGTCATCTACAGGAACATGAAATACAATGTATGTTCTGGAAAAAGCATAGCAATATCGTTCAAATGAGCCAGGCTTATCAGAGACTACAAGGGTTACACAAGCTAATCACAGCATGTCACAAAGTTTCAGTGTCCTTATCAGTGATTTCAGGAAATGATGGTTACCTTTTACTTAGGCAGAGATATCACAAGAAATCATTCACTAATAACAGTAAAGGTATTTGACATTCATGAATTAAAATCATCAAGTGATTAAGAAAAAATTGCTTGGATGTCGGTGAAGTGAAACAGTGCAGCATATAGAGGTAGCTCACCCCTCTTGTTGAGAACCTTAAATTCTGCTAAGTGGTTTAAATCTCTGCTTACAAAAATACAGTTCTCCCACTATCTCATTTTTAACCAGTGCTGCTTTCTGTGCTTGTCCAGTTGACTTGGGAGGACAGCAGGGCAATGTCACTGCAGTATCTTTCAGTGTTTTGGTCTGGTAGAAAACCGTTGTTAAGTGGCACTGTGTCAGGCAAAGACAGAAGCCAAAGGGAGCAGTTTTCCCTGCCTTTAGAGAAATTTAGTACTCTGAATCAGATTACGAACATGACTTTCATATGACAGCAATTGACTTGCAGAGGTGTAAGAAAGATATGGACACTACTGCCATGATAACTCTCATAAGCCAAAAGCCAAAGTCAAAAGATTAGCATACACACCTGCTTAACTCTCTGATTTTTGCAAATGAGTAATGTACAAATATGATTCAAGCTTGTAAAAGACAGATTTCTCTTTCCTTCTGGGTCAGTCTAGTAGAACTAACAGTTTAAGTGTAACATGCTTCTGTTTGTTAAGCCATGTATTATTTATCAGTAATAAATTAGGAATTTTAAGCTCAGCTACACTTACAACTCTTCAGTACCAGTCACATTTAACATATGTATCTCGAGAAAATGATATTTATAAAATCAGTTTTAATAATGTTGCTGCAGGAATAAGGACAGGGTGTAACAACAGAAATGAATTAAAAATGCTCATGCATTATTAATACTGAATATTTAATGCCTATCAAGGAAGGAACTGCAATAGTTTAATAAGATACTATTCTATGGATATTGATGTGTCAATAACTCTCAAGTGATTGGTATATTCATTCACACCTCATTAAAGATTTACTGGTGTTTAATTCTAAGCAAACTCAAATATGAGACACATCTGGAAAAAGAGGCAAACTTTTAATAATATCCCCTCGTTTGTTTATTTTTAATATAATTTATCCAGTATTACTTTTGCAGCAAAGCATTTGTCACCCAGACTGAAATGTTGTTCATGGTTTATTAAAGATTTATTGCTGTTTCATCCCAGAGGAACGTTTGCATGAAATGTACTATAGAATTCTAAAAAGCACAAAGTAACAGCAAAGAAAAGCCCAATTCATTAATATGCTATTGTGTGATTTTAAAGTATGACAATAACTTTGGGACGTGGCATTTATTCATTGAAAATGGGATAAATGCTTTTCATATTTTATTAAGTTTCCTGAGGAATTTCATTGCTGAGCATTGTAGAGCCTTGAACAATTGGCTGAAGTTCCACTGTGCCCATTTATTTTGGACATGCCACCAAAACAGCAGAGCAGTTAATACTGTACAAGAAAATCTGATTTGCTTATAGTACTCTAATGTGAATGACATTCAAAACAAAATTAGCAGTATGTAGGAGAAGAAAATGTGAATGCAGGAGTAAGGACATTTGATTAACTTAATTCCTATTGTGCAAATCTGCAAGTTTAGAACTGCAGCTGAAAGACAATAGGATACAATGAGATTCTGATACAATCCACTGATGGCAATGGAGATACCAAAACCTCAGTATGGGTCGTATGCTTTCAAGATGTAGTAGCATGACACAAAGCTTTTTATGGCCCATGAAATGACAGGTTATATTTGGTACAGCTGTGAAATGAGAAGTTCTTGTTCTAAAATAAGCTTTTCACAGTTTATCATATATACTGGGTAGTTTTGTAAATCTTGCAAGTGAAAATAAAATGATAACATTCTGTTGTGGTAATATTATAAACCCATCTTTCACTCATTTTTCAAAGACAAATATGTCTTCACTAGGAGTCAGTCAGTAAAATATCAGTCTCCTAGTGTATAATTGCACATTTCATTAGATATGCTAGATAAAGTTCTTTCCTGCTCTCAGTTGCCTTATTTGAATCTATACCTACATAGAAAGGTATGCAGTACATCAACACGTGTGAGATCCAAGGGAAGAATTAATATATCCCTAGATACCTTTGTGACTATGAGAAAACTTTGTGTCCTTCAACAACAACGAATGTTTGCCCTTCAAATTCCTTTTGTAACCCATTTTCGCTGTGAACCTTTGTAGGTTTATGCAGATTTAGTGCTTCTTCTCAGCTATCATGTATTAATTTCCAAAACACTTAACAATTCAGTCTTCTAGCAGTTCACTGCATATTTTGAAGACTCAAGCTTAAAAAAAAAAATAAAAAATAAAAAATAAAGATTTCTAAGCATCAGAAGTTGACTGAAAAAAACATTATAGTTTAGCAGTCTATAAAAATGTAAGCAAGCAGATATTGTAAATCACTAATAGAATACTGAAACTTTTCAGAACATAATGTAACTAGGCTAAAAAGTACTGCAGATATAACTCCTAGCAAATCTTTCGAAACGGCCTCAATTAATCTTAATTTTTAGTGTAACATTTATCAGAATTAACACACGAAAGATTATATATGTGAGCTATTTATATGATAATGAAATTGTATAAAATCTGCACTATGCACAAATTAAGCATTTATATTTGCTTGCTTTCTTGCTGTGTTTATTTAGTTCTGTTTGCAATATCATAATTTATTTTCATATGCCATATTTATGAATTAGAAAAAGCAATCTACAGAAGTTTTTATCCATAAAAGGGAGCATAGAGTTAAGACTTTTATATTTCCTAGTGTAACCACAGATCAGCTGTGTCAGCTTAGGCAAGTGATCATCTTTGTGCTCCTTTATTTTCATCTGCAAAATGGGGCTTTTACTTCTCTTCATGAGTATTGCATTCAATAGATTTTACGAGAATAAAAAATATCACAATAGTTATATGACTATGCTGTTCGTGATATATGCTGAATATATCACGAATTAGATAGGTAAAGCACAGTTTCATGTATCTTATTTTTTCAAGTTAAAATGTTGTATATCTAGTGAAATTTTCTGTATTTTAAAAGCATTTAAAGATATATTGACTTTCTACATTTGATTTGTGGAAAGAGGCATAGATTTACACTTTACAAATATCCACTTTTTTAATTTTAGAAAGTTATTAGTACTCAGTCTGTACCATATGTATAGAAGCAGAGACTTATACAACTATATGTCAACAGTGTATCAAATTTTGTTGGTGGGGATGTTGACACAATTTGAGAAAGCTGTGATATTATTAGTTATTTTTTACTGTCTAATCAACTACTAGGAAAGTCCAACAACAACAACAACAAAAAAACAATATATATGAAGAACAAACTCCACATTCAGTGTCTGGACAGCTGATGATTCCTGGTTGTGAGAAATAAGGGAACTGGAAACAACTTAATTTGCTGCTATCTTTACTGATTATTACAATTGTTTTGCTGGATTATTCATGAAAATAAAACTTCTTCATAGACTGAAAACTCCATTTTCTTGGATTGTTCCAGTCATCGGAAAGGCACTAAAAAGATATTTTGTCCCTCTCCCTCTTTACTTGTTGTCTCATCCTCCATATAATGTCTACAAAGTCATGGTGAAAACAAGTAATGAAGGTAATGAAACACAGAAGCAAGCTGTCAGATTTTTTTAGCTTTTTACTGGCCTTCATCCAGTCCCACAGTCATCACTCCTCTGTTCAGACAGCATCATTCTAACACCAGTTTAGATAACTTTTAGAGTACCAAAAAAATTTAGACTAAGAGATCTTACTTTATCTCCTACAGATTTGCACAATATTTTCCTCAGTTGGTCTCTTAACAGATAATCTTCTTCTCCTTTTTCTCATCTCTGAAGCAATATCACAGAATCACAGAATCACAGAATCACAGAATCACTAAGGTTGGAAAGGACCTATAAGATCATCTAGTCCAACCATCCACCTATCACCAATGGTTCTCGCTAAACCATATCCCTCATCACAGCATCCAAACTTTCCTTGAACACCTCCAGGGTCGGTGACTCCACCACCTCCCTGGGCAGTCCATTCCAGTGCCTGATCACTCTTTCAGAGAAGTAGTATTTCCTAATATCCAGCCTGAATCTTCCCTGGCACAGCTTGAAACCATTCCCTCTAGTCCTATCACCAGTTACACGAGAGAAGAGGCCGACCCCCAGCTCACTACAACCTCCCTTCAGGTAGTTATAGAGAGCAATAAGGTCTCCCCTGAGCCTCCTCTTCTCCAGACTGAACAATCCCAGCTCCCTCAGCCGCTCCTCATAAGGCCTGTGCTCCAGACCCCTCACCAGCTTTGTTGCCCTTCTTTGAACACATTCCAGGGCCTCGATGTCTTTCTTGTAGTGAGGGGCCCAGAACTGGACACAGTACTCAAGGTGCGGCCTCACCAGAGCTGAGTACAGGGGGACAATTACTTCCCTGCTCCTGCTGGTCACACTACTTCTGATACAAGCCAGGATGCCATTGGCCTTCTTGGCCACCCAGGCACACTGCTGGCTCATGTTCAGCCGAGTGTCAACCAACACCCCCAGGTCCATTTCCTCTACACAGTCTTCTAGCCACTCCGCCCCAAGCCTGTAGCGTTGCTTGGGGTTGCTGTGGCCAAGCAGTTTGTAAGCTATTGCTTCAGAAATACCAGAATGAACAAAGTGGAAGCATTTAAGTGCAAAAGTTAGTGGTGAATGAGGAAATGTTATGAATTAGATCTGCAAAGCTATTGCTATATTTGATCCAAGAGACCTATAAGAAAATGAAGTAAATTCTTTAAAGTTATGAGAAAACTTCAATGTATGGTAAAATCCCAGACATACTGAAGAAAATAAGAAAGTTTTCATGGAATTAAAAGGATGCAAATAAGAAAATTATTTTTAATGGTCACGTTTATTTAGTTTTGGAATGAACTATCAAGATAACTGAAAATTTTGTTTTTCAAGTTTAGTAAATGTCTCTGAAGCACATTAATTAAATGATGGTTAAACTGAGAGTTGCCTCTTTCTTCAAGAATACTCAAATATAAATATCCAGTGATATTAGACTTTCCTGATTTTTAATCCAGATTTGGATTGAGATAGACCAATGAATTGTAGGAACAGCAGGGATGTTCTGTTAGGAAGAATATATGTTCAGTTAAAAAAAAAAAAAAAAAAAACTTTTTGAATTATTATTACTATAATGATTTGAAATGCTAATAATTATATCAAACTGAATATCTTACGACTATTGTGTCAGTATTGGACCACTCTGCACCAAGCTTATCATCATTGTTTTTATTTATTTATTTAATTTATTAATAGTATGCGTTATTAATTACTCTGTAAAAATGATTATGATTGTACCTGATATATATAAAATTCAGAGGGCAGAATTCCCTCGCTTCAGATATTTAAAGTTCTTACGACTTTAATATTTCAAATATTATAATTCTTCTCACCTAACTTTTATTAGAGATTTATTACATTCACATACATATAACATATTTCTATGCTATTGCATGTAGAAGTGTAACATGAACAATTCAAAATATTTGCAGTGTGATAAATGCTTTCAATCTCTGTCTCAACCTCCAAAATTTTATATTTGCTGAGACAATGCAGTTTGGATAGATGTTTTGTAGGTTCATCTGAAATCTATAAGGATATCTTAAGTCACTGCATAATTGACACACCCAAATCCAGGAACGCAAATGCTTGTTTTTCTCTTCACCTCTATATCTATTATTATAAAACAGTTAGTCTGTTTTGTGTTAAATTTTATTTGATTTTCTTCTTACTATTTGTGTGAAACTGATGTACAAAGAATGAAGAAATTGTAAAAATGTATAATTCAATTTTTCTGTAAATGATTATCAAAGTCACAGTCCTCATTATGCTTCAGGCATTGAAGTGCATATACATTTACAAAAAAAACAAAACAAAACAAAACAAAACAAAAAACCAAAACACTGGAACATAGCTTCTTCTATGAATAGAGTATGATAAATTGAAGTCCCATGACTTGATGGATTTAATATCGCTTGCTATATTTGCTGAATCATAAAGAAGGTCACATCCATGCTCATGTATTCTATAGAGACAATTTGAAAAGTGCTTTAATTTCCTCTCTTCACTTCTAAGACATTATGGGCAAATTGTTTTTAAGTACTAGTTTTAATCCATTAAATTTAATGACATTATGCCAGTTTTATATTATTGTCAGGTCTCAATGACACTAATAAATAGTGTTAGCCTGATCTTTCTTAATGTATTGACTTGTTTCTTGGACCCTGACATGTTTAATCACTGGCCAACACTACCAGAATGTGGTAGTAAGAATAAACAAAATGCTTCCCTCCAGATACTGCAAATTCAAGGTCTGATACTTTGTAAGTATTCCTCCTGAATTAAATAGAGTTACATTTAATGTGAAAGCTTTGTAGATTTTAAGCTTATAATTGGACAAACATTAAACAAGCACAAACAAAAAAGATCTTATGTTGCTAATGGAATGGGACTATCAGCTTTGGTGTATTGAGTTTTGGTTGAAATGATTTTGTTGCTTATTTTCAATACCAAGAAATAGTGAACAGTGTTCCTAGGAGGCTGAAAATGTGAATATTTATGAATATGGGATCAATGGTTAAGATAAAAGCATCTCTTTGCTGATCACTGTCTGCTCTCTTTGTATAAAATAATAAAACAAAACAATGTTGCAACATGAAATAGTCAGAACTTGCTGAAGGTCAGCAAATGTGCTGCAGGCATTGAATCTGATATTCACATCTGTCCACAGGGCAGAGTTTTTCTGAAAAGCACTACTAAACGCAGATATTATACCATGGGGTGTATGTGTAATCATGCCATATATTTTCATTAATACTGAGTAATGTTTTAATGGTTCTCTAAAGGCAAAATAGTAGGAAATTTGTTATCAAGTTGGCACAATAACTTAATATTCTTGGGAACTCAAAGGTAACTATTTGCACTTTGTTCAGAAAAACATATTCTAAAATTGAGAGTTAAAGATGTCCAGATGTTACCTGGCTCAATCACATCTGTGCTCCTAAAATCAGAAATTGCTTTTTTTTTTCTTTTTTCTTTTTTTTCCTGATAAGATCATAGGCCAATTAAGGACAAATAAGCTGTTGATGTATATTTTTATTTTAAGGTTTCACTCCAGTACCACTTTAGTAAATAAAGAATGCACAGACCTGTAACATAGTGCTGCATAACTGATCACATTTTACTGGTAGGGAGGGTGGCACTTGCCTAAAGTAACATATTAATGGTATTTTAAAGATGGGCATTCTGAGGCCCATTTTATTTTGCTATTAGAATTACATACAGAAAACTGTCACATTCATGATTACTGGTACTGAACACAGTTTAATTTACTACTAAGCACAAAGTATCATTCCCCTGTCTTCTTCCTTCCTATTTTCTTGCTTATTCTATACACTTTGCTCTGTATTTCAATTTTACGTGATTAGTTACTTCGGAAGTGTTTGTGATTAAAGCCAGCTTTAAGTTGTGTGCATGCAAAAATCTATCCAGAGACTATTTTCTATATCTCCTGAATGGACGGATGAACACCAGTGAGAAACTGTGCTGCACTTTGTTCACCATCTCAATTTCTGTGTGCTATTTTAAAACTTCTCCTGCCCTGGATAATTGTTAATATAATAATATATTACTTGTCAGTACAGTAAAGTACCCCACGGGCAATAATGTATGTCTTTTCACATGATTCTTCTAAACTGTTTGACTGCAGGATCTGTGTTTTACAAATAGGTAGTTGAGTGAACAAAAGTGTCTAATCTTTGTGCCTTATGTGGTATACTGAAAACACACTTTTTTTGCTACTACAGTAGAACTTACGATGTGTTCAAGGTACAGTAATTGAAGACATTGCTTGTTGTTATGTGAGCTCAGCAAATCAAACCATGCCAGTTCCCTCAGCAATATATGAACTGTGAAGCAATGCATTGTTTTTTGTTATGTAATTGCTTGACTTGGTCTGGCTGGAAAAAAAAATGGTTTAGTGATAGGAAAAATGCTAACACAAACACAAAGCACAATTTAAAAATTTTATGAAAAAATGCATTTTCTCTCCTTATCATTCTCATCACTGAACTAATTTTTTGTTTGTTTGTTTGTTTGTTTGTTCTTAATTTAAAAAAATCCATTGTTATGAGCCATTAGAAAAATTTTATAAGTACACAGTTGGTATGCTACATGCATCAGTCAGGATTTTGTACCCAACAAATAAGAATATACAGGAACATTAAATAGGAAAGTTAATAAATACCTGAAAAGTTCTTCTCAGAACTTTTCTGTAATTTTCCTTTAAGTCTGAATTCCATTACAGTGTTCAGATACTAGAGCTGCAGTTGTGAAATCAGATAAGTTATTATTTTTTCTCTCTCCTAGTCCTCATTTCAACCATAGCTATTAGGTTAGTTAAGTCCTACAAAATAGGACTATTCTATATTGCCATTAATAATTAAAAAGAAAAAAAAAGAAAAAAAAGCTTATTAATTTGTGCAGCCAAGTACGAAAAAGTCAAGCTGTCATTTCACACTTCGGCCTTTCTGTTCACAATTCTTACAACCCCTGCTATGCAATTCTCTGCTGCTGAACAGACAAATGGTGTCCATGCTGTGGAGCAGGTAGCCACTCCAGCTGAATTTAGATATTGGACAGTTCTAGCAAGAATACTTGCCTTTGATTGTTTATCTTTTCTTCCCTGTTCAGTTTTCTTGAAGTTATGACTCGTAAGTGTAAATGTTATTTGCTGCTTCATGAGAAAAGAGGCATTAGTATTTTATTATTCTCATGCTCAAAACTGCAAAAGCAATTGTGCACAAATCCTAGGTAAGAGGATCACAGCTCTGCAGAGAATAAGCATGACAGCTTGCAACTTTAAATAAAAGTATTTGAGAAGGTGACATAGAAGTATACAAAAAAAAACATGGGAACCCTTTTCCAGGCAGAGATGGAAGTTCCCTGTCAGGTAGAGTCATGTCTTTAATTAAGCTATGAAATCTTTACTTACGAAAAATTTATTTAGAATTCAAAGTGACTTGTTATCATTTTTCAACTTGATAGTGATCTGCTCGTTTGTTCAAGGAGTTTCAGTTCAATATGAACAAGTTTAAAGATGGTGAAAGGGCTGGAAGGCATGTCCAATGAGGAAAGGCTGAGGGCATGTGGGTTGTCTAATATGGAGGAAAGAAGGGTGAGAAGAGACCTCTTTGCTCTCTACAAATTTCTGAAGAGGAAAAGTGGAGAGGGAGGTACTTGTCACTTCTTCCTGGTAACTGATGATACAATGTGTGGCAATGGCATAAAACTACATTGTGGCGTCCTGGTTTTATCAGTATTCCATGTCATGACATCATGCAGCAAGCTATTTAGTACTAGAACGCAGAACCTGGGAGGTGCACTTCCTGGGTCCTAACTCCTTGCAGTCTCTGCTATTCTCATTTGGGTTCTGGCTCTCCTAGGAGATATGCTGAGAAAGGACAGACACACAGGGGAAGTACAAACTGGACATCAGGAAAAAAATTATTTATTGTGAGGGTGGTCAAACATTGGACCACACTTCCTAGAGAGGTAGCTGATGCCCCATGACTGTCAATGTTCAAGAGGTGTATGGACAAATCCCTCATTAATATGCTTTAGGCCTGAAGTGGTCAAGAAGTTGGACTAGATGATCTTTGAAGTTCTCTTCCAATTGAACTACTCCCTTCCTTTCCCTTCTCTTTCCTTCCTTTCCCATGTATAAAGATCAGTACATTTAAATAAAATATTCTGCACATGCTGCCTCTTCCTATTCCAAAACATTAAGGTTACTACTTGTTGCTGATCTACCCTGTAGGAGAACACATACTTCTTTAAGCAATACAATTTTCTCTTTCTAACTATTTATGGCTCTAGGAAATCAGTTGATTAGGAAACTAGAGATATAAGTCAGCAATTTATTTAATTATATGCCTGCTTCTTCATCTTTTCAGCAAGGCAATAGTGCATTTTAATGCTTTAAAGTCATTTTGTTTTTAGTGTTAGGCCCACAGCTTTTACTGAAAGAGTAATGAAATGAAATGTTTTCTAGATAAGTTCCTAAATATCCAGGGCAGATGTAAAGTAAGAAAATAGGGAACAATTACAGAGAGTAGAAAAAATCTTGATTCTGCAAGGTGGGAAAACAGAGATTAGCTCCTCATTATTTTTTTAAGGTTCTTCAGTATAAATTTTAAACTTGTTCAAACAAAGAACTGAGTATGGAAAGGAAGAAGAAGGAGGGTGAAAGGGAGGAAAGGAAGGAAAGGTAGAATTGCCTATAAAGATGAGTAGAAAAACTGACAGAAAGGATGGAAGGTCTCATGAATGATGAGAAAAATTATTTTGGGGAAACAAGATTTACATGATGACTCAGAACAGTAAACTCTACTATGGGACATCTACATGAATAGCTTTCATTTCATTTTAATGCATTTCATTCAATTCAGTACAATTTTATCTTTTTTTTTTTTTAAATACATATATATTAAAGTAATGCTGACATCTGGGCTGGTGTCATTTGAGATGTTCATATATTCATTTGAATCTGTATTTATCAGAAAATTCTTCTTTGTTCTACGTAATCACTATGTCCTAAGCAAGGTGCAAAGTCTAATCTCAGCATCTAAACACATTTTTGAAGTAGTAAAAAGTACAAAAGAAACTTCTACAGAATAGTTGCAGTGCTTAAACTTTATTCATTTATGTCTGCCGAGAGCCTGAGAGAAGGTTAAGTCTGAGTGAGAGAAGAAGGTTAACAGGCATGAGATTAAATGTTGATAACTTAATTCCAGGACATTTTAAAACAAATATGTGAAAATTATTCCAGATCAATAAAAAAAGAATGCAAAAGAAAATACCTTGTGGATACATACACCATTCCTACTTTTAAGGGAGTTTTGAAGAGGAAATATCCATCCTGCTTTTAACCACAAACCTTTTTTATTTTGCTTGATATAGAAGGGAAAAAAAATAAAAATCAGACAAACATACAAACAAAAGAAACATTAATATGTCCAGAAATAAGGATATTAATCATGGCATGAAATGGTGGAGTATTATTCATGGCATATTTTCTTTGTTTACTTTTTTAACTTTTTAAGTACTACTAAGCTTTCAGGTTAACGTGAAAAAGGTTTAAAAATGTGTAAATACTATCCATAGTAGATTCTTCATAGGATGTGCTCACTGATATAAAATTACGTCTTCTACTCAAGGATAAAAGTATACTTTCTTGAATAAGATTCCTGTCAGGGTGACCTATTGCACTTCTCTATGACATTAACTGTGTGAATACACAGATTGTTTTTCTGTCTAAGAGATATTTATATAGCTGAAAATGGTATTTGGAAACTTAGTATATTTGCCTGAGGGTAGATCTCATATTAAGATAAACATACAGATAGAGCAAACTACATATTTTATTCCTTCAGTCAATAAATGTGTATTCCCATAAAGTTAAGGGTACTGGGACACTGGGCTTGTGGCTGAGAGGTCATGGTCAGATTGGAGCTCCAGCAGGATGGGTGCTGATACCAGTTATGGATAAACAGTGATCTTACTCCAGTCAAATACCTTGACTCTGTCTGTGGCAAATACTGTGGAGAAGTGCAGCAGATTATCTAGTGGAAAACAGCTACTCTACTGTTACTTCAACATTATTTCTGCTTAGTACAGTAGCTAAGTCTAGCTCATGTCCTGAAGCATGAGGACTTTGCATCTCTTTTCTCTCCCTTCCAAATACAGTTTGTGTTTGTGCATTTAGCACTAGGAGAGGCTACTTGGATCAACTAGTCTGGATTTTTTGTAAGACAAAAGAAGCAGCCCAGGTATGATTACTTTGAGTCGTATAAAAATACATAGAACTATTCAATTTTGATGTAAGTTAGATGAAATGGAGAATGGAGAGTCTTCCCTTGCTTTTTACTGCTTGATGCCTCTTATGTAAATGTTTTTAAAGTCAATGTTCTGTTGTTGGCTGGTGATGTTCCTTATCTGATAAAAAAGAAGTCTTGTCAAGACTGTCTTTTAAGGTATTTTCAGACAGTGAACAAGTAATATCTTAATATCCCATCTAGAATCTGAGAAGGTCAGACTTCTATATTCCTTTAACCTGATGCAAACCTTCTACTAATATCACTAAATTGACCCATTGACTCGAATAGATGAATGGTTTGGGTAATAAACAAACAAATAAATAAATAAATAAAGTTCATATCTGTAAGCTGTAGTTAACATGATCTAATTGCCTACTTTGTACACTTATTCTGCATGTGTACTGCATGCCAAGCAATACTTTGAGGGGAAGTATTTCTGACTATTAAACTTGTTTAAACACTTTGTTCATTTTAAATAGGAATCTGTACTTTAACAAGTGGAAAAAATATCCACCAGTTAGATCATTTAGTAGTAGATGCTGGTATGTTTTCCCTTACTTCCTTGGAACTGCACTGATTTGTACCATGCAAGTATTTTGCCATTTCCACATTGACCAAAATTCTTGAAACCTTAAGACTACGTGGTGCGTAATGATTAATCAGATCAGACACTTACAAATCACATTCACATCAGTGAATCACTAGAGTCTGTCCTCACAGAACATAAACTGTATAAGCTTCATTTATCATTCAGTGAAAGTACAAGTCTGTGAGTGTTGCTGACAGAATGATAATATGTTTGAATGCAGCCATTCTCTAATCAAACAGTGGAGAAACCCCAGGGGAAAAAAAATTAGATTGAACATTTTTCCTTTCAAACTATTTTTGTACACTTGTCTCAGAGAATACTGTATGAGAATGGAAGCTCTTGGAATTAATGCTTATTTCAAACAGTGTTACAGAAAAAAAAATAAAAAATTTGATGGCTTTACATAATGACCCTTTCTTCTTTTCAGGCTTACATTTCTTATTGACACATTTCAGTCACGACAAATTAAGACCGTTGAATCCATTCCTGATGCATGGATCTCATCAATTACCTTTTACCATGTAGACTTACAGGAAAAAGTCTGCTTTTCTGGGGTTATTAATCAAATTTAATCAACTAGGAAGAAAACAATTTGATATGATTGTAAATCCTTTAAAATGAACTAAGTATAGAATATTCTCATCTTACTTGCTTTTATGGCAGAATCATATAAATTTTAGTACTCTTAAAATCATGTTTAAGAAAAACTGAACTATAATAAATATATTACATACATTTTGAACAAATAATTTTTTTTAGGATGGATGCTAGAGCCATTCATATTGTGCATTCTGGGGTTACAGTTTCTGATTTTATGATTTTTGCAGAAAGCATTTAACTGGCTTTAAAGTTTCTACAGTTGATTACCTTCTAGCAATTTCACCATTCAGTGTTGGTTTACTTCTCCTTAGCAAAAGAAGTTCTCCCAAAAGCATGCCATTAAGTGTAGCTGTGTGGTTTTTGTTTTGTTTTCTTTTTAGTTAGTATTTTCTCTCCTTCTTGCACATTTGTATACATCCTCAGCTTTTGCATAGCTATGCTTAAGTACAGTAAGTTAAGTACACTTACTTTAAAATTATTTAACTCACATCAAAACAAATCTTCTTGATCTCTTTTGTGGAAAGATGATATCTTGCAGAAGATGTAAGCCTAAACCAGGCCTAAAGGAATTTAAAAATATTTTTTACAATGAAGAACTAATAGCAGTCAATGAAAAAACAATTTTTTTGACTGAATGAAGGCAGAAGTGGCTTGATGTGGGAAAACTGATTTCCAGAACTAGAGAGTACATTTTCTTTTCATATTTGATAAGGGAGGAGTCATGTTTTGTTTGTCAACCATGTCAGAGCATTCAAAGAAACAAAAACAAGTTGCTTTCAAAAAGCACCATTCTGTGATTTTCTTTACTTAATATTAAGTGATATTCAAACTCTAAACAGCTTCATTATCAGCAGAGCAATAATGAATTCCGTGAAGCCCAAAATATCTTCATGTAGTTATTTTATGCAATATAATAAGAAATGAAATTTTGTAGTAGAAGACTTGGTGAATTGATTTTTTCATATGGAGAAGAGGAAACATTAATGGGACAGCAGGAACATGTGATAGTTTTATGTATCACCACAGTGAGCAAAGAAAAGTTAAAGGGTCAAGAAACAATAGTGATGTGGATGCAGCAGGCTTGCTGAGAGGTACATTCTGTATTGTATTAGCATGCTATTTTCTCATTTCTGGAGCTTTATTTTGGATATGAACATATATTTGAAAGTGACAATGCAGTTTAATATTTAATGTGATGCTAAACAAAAAGTCCCACCAGAAATAGACTTATAATAACACATAATATTCTTAAAAACTGTGACAGAGTTTGCTCTCACCTTTTATATTGCTTAGGAATTAGAAATATAGGACTGGTTTAAAATTTAATGAATATTCACGTAAGAGATATAATTTATATTTAGAATTATTTCTAATTCATTCCTACATAATTAAGTATAGTACTTGTTTATATCTTTTTTTTATCTTTGGCAAGTTCTTTTCTCCTAGCCTGGAGGCTTCTGTGCATGGTTCATATAACACAGATGGCCAAAGATTTTTTTGTTTTGTTTTTGCCTCTGGATGACTTGATTGCAAAAGGTGTAAAGACCCTCTGGAAGCTAATAGAAAGTACATTCTTCAGTTAGATTATTGTTACTAATAGGCACGTGTTAATTCATACCACATCCTTGTGGACTGGTGTCACTTTCTATATCTTGGAAATATTTAGTGATAGGTTTAGGTTCAGCCAGAACTCCTAAGAACAAGATATTGTAGCAGTATGAAAGATATTTTGTAAATGAATACTCAGAATACACAGAATTTAAGTCCATCCTTCTTTATTTTGCATTAAGATTCAAAAGAAAATGCAAAGAAAAGAAGATTTTCTATTGCTCTGTTGTTCACGTCTCTGTAAAATTTCCTTGGAAGTTACAACTGAAATTTATCTCATACAACTTTTAAATATAGTGTCTGTTCAACTATTACATACAATAAACAACATCAGACTATGTGAAAAAGTAATGAAAGATACACAAAAATTCTTACATTAATACAGATAGGAAATAGGGATAATCTAAAATTTCTGGGACAAAAATTAAAGCGTTGTACTTACAGATTTTCTGTAAGTTTATCTATCAGAACTAAGTATAGATTCAAATGCTTATTGGAAAGATTTCAATAGAAGTAAAAATCTTCATACAAAATTACATTTATCTTCCTCAAAATTTTGCTCATATGTTCAAACAAAAACTTGTGTTTGATCTGCTTTCTTTTAAACAGAAACAAAATTTATTTGTAGAGGAGCTGTTCAGGTTTCTTTCTTGTCAGTTGCTTTTTTCTTTTATGAATGTTTTTCATTATAATATCTGAAAGAAAAAGTAAAAAAAAAAAAAAGGGAGAAACTGTGAGATTCAACCCTCTGATTCAACTTAAAACAAATTAAGTGAAGTCACCAGTCTGGGTCTCAAGAGATACAACTGAATCACATTTTACCGCAGCTTCTGATTTGATTAATCAGTTATATAAAGTCATTACATTCTGAATATCTTTTATAATTGTTCATGAGGTACTTCAAGTACGCTTAAAATGTTTATAAAAAGAGAGAGAAATAGTGTTATTCAGAGGAATCTAAAGAAGGATTTGTCAATGACTGAATGTGGAAAGTGTGAATGGAGTGAAATAGATTATATTTTATTAGCCACTTTAAACCTTGACATTCTATATTCTACATATTCTATATAGAAAAGAATGTAAATGGAAAGAATAAAAATGGAATTAACTGAGTTAATTGCCTGAAGCAGCAAAGAAATCTGAGAAAAAATACGAGAGCATAGATGAGGTAGGAAAGAGAGATCGTCAAAAACACGGATTGCAAAAATCACACAGGAGCTTACATTTCTTACAAAGCTTAAGTCAAAGCAAGTAAAATACTTAACATACATCACATCAAAGTCACGTGATGACTTTAAAGGGAGCAGAAAGAAAGAGGAAGAATACTTACCCATATTTCAGGTAACTAACAAGAACTGAGATTGTTCGGCATTTGAAATTATTCTATCTGGATAAACTTCTATTAATTAAAGAACACAAAAAAGTCTCAAGTCAAGCTAAGTACTTTGAATTTGAATCTGTTTATGACACACAGGACAGATAAACTTCAAATTCAGACATATTGTGTATAAGTATATATAATATACACAATAAAAAATATAATATGCAAAATCACATATAAACTGACTTTGCAGCAGTATTTGAACATTCTGTCCCCACCAATTTTGATCACTGCATTTACATTCTGCATAAGTATTTCTACTGTTTTACCTATGATGAGATTTCTGAAGTTATTATGCTGGCATAAAAAAAAACACTTAATGAGTGAAAGTGCTAAACTGAAAAAGCAGAGTATCTGAGGGAAAGGCTTGTGCTACTAGGTTTTAATTCCTTGAAATTTGTCTTAGATTTCAGTAACTTACCTGACATTTTAGTGTGTAGTTCTAGTTCAGTGTGTGCTTAAGTGCCTTTATAAATGAGCATCTGCTAATATATACATAACCCAAAATCCCTGGATATGCAAAAACTTTTTTTGGTTTTATTTTTCTGTGCTTCTCAATGTAATCTCTTCATTAAGGTTTGTCATTGCAACTCCCTTGGCTACAGCCATACTTCCTGCTTTTCACAAGAGAAATCAGAAAGCTACTAGTATCTTATAATGGCCAATACACCATCTTATTGTGCTTATAATTAATATAATTTAAATTTAACATTGCATCCATATTCCCCAGCCTAACAGATGGTTCCCAAAGCTAACAGATTCATTTTATTTACTCACTACTTGATATAATATTTGTGACATAACCATTAGATTCTGTAGAAATAATTTTGATATCAAAAACAAAGAATAAAGGTTTAAAAATAGGAAGCAAAAATATATTAAATCATTGTGTAAAGGCATGACATGAGTTCTCATGCATTTATATTAAAGACTAATTTAAGAACTCATTCTAATTTAGGCAATTCATAGAATCATAGAATAATAGAATGGTTTGGATTGGAAGGGACTTTAAAGTTCATCTAGTTCCAGCCCCCTTACAATAGGCAAGGCTGCCATCCCCTAGATCAGGCTGCCCAGGGCCCCAACCAATCTGTCCTTGAGCACCTCCAGGGATGGAGCTTCCTAAGACAACCAGTGGAGCGCGCTGGAAGACAATCACCAGCCTTAACCTGCTGGTCATGCTTCTTTTGATGCAGCCCATGATGTTGTTGGCTTTTGGATCTGAATGTGTACAGTGATGTCTCATGTTGATCTTCTCATCAACCAGAACCCAGAATTCCTTCTCCTTGGGACTGCTCTCAGTTCAGGCTCAGTTCTGGCTGTGTTGGTGCTTGGAACTGCCCTGACCCAGGTGCAGAACCTTGCACTTGGTCTTGCAAATTTGATGAAGGTGCACTCAGTCCTGCTGCTCATCACTGATGAAGATGTTAAATAGCACTGGTCACAGTATCATCCCCGAGGAAACTCACTCGTCACTGGTCTTCACAGTGATATCAAGGTAGCGACTACAACTGTTTGAGAGTGAACACCCAGACAATCCATGTAAGCACATCATGAATGTTAAGGCCTGTTGTGTTCACAGTTTCATCTTTACCAAAGGCTAAAAAACAAGGAAAGGAAATGAAAAACATAAACAAGAGGCCTAGTTATAAAGGATATTTTTATGATGTTCCATTGCATACTCCACTTCTTGTTGGGATCCATTTGCAGAGATAATTTTAGCATGTCAGTTCAAGTTAGAACACACTATGTTCAGTATGGATATACTTATTTTATATTATAGTTATTTGAAAATTATTTCTTGGATGATATAGATGGAAACCAAACTAACACGTGTACATGTCTGGCTGGTTGTTTTGTTTCTTTTTTGCTTGTTTGTTCTTTTTAGGAGAAAAATGTAAATGTGTAACGTTCAAATTTTCATCTTTCCTGCTGCAAGAGACTTCAGTCCTTGCTAAAACTCTCCCGGGTAGGTTTGAGATTGAAAAGAAAACTGCCAAATGCTTATGCAATAAATTGACAGTAGGATTTTTATCACTGGAAGAAAAGATTACTCAGAAAAATTCTTTTAGGAAAGTGATGTAATTGTTATTTTGGGTAAATTTCTTTTCTGAAGTAAAGTGTCATATCATATTATTTTCCTACTGTTTCCATTTATTTATTTTTGTTTTTACTTATCTAATTTACTATTTCTTCCAAGATATGAATAGTATGCTCCGAGGAATATATATAGCAGCTAAATTTATGCTTAAACATGCTGGGTTATAATATATATATATATATTCTTTGTGAAGAAGATGAATGGGGTTTTTCCTGAAGAGCTTCTGTTTGCCTGTTCCATGTTGCCTGCTCTAGGGTCTGAGTTTGTAACTTTTCCATGAAAGCAACTTGTGATTTTCGAGAAATATTAGATAATTCTACATGATGTACTCAGGGAGCAGCCATTCATTCTGAACAGATTTAATAATAACTTGATGAGCTAAACAACTTTTAAGCAAGAATGTTCATTTAGAGATTACAGATGTAACATTATAGGTACACTGGAACACTATAAAGATGAGACTATTCTAACAAAATTTAAGATGGATGACAATTTTATTCAGAAAGATTCAGATAGCCTAATGGGTTAAATAAAACCTCCTTAGCTTTTTTCTTCCTCCTATAACATTCTTTGAATATCTTTTAGTCTTCTTCTTTTGTCTTTTATATCTTTCATATATTGCATTCATCTTTTATACTCTACGTTAATAATGTCCTACACCAGTTTCTACTTTATACTCCAAGTAAGGTTGCTAGCATTCTATCCTTACTCATACAGGGACAATATTTTTGATTCAGGCAACCTTCTTCATGTACCAACTCCATTCTTTTAACAAGGATAAAAATATTAGTAATAATAACTATAACTACCACTACTACTACACTTCTTATTGTGCCCTCTTTACCAAATAAACTTTATTGCTTAGTGTTGTTTCCTGAGTGCTAATGGAGAACAGGCACCGTGCTTCTAAAAAATGGAATATCATTTTACTGCATGTCTGGACAAATGCTTATATGCTGTGAGGTTTTTTTTTGCTGTAAAACACTCTTTTTATGTAACATCAACTATTTGAATATTATCCTACCATACCTCTTAGTTTCCTGGTATAGCATAATGTGATCTATGTACTTATTTTCTCACAGAAAAAAAGTCAGTGGACTGAAAAGTAATCTGTTGATGCAGTAAAGATATGTGATTGCTCAGTAAATATTACAGAGCTAAGGTAGGAAAATAACACAAGAGTGAGTAATATAACAGAAGTATCTGATGATTCTGCAGAGTTGGCACATGCAGTCTTTAAATACTTAAATCACTGGAATTGTTCATCATATTGCACCAGCTTCAGTAATAACTGTATCAGGGATGATGCCTAGCTCTAGTCACTCCTAGAGATTAGAGATACATTTTCTAGTATCTCCTTAGAAAGCTCATTAGTATTTGTACAGATAATCCTGCTGATATTGACAGTCTTTTTATTTGTTTGCTTTTTTTTTTTTTTTTACCTATTAGTCAGAGATTTTAGAAAAGTACAGCAATTAGGTTCTTTTCCATGATTCATTAATTTCCTTTACTCACTTACTAATAAACTTAGAGGTTTTTTAAAAAATTTGTTTTCATAAGCAATGTGTTTTTTTTTTTTTTTTTTTTTCTAATGTAAAACAAGCATCTTTTTGTTTCCCTTTATCTGCAAATCTTAAAATCTAGACTGAAGGGTAGACTCTTTTCCCTCCCCAAATATTAAAACTCTTGCAGTTATTCAAGTTTATATGTATTATTTCCTAGTGCATTAAAGCTTTCACTTTTCTTTATCATGACTGTAAAGAACTGAGTGGCTCACAAAATCCATCAGAAAATGCTGAATTTTGAATACAGTGTTGTGACTGAAGTCCTCAGTACACAGTGTATATTCGCCTACACCTGTATATAGGTACACTGCACTCTTCTCACTAAATAACAGATGTCACAGGACATCCTTAATAGTCCTAACACTGCCAAAGTCAGTATCTTCTGACAAAAGGAAAAACCCTTTGTAGTGGAAACGTGCTTTTTTTTTTTTTTTTTTTTTTTTCCCAAATCTTCTCAAATCTTCTGGTTCTATTTTTCATAAAATAATTAGCTATTGGACTTCAAGAATACTTGCAGCACTTTAACAGGCAGACAGGAACTCAATTCATGAATGCTGCTATGTCTCATCTATGACTAGACTCAGGCAGTTTTGTCATGCTCACAAGTAAGTATTGGGGTGCCTTGTGACACTGTGTTCTCCCCTTGCCCTCCCCCTTTCCTGTCTGACCATTTCACCATGAATTGTTTTCAGGCAGGCAGTGAACACAATACCAGTTGCTTTCCAGTCCATTCTATCTGATGGAGAAACTGGCACCTTGCTCAGCAGCCGAGGACTAGCTGAGCCAACATCAGCCTAAACATAGTGTTGAACACAGTTTTAAGGTCGAATTTTGAAAAACTGACATATAGATCAAAATTGCAATCAATATCCAATATGAATCAGTAATATTACCCCCATAAATAGTAAACAGCCCAAGAGCCCTGTAAGCTCTCCTATATGATGGTGGGCTGCATGATGGTTGTAATGGAAAAATGGGTAAGTGCAGATGCATAATAAATAAGATACAGAAAGAACTGGAGTAACAATGGGATGCATACGCTCAGATAATATGATAGCTGGATAGTCAACAAAGTCTGGTGGTGTGTGTGGAGGCTGTGACCACTGAGAACTCCTGTCATATCAATCGAGACATTAAAAGAATAGATACTGATGAAACAGAACTTATAACATTCTTGATTTAAGCAGGTAATTTACTGAGATTTTTTATTAAGAACTGTATGCTCCTTAAACATCAACTACACAACACCAAGAAATACAAAATGTTAATAGTTAATGGCTTTTCTAATACGAGAAAATACAAGACTAAAACTTGCTCTACAAATTGATGTGATTTCCAGCTAGGTCCAAATATGAAATTTAGTGCATAGGAGGTATGAATCTTCATACAGTGCATTTGCTGGTTGGTGAGATATCAGTGTAGTGCCAGCCACCTGCATGGTACATCTAGAACTTGCAAATAGTGAAACCTCAATTCAAATGGAGCTTCATAGAAAGATGGTGAGTTTAGAGCCAGGATTGCCTTTGCAAGGTGGGCCAGGATGGTTTCTATAAGGAGACTTGAAAGTGAGAGACAAAATTCTGTGAGAAGAGACTGCATATATGATACATATAGTATAGATATAGTCACAGCCACTGAGAAGTAAGAACTTCAGAGCTTTTTTTCCTACAGAAATTTTGGTGCTAATGAAACATCTCTGTAGACAAAAATATGTGCTGAAGAACAAAAGAAAATAGAACAATATTTTCAGGAATAGTAACCTTGTCAGAAAGTAGTTATTCCAATGAAGCATCAAGGGGCAGAAAGTACCTTATTTTTAGGACTCTGACTGGCACAAATTTCACCTAAACTTCAATCATTATGATGGAAACAACTTGCCACTCTAATTCTCTTGTCAGAGGTAAGACTAAAAGTTTTAAGGCATAATTTATTTCAATTTAAAGTGGACTTTCTAAAATAGAATTAAATGGAATAAATCCCTGCTTCTTAGAAATAAATAAATAAAAAGGTGATTTAAAAAATCTCTTATTTTTCTTTTCAAGAATTTTCACACTAAAAATGTGGTAAAGGAACACTCTAACATCTCTTGATGAGAAATAAATACTTTTAGATTATTTTAGGCTCTTTTAATTTTAGATAAAAATAAACAAATCAGGCATAGTGCATTCCATAACAAATAGTTTTTAATACTTTTAGAGAAAGGAGAATGTTGACACAAAACTGCTTATACAATTAATCAAAGGATGTTCTATACAGCTTATATTTTCTAGTCACCTGGATCTAAGAGGGAACAGAAAATATTTTTAAATATGCATTCTGGTCCACCATACCGAAGCAGTCAATTTGCAGTAAATCTCTTTCTAAAAGATTCAGTACCTTTTCTGTCCGTGCATTCCTGATTTGTGTATAGATGTTTTTATTTTCCTGTTGATGTTTACATACCTGTTCTGTAACTGTATTATAGTTTCATTGCTGTAATCCATTGACTTTAATGGAGTTATTCCTTTATGGAGTATTCCTACACAACTATATTCTGCAAAGCCTGTAAGATTTCTCTTCATCTATAATCTAAAGATATCTCTATACTCATTCACATGTTCAGGAAAAAAAAAGGATTTGTGGGGACAGAAGGAAATCATACTATACTTACATAGCAAATTTGAAGGCATGAATGGGTAATCAGCTGTAAATCAGAATGACTTAGCTGTAGAAGCCATGAGTCACAGATACACTCTTCTTGCTTTACACTCTTGCAGCATGCAGAAGTATCCATAAACCTGGCAGGCAAAGCTGGGTTTATAACTGCTTTGCATCACATCACAGCAGTTGGAGCACTCTGGCACATCCAGCCCCTTATCTGATGTAAATTGAAGCAAGAAACAAAACTTCATAGGAAAGTCTCAGACTTAATCTGGGAAGACCAAATCCACAGCTGACATAAATCCTCTGCTAGTGTAAATCATGAGTGCATTGGAGCTGGACTAACTTACATATGGCTAATATCAATTTCAGATCTAGCTTCAGATTCTGGTTTGTGAAATTATGAATGGACACTGTAGCGATGACAGTCAACAATAGTGTCTAGTAGGAAAATAACTCAAAGACACTTGTCACTTCTAGTCATTATTTTACTGAATAATGGCTATCCTCATGAGCTGCCAAGACAAGGTGAGATATGCCATAGAAAAGAATCATAATGCATGGCATCACTGAAGGTTCCATTAAAAAAAAAAAATAATAATAATAATAAAAAATCATTATATTCTTCATCTTTCTGTTAGGATTTTTGTCTGAAATAGCCGAAATAGCCATATAAATATAATTGCAGCCACACTTCATAGACATTCAGCAAAGTAATGCCATTTAAAGTTAAATTCCTGCTAGACTATTTTTGACTTGGCATAGTGTTCTGAAAGACTATTTTGCAAATGTTGTTAGTTTTGCTTTCATGTACTTCATTGCTCAGCTTACACAACAATACTTAGAGTGTTTATGTAATGCCTGACCTTTTTTATGGCTCACATTTAACATTTTCCTGATTCAGTTGTGTTTGCTTTGTTGTTGTTTTTTTTTATCATCTCCTGATAAACAATATTTTATTGATTCAGCTGCAGATTTTAGTGTCTCAAAATGTATAACTACGACCTATGTGCTGCAGTACATAGTTTGATGCTCCAATTAGACATTTTACAGATCCAGCTGCACATTTTGATGATCCAGTTGGATTCTTGATTTTCAATAAAATTGGAAATCACACTGTGTTCTATGTTAATTAAAGCAATTACAAAAGTTTGATAATCAGTTTGAAGCAATAAACTCAGAAAAGAAAGTAAAAACAACCAACCAACCCACCCCTCAAAATAAACTTCCATTTGTTTTCATAATATAGAATGCTAAACCCAAAGATTTTTGTTAAGTAAATTTTCTAAGCTACAATGAAAATACGACAACAGTGCTACTTTTTCACAAATTTATTGAAACTCATCTAGATTTATGCAGTCTCTCTAGTGTTCTACTCTTTGCCAAATGTTTTGTAGATAATTCCAGCTACCAGAAGACTTTCTGTTCTCTCTTAAGCACAGAACTTGCAAGATCCATTCAACATATCCAATGTACATTTAAGATGCCTCTTAAATATTCCACTAATGGAAAAAAAAATCCTTTTTCTACTTAAGAATTCTGTTACATTAGGATGTTGTGCACTACAAGAGTGATCTAAGATTTCAATCTTAAGAATCCACACAACTTATAAATGGAATATGTATTTACAGTTTGTTTTTAACATCAGAAAGTAACTAAATTTAATGGAGATTTAAATTTTTTTTATAGTTCACATAGTACATGTCTCAGTGAGATATATATATATATGACAGTTATATTTATATTCATCTTTTGGTAGTTTTCAAGAAATTATGACCTTTCTCTACTATCTAACTTGCAGGATGCTTGCCCAGCCCAGTGACTAGTCACCCTCACATTCTTACGCAGTTCATTCTCAATTATGCTTTCCCAAAACACGTGACTAGATCAAAATGTGCTCTGCTCTTTCAACCACACAAAAAGTAAAAGAAAGAAAAGCAGAGCCCTGCAATACTTAAGTACAAACAGAATAAAAATTGTGACAGTATCTCAGTCATGTATTTTTATGTGTTTGTAAATGATTATTTCCAGGTAAGAAGCAAATTATAGGTGCTTTATTGCAGCCTGTCTTTCTCTCTGACATTATTTCTCTTAGGAAGTCAACCCATCTGTAGCATCAATGAGGCTTCTGCTATTGTTTTATTCCATAGGTTACACAGTGTAACTTCTTTTTGTATACTGAAAGTCAGTTAACACAGATATGATCCCTGCTTTGATTCCACTTAAGAATGGATTGGGAATACCCATCTCAGCTCCAGAGAACAGTTCCTTAAAAACAAGAAGCAAAGCTTTACAGTCCTTCTCTGTTTCTAAAATATGTCACAGCGTACAAGTCCTTTATTTTGCCTATAAAGCTAGTGAAAATGTTTCAGAAACTAATCAGAGGCTTACTATAGCCCTGTAGATCCTATAGAAGGTAGCTAAAGCTGAATCTGATTTAGTTCAGCTCAGTACTTAGCACATACAGTTCATGGATCTCAGCTAGCAATCCTGCTGTCCTCATGTGGATATTCTCTGGAGACTCCTGTTTTTAAAGAAAAGTTCCTTTAAGATACTTTTGACAAAGGTTAACAAGCTGATTAGTAGTAATATAATGAAGTAAAATGCAACAGTCGCTTATTTCATGATCCTCTTAAATGGATAATGTTCATTGACCTTTTTAAATTTTATTTCATATTTCTTAAAACCACCTTTCTCCTTATCCTTAGTGACAGAGTTTTAACTGAATATTTCTCCCACTGTAGCTTATGAAATTCACACACTTATCACAATAATTTACCATACCACATAGTTGGCAGTCATGTTTCTTACTTTGAAGGGGCATTTTATACCTTCTTACTATATTGCTGTCAATACTGGAGTTTCTATTTCTTTCAAAGCAATGATTCTCACTGCTTCACTTGGGATTATGTCTTTTTAGATAAGAAATATCTAGCTCCTTCTACCATAAACATATTTATAACTTACTCTTATTTCTGCTGTGCATTTGACTGGACAATCAGAAGTTTAGATTCTCTTTTTTACTGAAATAAGGCATTATGGCTACAGACGCTTTGCTGAGTCACACAAACACTGAGAGGTATGTTTGTGTCTGGTAGGTTTTAGATTTTGTCTTTTTCCTTATGGTTATGTAAGCTTTTATTTATTATTATTTATGTTATTTATTTACTATTATAAATACCAATAAACATTATTATTTATTATTTTACTTATTATTATTTTAATTTTTATGAGTTCTTTAAACTACTCTCTTTCGTTTTTGTCACAGCACAGAAGTACCTAAGGGCCAAAAGATTCAGTAACATGTTGTTGACAACTGGTTCTTCCCATTTATCATACTAAAGTATATAATTAATAGATACCTTCCTCAAACTCATTTCCTCATTTTCTGATAGTTTTATGATTATTGGTGGTACGATACCATTCTGATACTGAGGTTGCTAAACAAAGCTTCTCTAAGCAATCAGTAAAATTAGAAGTTCACATAGACATAGGACAATGAAAATAGACAGGCCTCATTCCCTAGGAGGTTTAAATGATACCTGAAGTCTTTTACAGCCTTATGCAAATTCTGTAGAGCTTGAATAGGTACTCTTAAGCTAAGAAACTTCTTCAAAAAGTGAGTGTAAGCTGTCAATGATGATCAGTGCAATTGGTGGTAGTTCCAAAGATCTTGTTTAGTGCCTTAAGTCCATAGCAGTAATTTCCATTGTCATCAATTTTGGCTGCCTCTATGTTTCCATTTAATCAACTTACAGATGTTTTGGGATCAGCTCCTGATTCTGTTTCTTTAGCTTTAATTCCAGTTCCTTCTGTTACATTGTGATCTGTACTAACAGCCCTTGGGTATCCTCACTGCTACTGAATGGGCCAGCTTTGGTCTGCCCATTTGGCACTGAATTTATTTCAGAAATCTTTTTTTTCTGGTCATGCTGTTTTAGCAATTATATGAATTCCTCGAAGTTTTCCCCAGTACACTGCATGCTCTCCTCTCAAAGCTGTTCATATTCTTTTTTCAATAAGTCCTCAAAAAGCTCACCAAAGGCTAGTCTTGTCCTATTCAGATGACCTTAAAGTATCTACTTCCTGGTTTATAGTATTACCTACACAATTTTATTCTCAAATTAAATACAGATGTGCAAAACCAAAATGAATTCTCCATTTAAACAATTTCCCATGGCTTTCTTCTGAAAATTTCTACTTCATAAGCTTGTATTTTGTACTAGCAGTTGCTACTTGAACAGAAGAGCAAATTCTCACCAGTGCAAGTGACAAGTGATTCAATTTGACTAATAAAATGGATTAATATCATCAACAATGTCATTATGCTTACCATAACTGATGAAAGTGTTCATTTTTTACTTAGTGGTAGAATGTCTGTGGTTTTCCAGCTTCAGGCAGCCAACTAGAATGTACAACTCCCACACTGGAACACATTACATAACTTGCATGAGGATAGTGTTAACCATGAGGCTGGCAGATGGCATTCTAAAGATGACACAACAATGTTGTCTTGGACCCAGCTCTACGACCCAGTCTTCAGGCAGTCAGTGAAATCCCTAAAGAGCTGTTGCAACTGCAGCTGGACCTGCTCTGAGATGTGTAGAATGCGACTTCATGTCCTCAAATGCACCAAGAATGTGACTAATTCATTCTCTTCTTAAACACCAGCCAGTTCCTACCTGCCCACTGTTTCCTCTTTGAATAAATCTGGTCTTCAGCATTAAGAATTGAATCCTAATCTAATAAGGGACAAATAGGGGAGAAAAAAAAAAAGAAAAAAAAAAAAAAAAGGCTTTTCTTGTGTGTAGAATAGAGACTTTGGAACTCTTCATTCTTTGGTCATGAGAAGATCACAAAAGAAGATCACAAAGTGTGCTGAGGATACAATACGTATTTTATAATAAACATCAATCCCCGTCAGTGGTTTTCATATACCTCTTGCAAAAAATTTCCTCCTCACTCATGTGTATAAGTCCCAAATGGAGACAAAAAAGAGATAGAGAGACAGAGACGGGAAGTCAACTGATGCTGGGTTTTCTGCCAGGACTCAATTTTCAGGTGTTCTCTGTTTAGTTCTTTCTCAGCCAAAAAATTGTAAGGGGTGCTTCATTCAGTCTCTGCCCCTCCAAGACATTTGAAGATGTTGCTTTCTCAGCATTGGGAGAAGCACTCTAGGACTTCAAAGCAACTGAGACATGCATGGTGTGGTAAGAACAGCAAGTTTATTTTCTTGCTCCAGATTGATTTGATCAGATGCAGGTCTGCTCAATACTCCTTCAACTCTTCTCAATAACTCCTTCAAAAGCCCTGATCACATGGTTACTTTTACTTTACATTCCCCTTCCTTCCTCCCAAAGAAAAAATCAGTGCCTGTTTATACTTTTCTCTTTGGATCTGCTTTTGATTATTTTGGAATGTTATTTAGCAATTTATTACTCTAGTAAAATTTTTGCATCTTTTACCTAAGTGGCATTCATTTTTTTAAATTATTTTTATTTTTCCAGTGTCTGAAAGTTTATCCCAATGCTGTTTGCTTGGGTTAGGCCCAAAAGAGAGTTAGTAAACCACTCCTCCCCTTCTATTCCCTCTATTGTCCAAAAGTTTATCTCAGCATTACCCTCTTAGATTCAGATTAGCTGATCATCATCATTTAATAAAAACTTGATTTGCTGTTTCATTTAAATTGACTACAGTCAGATTAGTGTTTTAAATCTGT
The DNA here is from genome assembly GCA_016647715.1 of Pavo muticus. Taxonomy (NCBI): domain Eukaryota; kingdom Metazoa; phylum Chordata; class Aves; order Galliformes; family Phasianidae; genus Pavo; species Pavo muticus. Next base: position 22,720 of record JACDJE010000764.1, on the reverse strand, counting down.
AGTCCTTGAATACATCAGCTGTATGTTTGTCTGGCTGTTACTCTGTCTTTTATGTTCCACCTTGACTCAGTGGGAACAAAGGTTGAGAGTTTCTGGAAAAGCTGGGGAAGATGTTGCTAAGATCCTGTGCTCTGTATATACCACTGCAAAGGAATTGGGAACCAAAATTGAACTGGGCTATTTCTCAAAGGCAGACGCTATTTCTGTACATAAATGGGTATTGTAACAGAGTTCAGAGGGGAAAAGGGCAAAGTACTTCCAAATATCTTCCTATTTGTGCAGTGTAGTATGTGTTTGTATCCATACTATAATGAACTGTAAAGAGTCAGCATATCACCCTTATGTAATGTTCTCTTTCCTCTATGAGAACTCCAGCAGTAGATATATTCTGTGGGAAAAATTAGTAGTATTTCTCTATTATATACATGGACTATTTTGTATTTTTTTCCAATCAGTGAACCCTCAGGAGGAAGAGGAAGATAACCAACAAACAGCAATGAGACACTGTGATGATAGCTTTAAATAAAATTCCAAGGAGTAGGTAAACTTTGAGATGTCAGCTGCATTCAATAAAGTCTGCACATTGATTACATCTCTTTAAATGTGGGATAAGTACAGAGTAAAGGTCAACAGATTAAATACGTAGTTTAATCAGCAAATTATGTAAATGAGCACAAATGAAATATACCATCCAACCGTTAAGATCAGTAAAGCATGCAGCTCTATTAGTGAAGTGTTTGAATGTTGGCCGTCTTAAATATATATCCAATTTACTAAATTTCAAGAAAATTCATTTCCTGGAGGATACAATTAAAAGGGTTTATCAGCCAAATGTGTGGGTTGACCAACATTTATTTTAATATAGCTATTACATTAGAATGTAATGTGAAGAATAATTAGCGGAACTGGAGAAAATTGACAACAGCAACAACAAAACTGCATCTGAAGCTTTTTTCTCTACCACTGGAGGATGAATATCAATTAGTAAGTGGTGAGATAATATGGCTACTTGAAAAATGCTGATCAGTGAGGAGGAATTTACAGACACTCAACAACTTCTGTACATGGCTCAAGTAGCAAGTTCCCTCCTGGACACTCATCTAGGTCAAAATCAGCAGAGCACTTAAGTACGTGCATAACTTTAAGTGTAGCAGTAGACCCATAGAAGTCTTTTGCTCGCCTTTTCATGCTGATGCTGTGGAAGTAGAGACCTGAGATCACAGCTCAGTTGTGGTAATTATAGTTCATAGATACAAAAAGTGACAGCCTCTGAAAGACTAGCAATCTAAAAAGACAAAGGGAGGGGGGATAAAAAGAGAATTATTATTCTCTCTTTTCTAACTTCCTTCTCTCTCTCTCTTTTTTTTTCTTTTCCTTCACAATTACAATAATTAGGTTAGAAATTTTGGAATGTATCCCAGATATCATTACACATATGAGTGGGCTTCAGGAATGTCCCAGTGTTAACACAGATGAACAGTGTTAGTACCAATGAAGAACTGTTTATACACTCAGAAATAACAATCAAAATTTGAAAAGAAATAGAATTTGTAACTAAACAAAATGTTATAAAACAGACTTTTTTTTTTTGTCTCTGCCTTTCTTGTAACATTTAAGTCACTGTAACATGATTATGCACATTGGTGAGTAAATGACTTTCTTCTATTAACGCAAGCAAGCAGAACATTTTACAGGGAGACAGAGGCTGAACTTGCATTACTGTATTAATTTGGATCATAAGTCTGCTTTTCATTTAATTTTTCAGTGGTTTTCCACTCAGACGGTTTTGGTTCATATCAGGGAAATTGCTGGAGCACATATTTGGATTTCCTTAAGAAGAAACTCAGTTGGAGAAAGTCCTTCAGGGACACACTCAATACTTTCCAGCTGCAGAAGGACACTCTATTGCACAGAGAAGTCTGAAACAAGTTTTTAATGAAGAATCATATAATAGTATCATGGAATGGCTTAGGTTGGAAAGGATCATAAAAATCATCTAGGGTTGCCACTCACTGGGTCAGGCTGCCAAGGATCCCATCTATCTTGGCAGGTTGCCCAGAGAGGTTGTGGCTGCCCCTCCCTGGAAGCATTCAAGGCCAGGCTGGATGGGGCTTTGAGCAACACTATCTAGGGGGAGGCATCCCTGTCTATAGCAGAGGGGTTGGAATTAAATGATCTTTAAAGTTCCTTCCAACCCAAACCATTCTATGATTCCATGATTCTATGATTCTGTGATTCTGTGATTCTGTGATTCTATGATTCTATAACTGCACCACTCAGCTTGTTGTCACCAGCAAGCTTACTGAGGGTACACTAAGCCCCACTGTCTATACAACTGATAAATGATCCTGGTCCCAAGATGGAGTCCTTGGGGACACCACTCAAGACCAGCCTCCGCTTGGACATATAGCTATTGACAGCAACTTTCTGGCTACAACCATTCATCAATTATTTATCCACTAGCCTCTAAGTCCATAACTCTCCAGTTTAGAGGTAAGGATGTTGTGCGGGACCATGTCAAAGGTCTTGCACAAGTCCAGGTAGATGATATCAGTTACCCTTCATTTGTTCTCTGATGCTGTCATTCCCAGAAGGCCACCAGATTAGTCAGGCATGATCTACCCTTAGTGAAGCCAAGTTGGTTGTCTTGGATCACCTCCTCATCTTGCATGTGCCTTAACATCTCTTCCAGAAAGATCTGATCCATGATCTTCCCAGAAACATATGTAAGGCTAACTAGCCTATAGTTCCTTCTCATCTCACATGTGTCTTAACATCTCTGCTAGAAGGATCTGCTCCCTGATTTTCCTAGACACAGATGTGAGGCTCACTGGCTTGTAATTTCCTTTGCCTGAGAGCCACAAATATGACAGAGAGTGGCTTAGCAACCACATCAGCCAGTTCCTTCAGAGCTCTGGGATGCATATCTTCTGGCCCTATAGACTAGTACACATTCAGACTCATGAAGTGGTCTTGGACTTGCTCCGCTCTTACACTGGGAGAGATTTTGCTCCCATTATCCTTGCTTAGAAGTTCAATTCAAAAAAAATTGCCCCAAACAAGCAAATAAACAACAACCAAAAAACCCAAACTTCCACACATGCACACACACACACAAATAAGAACTAAATACAAAAATAAAGCAAATAAACAAAATCTACTATCTTGTCTGTGCATTATGTGTTAGTTTTTCAGCACTAGTTTTCTTGCTTTAGAGATTGTCTTTTATTGGTCCTTGCTTCTTGCTAACACACACATAATTACAGTGCAACAAAATTTGATATCTCTAGTGGTAGTATTTCTACTCCTAGGGCTGTGATAACTTATCTCATTAGGGATGTCTGAGCTTGAGGACAGGCAATACCAGCAATACCACTATAGTGATGGCTGGTGAATGAGAATAAAGATGAGCTCTTTTTCTAGGAATGTGTAGTGATAATTTTATATCAGCCAGAGAGTCTCTAATGCAAAGGAAGGCAACACTGTCAAGCTAATATATTATTAAATATGCCTTTGCTACTGAAAAGATTTATTTTGGCTCAGTGCTTGCAGAGGATTGTGAGTAAATTCTAAAAACAACCTGAAATGCAGAGGACATCCTTTTTCACTTCTTCCCTCTTCCCCTACCACTTTCTTCATTTGCCATATAACACTTTAATTTTCATTTCAGAATTTTTCTCATATTTGAGTAATTAAACAAACTGGCCAGTCCATCTTTGACTAAATTCATGAAAGAGCCTTCCTTTACAGAAATGCAGTAGAGAGTCATGGTGGTAATTCAAAACAAGCAAGGGATCAGTTTTTTGGTTACTGGATGTACCATCAAAATGGGCATTAGTAGCTCATTGCCCTTGATATAGTCTTGTTTAGAATATGAAACTTAGGTGCTTTTTTAAGCGTCTGTTGATATTTTTTAGAAACCCTATTCCAGTGTGCATGAAAATGGACAGAGGTAAGCATGAAAAAAGAGTGCCATATTAACAACAGTAGTAGTAATAACTGCTGATGCAATAAATTATTGTTGCATTGCTGGTGTTAGTTAGACATGCTCACGAGATGCTTTCTATCTTAAATGTAAGGAAATAAATAATCAGAAACGGAAATCTTCTTTAACTTAGATGAGAGAGTACACCAGGAAAAATTAAAATAGTAATTACTTTCAACTTGGCTGAGGTAAAAATGAAAATTCTCTGAAGATCTAGACTCATGAATTTCAACTTGATCCTTCATGTATGAAGTCAGATGAAGTTGAATACTGTGAAAGGACTAGTGTGACAAAATGTAAACTGACAAAATATACATAGGTACACATGCAAACATACACAAACATATGTGTAGGTGTGACAGAAAAGCCTTTCAGCAGAGGAATATTTTGTCAGGTTTGACTTGTCGGACATGATTTAAAGAAGTCTGAATCATAGAATGGCCTGAGATGAAAAGGACCACAATGATCATCTTGTTTCAACCCCCCGACTGTCATGTGAGGGTTGCCAGCCACTAGACCAGGCTGCCCAGAGTCACATCCAGCGTGGCCTTGAATGCCTCCAGGGATGGGGCATTCATAACTCCTTGGGCAGCCTGTTCCAGTGCATCGCCAACCTCTGAGTGAAAAACTTCCTCCTAAAAATAAATAAATAAATGAATGTAAGTCAAATTCTCGATTAAACATTCAGGAAACTGTTAGACAAAGATTCTTTCTGTATTTTTCTCCTCTTACTGTCATTGTAACTTTCCTGCCTTATGCATAGAATTTACATTGTTCATTCTTTCTAACTCATTTCTGTCCGCTTGTTTTTCCCAAATTCATTTGGTCCGCTGGTTTGTTTTTGTTTGGTTGGTTTGTTCATTTTTTTGTTTCTTGGTTTGTATATTTGTTTCTTCTATTTTTTTGTTTCTTATTTTTGAGGTCTGCCCAAGGCAAAATATAACCAGCTGAGATGCTATTATGAGAGATACCATAGAGAACAAACTGACAGCATCTACCTTCTGATTCAAGTAGAGATATTAGAATTGTCCATCTGTTCCAGTCTACTGTCTACTGGGGAAATAGGTGTGCTTTATGGACTTCTATTTCCTCATGAGCAGACCAATAAACAGGGGAACATTCTGATGCAGTAACCTTTGACTTGGTTTTCTTTATCTCTTTGTGACTTTGTGTGCTTTGGGAAGCATAGCAAAGCAGCATTGCAACTTACAGATTATGAATAAGGTAAGTCTGTGCAGCCCAAGTATGCATCCTTACTGATTCACACAGATGTGACCACTCATAACTGTCTGTGCTTTCCTTTCGAGCAGAATGGAACATCCCTTACACAAGCAAGCCAAATTGGCTTTACAGAAATGTTATGGAAGCAAGGTCCGTGTGTGTATTTTTCTGTGCATGTGTATGTCCCTTCTCTGTTCCTGTAGCTTTTGGATCTATTGATTTTAGCCAGATTTGACAGAGCAGTAGAGGTCTCAAAGATAATTAAGCGCCAGTTCCAGTTTATCGCACATTTTAGCAGCTGCTATTCTTTTGCTTTCTATTTTAATTTGCCATTGAAACCATGCTAACTGCTCTACTATTCAGAAAAGCTTATAAGCAGCCACAGTTTGAACAGAAATTCCTGTTGGCAGATTTTACTGAAAGCCTCAAATATTACCTCTAAAGAACCCTGCAGGTGAGGAAGAAAAAAAAAAGAAAGAAAGAAAAAAAAAACCTTGCTTTCCTTTAGTGCTTAATGTGATCGGTTTAAAAATATGTTGTGGGTTCTGAGCACTGTTAATCAACTGTTTCTTTACACTATATGTGGCAGGCTTCCTTTTGCTACCCAGTCTAATTGTTCTAGAGAGGAGGGGAGCAGAGTGCTTTTATTTTGTATTCATACGTACTATAATTGATCCTCAAGTGACTGTATTTGCAAGATTATTATTTTATTGAATACCATTTTGTTATTACAAAAACAAATTCCAAGTTACAGTGCCTCCCTGGCATTTTTTCTTTCTCCAGAAAAAGATGCAGCCTCATGTCCAGCGACATGAGAGAGTAATACAACGCTCCCCCCCAGAAAAATCTAGAAAGTCTGGTGGAAGAAACAAAATTAATAGAAGTCTTTCAAAGCCCTCAAAGGAAGGAGTAACACAGACTACTGCAAATGAAGGCAGGGGGAGAGTTTTTCATATTGTCTACATTCTAGAAAATGTTTTGGCTTTAGGCTTTAAACTAGCATTTGAATTATTGATGCTGCTTAGGCAGAAGAAAATTGTTTAAGCATTTATTTAGTAATTACGAAAGTAGCTATGCAGACTTCTAGGTGGCCAGTTTGGACAATGAATGGCTGATATTACCACTTGGTAATATGCTACTTAAGTATTTCAGAAGTATGTAAAAGAACTACAGTATAAGCATAAGCATAGCTAATTTCATAATACTTATGCTAGCCTTTTATAAAATGATGATAGAGGGATAGATCAAGAATCATCTAGATCCATCAAAGGAAATTGGATATAGGAAGAGTGATGTAGAGCAGAAGGAGAGATTTCTAAAACCAAAATAGAGAAATATGACAATTGCAGTGTGTACATAAAATTATATAAAAGGTACTTCTAACTTTAAGTGAGATTATATAAATAAGGTTATTTGATGGAAATATTTCAAGAAAAGAGAAGCTGTATAAACAGGAAAATAATCACAACAACAAAAACTGTGGAAAATGATTTCATGACGAAAGAAATGACTGGAAAGGATGAATTCCAACAAGTGAAAGTTTGGCATTGTGATGAGCATTGCTGGAACTATCATTTATTGATAATAGCTTTCTCAGCAGCATAGAGTCCATGAGGGAGGGGAGTGTGAATTCTGTATCACAGGAGAGAAGAAGTGTTAAGAAAAGAAGGACAGAGTATGTAGGTACTGAACTGTATCACTATGATCTGTAACATTATACCTTTTATTGGTGCTGCAAGATGCACTGTTGTCTCAGGGACTAGAATGTTACGGGAACAACCACTTTACAGATTTCACTTGGAGTGAAGGCTTTCATCACTCCAAAATTCTTTATCCTCTCTTATTCCACATCTCTGGCTTACTTGTTTTGTTTTACTATTGTAGAACTCCCCAGAGTCTTCAGAATAGTTTAAATACTGAGTTTACAGGTATGTTTTTATCATATGAATTTTGGAGAATAATACAGTTTTGTAAAAGTGGAAAATTCAGATATACATATTTGCAAGTGCAACCTACCATTAGAAACTGAAACCATCTTTGAAAATCTGGTACTAGAGAACTAAAGAGACCTTTCTGAGAGGAACTCAAAGTAGCATACAAAATAACGGACATGTAATATCTTCTCTGAACTTAAAATATTCAACAACATTTTTAAACATCCACTGTACACACTGTATGAGTCAGCCATACGAAATGAAACTCTAGTATGATTTCCAATATGAAAAGTGCTGTTAAATAAATGACTGCACTAAACAGTAAAGAGATATTGAGAGATAATACACTAAAGAAAACATGGTGCACTCATGCTGAGACAAAGTGCTGAACAGAATGAATGACCCATCTAAAAGGTTCAAACTTCATCTTGTTTGTTTGTTTGTTTGTTTTCCTTCTCTCTTTTATTACTTTCTTCCTTAACACTCCATAGGATAAAGTCAGCATAGTTATTGGATTTATACCAGAAATAAACAAAACATCCTAACATTTGGAAATACAGAGCTTGGGTCTGTTAAATGTGTCACTAAAACCCATTTCCTGTGAAAGAACATAAATTCCTGCTGACTAATTTTTTGAAAGACTTTCAGCAGAGTGTATAGACAAGGTGTCATGCACTGAACAAACAAAAGTTTAAAAAAAATGCATGAAAACAATGAAATGGTAGTTAATGAAAATATAGGTAGCAGACCCATTAAATATAAGAATATATATTAGAAATGTATATTAGACTATTTATATTTTAAACCAAATCAGACTCCATTCTCGTGTCTGAGAGCTGACCACTAACTTTTCGTAAGAGTTCTTCCACAGATGTACAATTCACGTTTTCAGTTGCGGCATACAGTCACTCTGATCAGTTCCTACTAGCTTGGCCATTCTACTCTCTAGAGTTGCTAGAGAATGTATTTGGAGGAGAGTAGTTAATACGGGCTCCTGCAGACTTTCAAGTTGCGTTTACTCAATTTTCTGTTTTAGAAATTCCTCGTATCATCTCTTGATTGGAGGAGTATTGGAGTTAGACACCAAAGTAAGTCTCTTTGTGTAACATTTCAGGTGGTAATTATTAATCATCTGATGACAAACAAAGAGTAGAGTTTTTAAAGCTGATGAAATTTCCATGCTGTTGCATTTTTTACCTCTCATGTCTTTTCTCCACCTAGACTGTCCATTTTCTAGGACAGTCCATATATATTGCCTAGAAATTTTTGTATTCTGGAGCATATTCACAGAACAATCAGGCACCTTTTAACAACAGGTTAATAACTTTTATATGAAATCAATTTAGAATGAACCAAAGTTAATAAGAAGTAACCATCTTCCCAAAGGTTTATTTAAATTTTGTAAGCAGTTGATGATAAATTTTACAGGATGATTTGATGAAAAGATAAATCCATATGAAGGCAGTTGCTTTCTATTCAGTTCATTTGTATTTACTGGGGAAAGATAGACTGTGTAAGTACTCATCACGTTTTCTTCAAATGAATCCATAGTTATCTGCGCTGGTAATGTGCCGCAAGAAAGTAATATTCATTGGGATTATGCTTAGGCCACTGATGTAGCTAGTGTTTGAATTTTTACTTTGTTAACCTCAACAGTGTTTCAAAGGGCTGTCAGAAGGGCAGACTAAGAAGAAAGACGGCAGTGTCCATTTTAACAGTGGCTGCAAGCTGTTGTACATAAGAGACTGGAATTGTTTGTAGGCAGAGGGAAACATGAAAGAACAGTATAGTGCAATTTACAAATTGATTGCTTCTTGTTTACTTTTCTCTTTTTAAAGATATTGAATATATTCTTTATCGCCTGGACTCTCTTATCTTTTCTGTATCCCTCAACAAAGGCATGCAGTGTTTGTCTCAGCAAAGCTTCCTGCTATCCCTAACAATGTTGCACTTATCAGTGAAATCCTGCTTATGACTATGGATATAAATATAAATTCTTTTTGGGCATGTATATATTTATTCATGAAGCAGGACTAACATATAACTTCAAATTTAATGTTGAGTCTTTTGTCTGTCAATTCCCTCATGATGACATAAAGAAGGAGCATGCACAAAGTCCTCTGCTTCCTTCTAGAAGAAAATAAAAACACGGAAACTGCATTAGAATATCAAAACTGTAAACTATATAAATAAATAAATAAAATCTTCTTCTCTGTTTGCTTGTTTGTTTAAACAGTTTAGCAAAAAATATTACTTTCTTCCTTCTTCCTCAGAAGGAACAACATGCATACATTTGCTGCCTCGTCCAAGAGACACTTTATTTAATTATTTATTTGCCCCTTTTTTCTTCTTTTGTTTCATCGCTACAGCTAGTACAGATAGATAGAATGTTAAGAAACCCAACTTGTCCTTTTTTGTTTCGTCTCTAAGTGACATAATTAGATGAGAAATAAGTACCGTCTTCTAGGAACCGATTAAATCCACATCATGGATTTGGTCTTCAAGGCCAAAAGATTCACTTCCACAACTCTACTAGCATGTTATCAACTGCTACATCTGCAGATATTAGTGCTGAGATACACATTTCTTGTTAACAGCACAGAAGATGACTTCTACTACAGGAAAATTTAAAAATAAATTGCTTGAAAAATTTCAGAGTGACAAGAAAATGAGCAATAAAATGTGAAAAAAAAAAAAAAAACTTTTATTTTCATATAAATGTAAATGGATTTTTCTAATAGTAGAGAAAGCATTTTCTCTTCACTGCATTTAAATAAGATAAAGGTATTGTTTTGATGAAATCACTGTAAATCAGATCATGGAGGTCAGAAAGTTGCATATATATTTAAGAACAAGACAGGAGAAAATGATAAGTTCTTAAATACCTTCTAACCACAAGTCTTAAATAAAAGGAGGTATTGCTGTTTACTGATGGAACTGGTTTATTGAGGATTGATATGAAATTCCACAATCAAAAGTAAAAGAATATGAAATCCATTTTAAATAACAGTGGATCTAAAAAGAGAAAATCACTGACATTCAGGGACTTCATATAAAAATCTTCTATTAACCCCATTTAAATGATTTCTTAATGATCCTCTGTTGTTCAGAGGATCACTGCATTGTTGCTTGCATTTAGGAAAACTAAGAGATGTATGTGTTTTTGAATATGGTACTATGCTCACGCTCTGTCACTGTCTGTTCTCTTGTTCTGTCACTATCCATCTGAAACATGCTAGATTTGTTTACTTTCTACTCAGGTTTATATACCTTGCCATCAAAAACAAAAACAAAAACAAACAAACAAACAAACAAAAAACCCTCATACTCGGGTAGTTTAAGACTGTATTACCTGACTTTGACAGTAACTTTCCTTTCCTGGAAACCCATTGACGTCAGTATATATATTTGTGATCTAATCCAATAGAGCATGTGATTCACTTTAAAGAAAACATTTAAATGTTTCAAGCTAAATTATCTTGACTTTTGAGTAATTAAGAATAAAATTTGAAGCCTGCATTAAATAAAAAGAATAAACATTTTCAGATTTTTTACTACTGTTGCTGTTGTTACTACCAAGCTTGCCCATGAAAATAAAGAATTGGGAAGATCTTCTTGTTTTTAGAATATTGGAACTCTGAGAAAAAAAAATAAATAAATACATAGTTCATTGGTAGGTAGTGTTTGAAGAAATTGTTAGTTTACTGTAAGATAATTTCAACATTTTGAAATATCATAAATATTTCCTTGTGAATGCAGTCACAATTATTTGTGTGCTGCGCCTACAGATTTTCTTTATGTTCAGTTTACAGAGCAGGAAACAGCATGCTTATATTTAACACTCTCATCTGAACATTTCTCATTTACCACATAAGAAAATAACAGATAGTACCAATATGTAATCACAACTCTTCACGAAAAGAAATCAGTTAGTCATTACTGCTGACATATGCACCTGATTACAATTAAATGTTAATTGCATTTCAGAATAGATAATATCAGATCATCTAACCTTCCAGATGTATTTTTCCAATGAAAAGACTTGCTGGATGGAAACCCCATTTGTAATTCCACGAACTACATACAACACTTGAAAGTAATGCCTCCTATTTATTCCCATAGAAACTACAACAGACACAAAGAGCACAATAACAGTTTGATAGAGCACAGTCTCAGCTACAGAGCATCATTTTTCAGCACAGCTGCCACCATTAGCTATGCATTTTCACAAGATGAACAAGAGACTGCATGCCACACTCAAAAATCTGCACGGCCACCTGAAATATGACCTCTCTTTTACACTGCTGTTGCCACTGCGAATGCACCACTTACTGCCTCACTGTGCTTACATCCACTGTTTGGTCTCCATAAACATTCAACAACCATCAGTGAATACAAATGGGTGCAATTTTTTCTACATGGAGGAATTCAGTGACACATCTTTCCTTCATATGCCCTTCATGTGAGATGCCATTTTGTCAGACTGCCTCTCTGCTGCCATCTGTTGCATGGCATCAAAATGTAGTGGAATGTTAGAGGGAAGGTTCACTCCCTACTGCTGCACCACCAACATCCACTTCTGACATCACGAATCAATACAGTAAAATAGGAGGCATTACTTTTGGAACAACCCTCATATATTTATCTTCATTGATCTAGATTATTTGGAGTGGGATCAGCTTAAATTCAGAAGAAATGAATATATTAATAAGTGATTTTTATTTGTTGTTATTTGTTTGTCTTTAAGATTAATCTTTAAATTAGACCTTGATGAAAATGCCAATTGTAAAACTCTACTTTACTTGCAGTGCATACCAGCAGGCAGGAATACTGCAATCTTTTGTGTCATACATTCCATAAACTCTTTGGGCTGGATCCTCATTAAATAGTTTTAATTTTCTTTTTGTCAGTTTCTGACTCGATCAGCTTTAAGGATGTTTCTGAATTACAATAATTTTCAGAAAGAACCAAAAGCAACCTTCGTACCATGCCTTTGCTTATTAATGGATTATCTGCACATCTTTTGAAAAAGATCTCTCTTTAGAGGATCAGGAGAATGCGAAATGGAAGAGATGATATACATTTCTGAGAAACATATGAAATAAACTAGAATTCTTCAAATAAGTACATCTCTTAGCAGCACAAATATTCTGAATGGTCTGTAGCACAAAATAAGCAGTAATCAAAGTGTTTTATTTATTTATTTTTTTTTTAAGGTCAATTAGGATATGTATATCATGTAAACAGAACCTTTTTTTCTTCTGTTGTAACTAATTATTTTGGAAAATCTCACAAATGTTTTGTCTTCTACTAATAAAAATAGATTTATTTACAGTAATCAGTGACACTGATAATATCCAAAACAATTTTCTACTCCTGCTTTATGAAACACAAAATGCACAAGTCTGTGACCAAATTATTTCAGAAATATTCCAACTAACACTAATTATATAAAGACATAATTTTAATGTTTTGCATCTTCATTCTCTTTATTGATCTTAGTAATGCTAAGGCTACCTGTATATACTGTTCTGAGAAACTAATGGTATTTTATATCTCAGATCTACAGTCTCATTCAATATATATTTTCACTGCCTTGCAACAAGCCTTGCTCCATGAATTGTCAGTTTATATGCTTACAGAAGCATTTTCAAGACTTACTGCAGCATCTAGCAGTTTATGTGGAGTTCAGCTTCATTGCTGTGTTTGCTATGCTTATATAGCAATACTTTTCATGCTAACGGCTTGCCAAGAATTGCTGTATATCATATTGACCTGTAGGACTCTCCCTCACATGTGGTATTTACCCATTTACCATCTGGTGCTGTGACACTTTCCCAAACTGTTAGAAAGCAAGTACCACAACTGTTCCTGAGAGGAGGAAGTTGATCTGCTGAATCGCCTGCTTAAATCTTAGAAATAAAAAGACTGTAACAGAAGCACCCATCCTATGAATGTCCTTCCCAACTAATGTTCAATCAACCTTTTTGGCACTGCACATGAATTCTTCACAGTTTTCAGAAGGCCGGTTATCCTGAATCTATTTACAATGCATTGGTGAGTTGTGAGAGTATGATTTTCTTGAAAATACAAAAACAATTCTAAAATTATTTTCAAACTCTTGATAGAATGTGTATGGGACACTCATTGCATTCCGAAGCACTCTTGGAGACTATCTGCAGCTTTCTGCATGGCAGGTGCATAGAAGAAAAGTAGACTGTTGCACATCATGCCAGGTTCATGGCTATTGTCATGGCTATCCAAGGATTTCCAAAGTGAATGAAATACTCTTTGAATCAAACAAATTTCACATCTATAATCCTGAACATATTACTAAGATCACTCCAAAAACAGTGTCTCCTATTTATTTCAATGGAAACTACAACAAGTAGGAAGAATAACATTATTTGGTAGTGGAGGTCCTCAGCTGCAAAACACTGTTTTTCAGCCTAGTCACAAACATTAGCTATGCATTTTCATCAGCAATGAACTAGAGCAGGTATGCCATGCTCATAAAAGCCTGCATGGCTCTCCAGAACGGATCTTGTTTTTCACGTCTCTGTCAGTATTGCTGAAACACACCACTTTCACACTCCAATTTATAGGAGGGAGAGGAGGTTCTTTGATACATGTATACCCGGTGTGAGATTAAGAAACAACGGTTCAAATGTTGGTCCGACCAGGTTTATTACAAATCTTAATCAGGGAGATGGGGAAGGGGAGGACCGAATTAGGGTGATGGGGAAGGGAAGGCAGGTGATAGAAAAGATCGGAAAGAAGCAAGAATTGCGTAAAGCGGGGATAGTCACCACCAGGATCCAGCAGAGGTCCCACTGCATATGCCATTCTGATGGTCCGAGGCAAAAGCGCAGGGGGAGAGCAGCAGCAGCATGGCCAGTCTTAGGCAGCAAGAAGGTGCAGCTACCGGGTAGGTCCAGGAAGAAGCCACAGGTTAAGACCAGGAGGAAGCAGCAGGTCTCCGGCAGCAGGCCCAGGAGAGTCCATCAGCATGCAGACATTTCGTAGTGAGGGATCTGATGGCAGACACCTCTCAGGGGAAAGCAGCAGCAGAGTGGCCAGCCTTAGGCAGCAAGCAGGTAGAGCGCAGAGCAAGTCCAGGATGGAGAGGCAGGTCATGAGGCTTCTCATGTCAGAAAACCTAATCTCATGGTTGTTTGTCCCTTTTTTATCCTTCTTCTGCCAACGTGGCATTCCTGGGCGCTTGGGTAAGAGACATGTGCAGTACCCCCTGAGATGGCTATCTCCCTCAAGCTAAGCCCACACAAAAGACTAGTTTCTGGCCATTAATCTGTGGCTTATCTCTCTCTCGTTGCCCCTGACCTTGTCCCTCTGTGTCCCTCAGACAAAGGATTTCACAACCCTTGCCAAGGACTTGTTTGGACTTGTTCCTCAGCAAGCTTTGAGGCAATGACATAAAAGAATAATCTCTTACAACCACCCATTATCTCATTGTTCTAATGTCCACTCTTTGGTCTCCAGAAATGTTCATCAAGCATTGATCATTGTCAATAAGTGCATTTTTTTTCAGATGGAGGAATTCAGTGACATACTTTTTTTTTCGTATGGATTTCCATGACAGGTGCCATTTTGTCAGACTGCTCCTCTGCTGCCAACCCTTGCATAGTAAAATAAATAAATAAATAAACAAATGTTTGTGGGAAGGTAAATGGACTTTGACCTAACAAAATAAGGATAAATAATACATGATAATACATGTTGGGATCCACAATGTAAAGGTAAGAACTACTTTGCTTCAGGAAACATCTATGGTTGCAATTATCATTCATTTCCTTCCATAGATTCTTGGCAGACATCCTGTTGATTGTTCAGATTATTTTATCTACCCTTTTAGCTATTTCTTTATGGCAAACTGAACAACATTCGTATCTTCAGTAGTCATTCCTTTCAAAATTCCTTCCAATTTATTTTTTTTATTTTTTTATTTTTTTCTCCTCCACCCAGGAGGTTGGTAACTTTCACACAATTTTTTTTTTGCTAACAACTCATGTAGAGGCCAATGTGTCCCACCAGGTCTTGCTCTATGTAAGCTTGTATGTTTTAGTGTCATCACAGCGTTTGTAATGATCAGGATAGATTTACATGACAAGCATTGTATATCTGTTTAGTATTGTTGATAAATTTAAAGTAATCTTGAGACTTCGTTGTAAAGATAAATGTCTTATTAGAAAACAAGTCAGCTTCTTTCCACTTTCCCTGTCCATTTAACTATCAAAAGTGTCTGAAGTCCTCAAGCCTAGTTATGTCTGGCAGCAAAACCAGAGAATAACTATCATACATATCATTCTGTTACACCAGGTGGAATATTTGATTTCATAAATAAACTTTGAGGTGGTTGCACCCAAAATAGGTAAAGTTTATACACTTGGCACTTGGTTTGTGTTGAATTTCTCCCTCTTTTTTTTTTTTTTCTTCCCAAATTTCTAACCTTCATGAAACTCCTTACAATCTAGAGTCTCTAGGATTTTTACTTGAAGTTTAGTGCACAGCCTTATGAAATTCTCCTCTGTCCTTGCAGTACCAATGGGAAATTCTGGGAAGGCAGATGCTTCAGTGTCTGTTCCACTAAATATACGTTTTATTCAGCCTGAATCCTCAGTGGGTTTTCAGGCTGGGTATGGAGAGTGAAACTCTCTGGAAGAAATATTTTCAAATATAAAAGTGGATCATTTTAAACTTCTTTTTTGTCCTCTAATTTTAATAGAAAAACAGCAGTTATCAAATATTTGTTGACTCTGCCTCCTCCACCTACTATTTTGTATATGAATTTGAGTTCCATGGACAAAAACAGAGAAGAAAGGATGTGGTAGGGAGGAAGACTCAGTGATTTTTTTCTTTTGTTTTGTTTGCTTGTTTTTTTACATTATAAAGATCTGTGCCTAAAAAAGCTCAGTACCATTTTAGTCTGCAACAAATAAGAGAAAGTCACCCTAGAAGAAGTACGTTGTGTATAAGGCTGTGTTCAGAGAATACATTAAATAATTATTTTTTATTTCAGGATTTTTTGTGCATTTACAAGAAATTTTTAAAATTTATATAGAAAGTGAAATCATGAAAATATTTCAGCATTATTCAACCAGCTTGCTACATTCAAGAATGTTGCTCAAGAGCTTAGTCTGTGATTATTATTCTCCAGGATTATGGTTGGACTATGAAATTTACTAACTGAAACATTCTGAGTTTAGCTGAGTTACTTGATTATTGTCATTAATTTTGGGATTTATGTCAATAAATACATTCAAAAGTTTCAAAAGTGAAAGTCTGAAATTCATTAACTAGTTTTCTTTGAATTGTGTGCTGTAAAAAATCACATAATTTGCAGTCATTAATTTATTAACACTAAAATCAGTACTATATGTTTATATGTCTTCTTAAGCCACTAGTGTATGTGTAGTGCATCTTAATCTGATTATTTCTCTGTTTGCAAATATCTAACCAAATTATCTCATCAAACAAAATTGCAAATAGTTGTCCCTGATTTATTTCTATATTCTTCCTATTCCTGCACTACGAAATATCATAATATTTGACTTTATTGGAGGATGGAAGGATTGAACACAGCCCTGCAATAAAGGACCTGGGAGACTGGTAGCCCAGAAAGCCAACCATATCCTGGAATGCATCAAGAAAAGATGGCTTGCAGGATGAGGAAGGTGATCCTGCTCCTCTACTCTCCAGTGGTGAGGCCTCACGTGGAGTACTGCATTGAGGTGTAGATCCTCAGTACAGGAGAGACACAGACCTGTAGAAGAATGTCCAGGGTAGGGCCACAAAAATCATAGAATCATAGAATCATCATAGAATCATAGAATGGCCTGGGTTGAAAAGGACCTCAAAAATCATTTAGTTTCAACCCCACTGCCACAGGCAGGGTCGCCAACCACTAGACCAGGCTGCCCAGAGCCACATCCAGCCTGGCTTTGAATGCCTCCAGGGATGGGGCATCCACAACCTCCTTGGGCAACCTGTTCCAGTCACCACTCTCTGTGTGAAAAACTTCCTCCTAATATCTAACCTAAACCTCTCCTGTCTCAGTTTAAAACCATTCCCCCTTGTCTTGTCTCTATCCACCCTTATAAACAGCCATTCCCCTTCCTGTTTATATGCTCCCTTCAAGTACTGGAAGGCTGCAATGAGGTCTCCCTGGAGCCTTCTCTTCTCCAAGCTGAACAATTCCAGTTCCCTCAACCTTTCCTCACAGGAGAGGTACTCCAGCTCTCTGATCATCTTAGTGGTCCTCCTCTGGACCTGCTCCAAGAGCTCCACGTCTTTCCTGTACTGGGGACCCCAGGCCTGGACGCAGTACTCCAGCTGGGGCCTCACAAGAGCTGAGTAGAGGGGGACAATCACCTCCCCCTCCCTACTGGCCACCCCTTTTTTAATTCAGCTCAGGATATAGTTGGCCTTCCAGGCTGCAAGCGCACACTGCTGGCTTGTGTCCAGCCTCTCGTCCACCAGGACCCTCAAGTTTTTCTCCACAGGGCTACTCTCATGGAGTTCTTCCCACAGTCTGTATAAATACATATGGGATTGCCCTGGCCCAAGTGCAACACCTTCCACTTGGCCTTGTTGAACGTCATTAGGTTCACATGGGCCCAAGAGATGGAACACCTCTCATACAAGGACAGGCTAAGAGAGTTGGAGCTGCTCAGCCTGGAGAAGAGAAGGCTCCAAGGTGACCTAATAGCGGCCCTTCAATATCTAAAGGGGAGCTACAGGAAAGAATGGGACAGACTCTTTATCAGAGTCTGTGATGACAGAACAAGGGAAAATGATTTCAAGCTTAAAGTGGGTTGATTTAGGCTGGATACAAGGAAGAAGTCTTTTACAGTGAGGGTAATGAGGCACTGAAACAGGTTGCCCAGAGATGTGGTAAATGCCCAGTCCCTGGAGACTTTCAAGGAGAGGCTGGATCAACATGATCTATCTATCTCTGGCCAACATGATCTAGCTGTGGATATCCCTGTTCATTGCAGGGGAGTTGGACTAGATGACCTTTAAAGGTCCGTTCCAACTTTAAGAATTCTATGATTTTATGATTCTTCATGATCTTCATCCTTGAAAATAGTTGTTTACAAATGTACCTATTGCAAAAAAGTGATGATGTGTAAGGCATGCTTGTGAAGCGAAGGATATCTTTCTCTTTTAAGATAGGTCTGATAAAAGTCTGATAAAGAGTCTTAATGCAATTTTCAAGTTGAGTATCTGATTGTAACTCAATACATTCAATTTCAGCCCAAGTATTGCCAATCACGTACCAGTGTTTTGTTGCTGCTGAATGATGTGTGCATGCCTGGGGCTGGGCTGGGCTGCTCAAGGAGGATGATCCACCGCTGCAACAGTGGCAGAATGAGGTGGGACAGGCTTCATGCGCCCTGCAGGCTGCAGATTGGACATGCCTAAATCATTGTCTCTTCTCCCTAACTGAAGAATGAAGGAATCATCTTTTCTTCTATATATACAGGAAGGCCTAGGATGAAAATAATATTGGCTTGATGTTATTGAACCAAAAATTTGTTATAACTGACTAGAACAAATAACTTAGAGTTCATTTAATTTGTGTGGGAGGAACACCAATTATGGATTACCATGGATTCTCAAGGGCAAAGATTTTGAACATAAGATATAGTTTCAGAGATTTATGTGTCAAACTCATGAATAAATTTGTATGAACTGTCTTCAACTGTCCCATTAAATCTAAATTAATGGCAAATGTGCAAAGCTCCTATGTGAAGAAACTAGTATCACACACTGAGAAAAAAGATCCCTCTAGTGAACTACAGAGAAATAGCAGTAGTTTACCACTCCAGAGGTGGATACTCACATGAATGAAATTCCTTTTGTTGACTTTATTGTCTTCATGCATTTAAAGATAGTTTCAGACTATAAATGGGATTCTCTGAGTAAGGCACTTTCTTTTTTATAATAAGGTTCTTGCAATTAGATTTGACAAGAAAAAATACATCAAAAAACTGCAAGTATATAAAAAAAGTGAATGGAGGATGGACTGTAATCTAAACCCATGCTAGCTATAGATGAGCATACCAATCTTAACATTGTATATGTAGAAATGGTAACCATTAAACAAACAAATAAACAAACGAACAAATAAATAAATAAGGAATTGTGGTAATTAATTCCCTTTTTATATATTTCCAAAAGCTATCATTAGCAATGCAGGTTGACATATTTGATAATAAAATTAATGAATGTGCTTATTTATCTATCAGCCTTAGCTAATGGTATTGCAAGAGACATTCTCAAATACTGAAGAAAAATACTCTTCTGTTCTAATATCAGCAGTAAATAATCCCTTCTATAAGGAATCATAACTTTGGCTCATGTCTCCTTAAGGAGCTGTTATTTAAACAGGAGTCTGTAGGGTTCATAAAGGTTAACATCAACGACTATGCCTGTCAGTTTAGGATCTTCTGTTGACTTACTCATTCACTTCTGTTGTTCTATGAATAAAAGAGAACTGGGAGGAATATTCAGGAACAAAGCACCCACTTGGGAAGCTGGGTAGAAATTTATTGTAATAATAAGTCTTAAAGTAAGTTACATTACAGTCATATCTACTGATATACCTTCTGGCAAAGCATCTTTCTATGGAAAGCTTTTTTTTTAATACTAAAAGATCTTTCTAGTTTAGGCAATAAAGAGAAAAAAATTCTGACACATGAAAACAGACTGTAAGTGGGTAAAGGTATGGATCTAGGAAAAAGGATGTTATAGAGGGAAGGGATGCCATCCAGAGGAACCTGGACAGGATTGAGAGGTTGGCCCATGCCAAGCTCATGAAGTTCAACAAGGCCAAGTGCAAGGTCCTGCATCTGGGTCAGGGCAATTCCAAGCACAGATAAAAGATGGGTTGAGAATGGATTGGGAGCAGCTCTGAGAAGGACTTAGGGGTGTTGGCTGATGAAAGATTCAACATGAGCTGGCAATGTGTGCTTGCAGCCCAGAAGGCCAACTATAGTATCCTGGGCTTTGTCAAGAGAAGTATGACCAGGTCAAGGGAGGTGATTCTGCCCCTCTACTCTGCTCTTGTGAGACTCCACCTGGAGTACTGTGTCCATTTCTGGGGACCCCAACACAAGGGTATTGAACTGTTGGAGCTGGTACAGAGGACAGCCACAAAGATGATCAGAGGTCTGGAACAACTCCCCAGTGAGGACAGGCTGAAAGAGTTGGAGCTCATCAGCCTAGAGAAAATAAAACTTGGGGGAACATTATAGTGGCCTTCCAGTACCTGAAGGGGACCTACAGGAAAGCTGGGGAGGAACTTTTTACAAGAGCATGTAATGACAGGACAAAGCAAAATGGTTTAAAACTGGAAGAGGGTAGATTTAGACCAGATATTAGGATGAAATTACTGTGAGGATGGTGAGACACTGGAACAGGTTGCCCAGTGAGGTAGTGAATGGCCCCTCCCTGGAAGCATTCAAGACCAGGCTGGATGGGGCTAGCCCTGGTCTAGAGGGAGATGTCCCTGCGTATAGCAGGGGAGTTGGAACTAGATGATCTTAAAGGTCCCTTCCAACCCAAAGCATTCTATGATTCTATACAGATGGAAGGTCTTTTTTTTTCATTATAAAAGGAATTGTAACAGTGGNGGGAAAATTTCAGTTCTTTCATAAATTTATTGGAGGATCTTTAAAAAAAAATCTTCATTACATTCTAATATAGCAGAGGAGTTAAAGATTATTTCAGGTACCTACCTCCATATGTAGATAAGAACCTGCCATGTCTCATTTGTAAGGGAGACAAGGAGTGACCAGATTTGCAAATACCCCCAGTTAGATAAAGATAAAAAGATACACAGAGATCTGATCACTATCATCATTTTTAATGAGTGATGATTTATACTACAATTGTCTCAGAAACACTGGAACACAAAATATTGGCATTCTAGCACTCAGAATCTATCTTAAACTGTTCATCTAAACCATACAACCTTAAGGAACCAAAATGAGCCTCACAACTACTTTACAACTTTATGACTTAATAGGTATATGAGAGATAACTGCTTTTAAGAAGCTGAAATAGATCTTGCAATTACTTAATAATTTTGTGAGAGAAAAAGAGTGAAAACAGAAAAATGAGGAAAATAGAAAAAGAATGACAGTCATAGAAAAGGGAAAGAACAGGGAAAAGATTGATCTTTAGTCTATTCTGAAGGCCTGTTTCAAGGAGTTCCAGCATCAGCCCACAGCGATGGAGAAAGGATGGGATGATGAGCACGCTTGTGCAGAGGTGATAGTCTTGAAACAGCAATGATGACCACCTAGAAGAGGAAGGAGAAGGAGAAGATGTTAAAGACAGCCCACTCAGAGTCCCTGTCAGGCATCCTTTTATGCCTGCTAAGTTATGAACAAGCAAGTATGCAATAACAAGTTCGTCAAAAATAAGTTTGCAGCCAAAACTTTCTTGTGGGAAGTGTAAGCCAGTTTGTCTGATTTCAGCCTTTGACTGGTTGTCATGGTAACAGCCTTGCACTGCAAATGTTTGAGACATACCAAGCTCACTCCAGAAATTCAGAAAGTGCTTTTTGTTTGCTATTTACAGTACCTTTTAATGACTTTAATTGCAAGATGACAGCACAGAGTCCTCACTGACTTATTTTAGGGTTACTTAACATTTACTCCAAGGTAACTGACAAGGAATCAAGAGAGTTTAAAGGTAGGTGTTAATACCTAAGCTGTCCATGTGGCCATTCAAATTCACCTACAGTTTTTATATTTTAGAAACTGGTAAATTGTAATGACTGAGAGTTGAAAGCTGTTCTCTTTCCGCCTCTGAAAATTGTCTACAGATCCCATGTCTCCTTATAATTTCATGTTTCACCAATAAATCCACCTAAACAACTAAATAATCTGGTTACTAACATTCCACTAAAATAAGGATAATATACCTTATTAGTTTTCTATTTTGCTTACCATACTGCTCAGTAGGTCTTAGATCACCCTTTTCTTCTCTTACTCAGGGTACGCTTTTACAAACAAATGGACTATTTTCACAGCTCTCCCAGTTCAGTTTTTTTGTAACTGTTGAAGAGAGCTGCAATTTGGGTTGCATCAGTTAATGAGGTTCCAGATATTATAGTACAACTGAACAGATCAATATCTGGAACATTGTCTGACAGCTGCTCCGAAAGTATTGCCTCCTATTTTATTTTACTGGCCTACGATGTCAGAAGCAGATGTTTGTGGAATGACAGTAGAAACTGAATCTTCCTGCCAATATTCCATTGCATTTTGCTGCCATGTGACAGACAGCAGCAAAGGAGCAGTCTGATAAAATGATGTCTAACATGGAAGTGTGTATGAAGTAAAGTTGTGTCATTGAATTTCTCCATGCAGAAAATATTGTAGTCATGACATTTATCAATGCTTGCTGAACATTTCTAGAGACCAAACAGTGAATGTTAATGCAGTGATGTGGTGGGTAGTTGTCACGGTTTTGTGATTTTGGTTTTTCAGTATTCCACATCATAACATCATGTAGTGCATTGGGAGTTAAAGTGTTAACACTCTAATCC